>CM055274.1:20106550-20303310 GCA_029237695.1 Conchocele bisecta | reverse complement strand
TAAACTGCCACCCACCAACGATGCGCTACTCCAGCATGTCCAACGCGCAGTGTATCAAGCAGGAATATGGACGACAAGCACACAAACACAACTAGTGGTTCCTTCTCCACAAAATGTTTCCTGGACCAAGGTATCAGAGTCGTGGCTACCAGTTTGGGTGACAATTCCAGAGGTTTCCAAATCGTGCAGGGAGCTGATAAAATTATCCTGCAAAGGGGACTGCTCAAACTGCAAATGTGGCAAAGCAAATCTGGACTGCTCACCACTTTGCAACTGCAAATGTACTCCATAGAACATTGTAAACTGTGTGTTCCTGCCAGATACATCACAGAATAATGTCACATATAATAATGTGAGAACTATGGCTGTTGTTATAAACACACTGCATTCCAACTCAACACCATGCAATGGTCTAGCCTCGGTGGTGTAAAATATTAAGGTGCAAGTAGAACTACACAGACACCTATTAATAAAGCATTACAGCAATTACTTGCTTGAAAAATGAGTTGTGTCTCTACCATTTAAATTACTGTAGATGTTCTAATAAGTGAATGCCTTGGACATATTTAATGACATCTTCAAAATTGTGTCTGTAAGACACAGCAATGACCCAATTGGCAGCTTTTTCCCGAAAAACGGTTAAGTCAATAACGTGGAAAAAGTAGGTCAAGGTCAAATCAAGGTCACCTACTATATATTACTTTTGCACACCACTAGGCAAGTATGTTGTGCAAGTTTGGTGGCTGTGTGTGTTGCAGTCGCTGAGAAAAATACTTTTCAAACAAGGTGAACCAAACGTGTGACGGACGGACGGACACACACACGGAGGCACGAATGCACAGACAGACAGGTACAAAACATACTGCCCCACTGATATTCCGTCATGGAGGCATAAGTACATTGAGCGCACAGTCGGTGGATATTCGGCGCCAAAAAACTATATTATTATGATTATTATTATATATGGCGGCCATCTTGGATTTTGGTGCTTTACATTAAAATCTCTGGAGGGCTCCTAGGCTAACATTAATTAATAGGCCCTAAGTGAGCCTTATGTCAAATATGGTGCTTTTATCAGTGAGGTAACGGTAATTTCACTATGCCACCTAACTATAACGGTCATATGAACAACTTTTTTCTTCTTGTTTGTAAATAATACAATTTGATAATATGAAATAAATGCTGAAAATTACATGTAAAAATAAGTAACAAATATTAAAAAAGTTACAAAGGTTTGAACATTTCAATTAGCTGAAAAAGTATGCGTGTTCCACTATGAGGTCATAGAAAAACAATTATTTTAAACTGTTATCTTTATTTATGTTAAGTTTAGGTGATTTTTTTCTCGTTACTTTATTAAATGAACTTGATAATTCACGATGAAATAAAATGAAAACAATTTTTTTTTTATCTTATCGATTTTCATTATGAAAATTTACATAACTTTTTATCGGATTATAATTTTTCATGGGGTTTTCTACATGTCGTTTGTATAGTCATTATCTACCAGTTTACAAAATATATTTTAAAATTTAATATTTTTTTTTATTCACGTGACCTTGAAGTACGACTCTCGAAAATTGGACATAACAGTTGAATACGAAAATTCGAACATTGAATCTTGCGAAAATGTTCAAAGTGGTTAATGCGAAACGTTGTGTGGTTTCAAGAATTGTAAGCTGTGTTACCGTCATGGCACGTGGCTCCCAACCAGCCTGCATCACAGCCGTCGGCACCACATTCACCGTTGACATGGTGACACGTTCCAGTCTTGGCACAACGGCCGCATGTAGAATTACACTCAGCTCCGTAATAACCATTACTGCAAACTGAGATATAAATTACAAAACAGATTTCGGCTGCACCTTAACAAATTAAATCAACCGCATGGTGTGTAGTTGCGAACATTAACTCTTACAATCTGCTCCATACCGTCAGTAGCTAGAACTAATGCTACGCGAGTATATTGCAACAGTTACTTTTCGCAACTACATGATTTTGTGACTCGCTATGGGGTTCTACACCGCATAGAGATGACAATTAAGAATCTTACATACATGGAAGTGTGGGAGTGACTGAAACAATTGGGTTTATGGGTGTTGTGACATACGCACAGTCTGATCAAGATCTGCACTGTCCATCGATTCCATCAATGAAACACCCGTCATGCTTCTAACAAGGAACAGTTTTCGCTACCCAGCTACAGGAGTGTGCTATTTGATCAGGAGCGACAGTGGTCCCAAATCCCATAAGCCCGCCAGTCACAGCCACAATTTTGTTTCGTCTCCAATCGGCGAAGAATCGAATATACAAAATGGCTCCAGCTATATATACTGAGCAAAAAGCAAAGTTTACTATACATATGCATATGCATGCCCGGACGTACAGCAATGTTGTACATATGACAGATGTATGTCTTAACATTCATAATTTAACTTTTGTTTCCTTAGTTTGACAATTTCCAAGTTATCTAGCAAGGTTTCAGAGTCGATTTTTCGTTTTTCGACTCCTCTTCAAGGTTTTCCAGCTTATTTCCCCTATGTTAAATTCCCATAGAGAAATGATGTAATTGTTGATGAAATGTAATATTATTTTAAAAATAAATTGTTTTTACATAGTTTTATATACAGTAGCCTTAAAATTTGGACAGGTTCCGTGAAATTTAAAATGTGTAGTTACCGTCGTGGCACATGGTACCCTGCCAACCATCCTCACAGCCGCCAACACAGACACCGTCAACGTGGTTACAAGCTTCATTCCCGGCACAATTCCCACATGTAGACGTACAATTGTCGCCGTAGGTGCCGCTGTCACAAGCTGAGACGAGAAGACATATCAAAATCACGGAGGTAACATTTAATAAGTTTTCATGTAAAATATGTAAAGGGTATTGTCATCGGTGAAAGCATCTACTACTCTCTTAATTATTGTTAAATATAATGCGTCTCAGATGAGGTCTCAGATGATCAATATGTTCTTTTAATTTCGGCTAATGACACATGTCAAGATATCGCTGTCCGTCGATTCCATCACCCGTCATGCTTCTAACAAGGAACAATTTTCGCTATCCAGCTACAGGAGTGTGCTATTTGATCAGGAGCGACAGTGGTCCCAAATCCCATAAGTCCCCCAGTCACAGCCACAATTATGTTTCGTCACCACTCGGCGAAGAATCGAATATACAAAATGGCTCCAGCTATACATACTGAGCAAAAAGTAAAGTTTACTATACATATGCATATGCTTGCCCGGACGTACAGTAATGGTGTTCATATGTCAGATGTATGTCTTAACATACATAATTTAAAGGCCCTGAACAGCTCAGTATTACAATTTTCCGATTTTTTCAAACACAAAAACATGTTTGGCGACTGATTTAGTACACAAAACTAACATATACTGCCTAATAGATACATCTCAAGTCTTGAGATTTACATCTTAATCGCAATGTGAAGACAACAAAAACTTGTTTTGTGTACCACTCAGTGCAAAATGTCAATATTGACAAATTAGTTCCCGTAATCCAACGGCTTCGGCTCGGAAACGAGTCGATAAACTCCGGCTATCGGAATTCATCGGCCGCGAATCAAGGAGTTGAGCAGTTGACCCGAACTTCTATCGGAAAATCGATCGGACTTTGAACACGCACCTGCCGTTTGTTTATCAACAAATATTGATAGTTTCATCGACTACAAACTCATTTTTGTTCCAAAATGAATGCAAACAGATTCAAAGTGTGTGTAAATAGAAACCTGTTGGATTTATATGTGGGAAAACCCAATAGGAGGCCAAATTCGGCAACTTGAGCCGTATTAAGGCTTTACATTTGGTTTGCTTAGTTAGACCATTTGCAAGCTATCTAGCAGGTTTCAGAGTCGACTTTTCGTTTTTCGACTCCTCTTTAAGGTTTTCCAGCTTATTTCCCCTATGTTAATGATGTAATTGTTGATGAAATGTATTATTATTTTAAAAATAAATTGTTTTTACATAGTTGTTATATAGCCGTAAAAATTGGACAGGTTTCGTGAAATTTAAAATATGTAGTTACCGTCGTGGCACATGTTCCCCTGCCAACCATCGTCGCAGCCGCCAACACAGACACCGTCAACGTGGTTACAAGCTTCATTCCCGGCACAATTCCCACATGTAGACGTACAACTGTCGCCGTAGTTGCCGCTGTCACAAGCTGAGACGAGAAGACATATCTAAATCACGGAGGTAACATTTAATAAGTTTTCATGTAAATATGTAAAGGGTATTGTCATCGGTGAAAGTATCTACTACTCTCTTAATTATTGTTAAATATAAAGCGTCTCAGATGAGGTCTCAGATAGTCAATATGTTCTTCTAATTTCGGCTAATGACACATGTCAATACATCGCTGGCCGTCGATTCCATCAATGAAACACCCGTCATGCTTCTAACAAGGAACAGTTTTCGCTATCCAGCTACAGGAGTGTGCTATTTGATCAGGAGCGACAGTGGTCCCAAATCCCATAAGCCCCCCTGTCACAGCCACAATTTTGTTTCGTCTCCAATCAGCGAAGAATCGAATATACAAAATGGCTCCAGCTATATATACTGAGCAAAAAGCAAAGTTTACTATGCATATGCATATGCATGCCCGGACGTACAGCAGTGGTGTTCATATGTCAGATGTGTGTCTTAACATTCACAATTTAACTTTGGTTTGCTTATATACACCATTTCCAAGCTATCTAGCAAGGTTTCAGAGTCTATTTCTCGTTTTTCGACTCCTCTTTAAGGTTTTCCAGCTTATTTCCCCTATGTTAATGATGTAATTGTTGATGAAATGTATTATTATTTTAAAAATAAATTGTTTTTACATAGTTGTTATATAGCCGTAAAATTTGGACAGGTTTCGTGAAATTTAAAATATGTAGTTACCGTCGTGGCACATGTTCCCCTGCCAACCATGGTCGCATCCGAAAACACAGACACCGTCAACGTGGTTACAAGCTTCATTCCCGAAACAATTCTCACATGTAGACGTACAACTGTCGCCGTAGGTGCCGCTGTCACAAGCTGAGACGAGAAGACGAGAAGACATATCTAAATCCGGCTAATGACACGTGTCAAGATATCGCACAATTTCATATGACGGATGTAACATAG
Organism: Conchocele bisecta; assembly: GCA_029237695.1. Classification (NCBI taxonomy): domain Eukaryota; kingdom Metazoa; phylum Mollusca; class Bivalvia; order Lucinida; family Thyasiridae; genus Conchocele; species Conchocele bisecta. Next base: position 20,298,174 of record CM055274.1, on the reverse strand, counting down.
CATATATATACATGTCTTATGAATTTCCTAGTCATGTCTGGTGAATCTGGCGGAGAAGAAACTAGCCTGGGTTTCAGTATGTGGAAAACAGGACATTGTAATCAATGGGTCACATGTTATTTGAGAGTTGCCATTCTAGTACAAAAGATACATATCTAAAGTTTTCGAAATATCAATATTTGCAACAGTAAATAACACATAACATGCACTCTAAGAGTCGTCATACTTTCACGTGACACACCAATGGGTGCTTGAAATAACACTGTTTGACATATGTGACTGAAACTGGAACAATTAGGCTTATGGACTTTGCGACCGGAGTTGATCCAGATTAGCATGTGCATCCGCACAATATGATCAGGATCTGTACTATTCGCCATTCCATCAATGAAACAGCCTTCGTGCTTCTAACAAGCAACATAGGTCGTTATTAGGTTAGATACATGTGCTACACTGGTCGTAAATCCGACAAACCTTATTTCACAAGTCAGAGCCATATATCAACATATATATTACCGACAATCTGAGCGTTGTCTTCCCTGTGACTACACTCCCGCCTGCGATTCTCTTACCCAGAATTGCAATTCAGCGGTCCTTGAATTGCAATTTGTCCCCTCTGAAATTGCAGTCTAATTGCGGTCCAATCGCGGTCCCGTTTTTGCGGCCATTCTTTCACGATACCGTTTGTGCGGTCATTCTTTCGCTGTCCAGTTTGTGCGGTCTTTCTTTCGCGATGCCGTTTGTGCGGTCATTCGTTCGCTATTTGCGGTAAAAACTTACCTATCATCGTATAGTACAGTTTGTTTACATTATACAAACATACTATACGAATATTATACAAACATATGATATCCGTTTGTATATACGATATATCCGTACGGATATGGTATGAATATACAGTGGGTCATCGTTCGGTTAAAATATACCGATGCACCGGTTCATTTCGCATGTAAACATCCGGTTTTCATTTCGATCATCTGTCACAATTTTAAGTTTTTCAAAATGAATAAATTTTCAGTTTTACGATACAGAAACAATATAAAACTGAGGATTGTGAAGTACGGTATCACAGTGCATATACATTTGTGTTCAATACAGTAATTCATCAGTAATTCATTATTGTACTCCGCACCACCGCCGAGGACACAACACAATGATCCCCCACACACACCAGCCATCTACATTTGGCGTCATAAAATTCCGGTCTATATCACACAGTGTGAACAATGATTATCACCACCACCACCAGTTTTTGTCTATGACTACACTACACCCCCCCCCCCCCCGACCACCACTTCTGTCTGTAACGCAGGATGTGATGGCCGACTGATCAAGTGCTAAACTAGTCCTGGTGCGATGGGCGACTAATCAAGTGCTGTACTATTCTTGGTGCAATGGCCTACTGATCAAGTACTAAACTAGTCCTGGTGCGATGGCCGACTGATCAAGTGCTAAACTAGTCATGGTGCGATGGCCGACGGATCAAATCGCATGCCATAATAACTAGATGGCCATGGCCTGCATGTCGTGCCCGCCGAGGCATTTGATAGTACAAACAATGTTTGTATTGCAAAAAAAGCTTTTATTAGCCCGTTGACGTAAAGACATGCCGTACCCGCTTTGATAGTATACCCAAAAATTTTAACTAAAAAAATACTTTAACCATAAACTTTATCCTGAATGCACACCAATGTGCCGAGTATATCGCTCTGTCTGCAAGCGGGCCCAACTAAAACTTTAAGGGAAATTTCAATGTAATTTGACCGTGACATTGGGCACATATAAATAATAATGAAAATGTGGGTGACAAATACACAGTATGTGAAGTTTCGAGTGAATTGGTGAAGCAGTTTCAGAGATATAGTGTTCTTAAAGGTACATGCCCACTCAGTAGGCACAACATGTTCTTTATATCAGAGACATCATCCGAGACATTTTCGAGCAAAATAAACATTAATTCACCATTAATACACATATTTATTGGCATTATTATACATTTTATATCAGACGTAAATTTCCACACTACTATCAGCGGCGATAACCGTGTTTCCTTAAAATGTTACCAATACATTACTATTTATTTTTTGATGTGCAATGATCATACTTTATAATCTGTCGAAAACATTATTTTTTCAGGGAATCACATTTAATTAGTATAAGTAATTAAAAAAATATCATGCTCCATTTGCCTATGAAAATAGCCTGATATCACCGCTTGTCACTATCAGTGAAATAAACATTACTAAATGATTATATCCATATAACGGGCACTCGTAATGTTTAGAACTGGTGGAATAATGACAAAATTATACACTTAATTCTTACAAATAACTGAGAATACACATAACTTTAATTGTTGTGCCTACTGAGTGGGTATGTACCTTTAATTAGCATAAATAATTAAAAAATATTATGCCTCATTTGACTATGAAAATAGCTTGATACCACCGCTAGTCATTATCAGTAAAATAAATATTAGTAAATGATTATATATTGATAGCGGGCACACGTAATTTTTAGAACTGGTGGAATAGTGACACAATTATACACTTATTTAATTGCTATAAAGAACAGTGTGTGCCTACTGAGTGGGCATGTACCATTAACAACTTTAACCTTAAATCAAAAAAACTTTAACCGGACGTACGAAGTGACGTACATATGTGACAACTATATCGCACTGTCCACATGCAGGCATGTCAAAAATTTTGAGGTACATTTCAAAGTAATTTGATCTTGATATTTGGCACAGGGGTTGCATGGGGTTGAGCATAGAATGAAAATATGGATGATGATAAACACACATGTGAAGCTTCGAGTGAATTTGCGAAGCTGTTTCTGAGATATAGTGTTCTTAAAAACTTTAACCTACGGTAAATAAAAACCAGATGGCCATGGCCCGCATGTCGAGCCCACCGAGGCATTTGATGGTCTCGGAGTATATTTATTTGAAGTTTGAATTAAGGTATGTAAAAGCTTTAACACAAATTTGAAAGTCATTTGACCTTGATCTTGGGCATGTGGGTAGCATGCGTGCGCTATAATATGAAAATATGGATGATAATAAAGAATTATCTGAAGTTTGAAGCAAATCTGAGTAAGTGTTGTGGAGATATAAGGTATGCAAAAACGTTAGCACAAATTTGAAAGTCATTTGACCTTGACCTTGGGGCACAGGGGCCGCATTAGTGGGACACATAATGAATATATGGATGATGACTAATAAGCATTTGATGTTTCAAGTCAATGTGACTTAGGATATGGTATGTAAAAACATACACCGATTTCGGACAGACTGACGCACGGACTGACGCACGGACGTCATTGTGATCACTAAGTATCGCTTTCCGCAAGCAGGCTCGGCAAAAAAACTACGGATGGACGTCAATGCACAGACTATATCGCACTGTCCGCAGGCGGTCTCGACAACAATTTTACAACCCCTTTTTAAAGGTGCATGCCCACTCAGTAGGCTAAAAATGCTCTTTATGGGAATTAAATAAGTGTATAATTGTCACTATTCCACTAGTTATAAACATTACGAGTGCCCGCTATACAGATATAATCATTTTGTAATATTTATTTTACCGATAGTGACGCGCGGTGGTATCGGTATTTTCATGTGCAAATGAGGCATGATATTTTAAAAATTATTTATACTAATTAAATGCATCAACTAAAAAAAGAATTGACAGATTATAAAGTATGATCATTGCACATCAAAAAATAAATACAGAGAATAAATAGTAATGTCCGTTAACATTTTAAGGAAACACGGTTATCGTCCCTGATATCAATGTGGAAATTTTCTTCTGATATAAAATGTATAATAATACCAAACAATACGTGGGTAATGGTAAATTATTGTTTATCTGGCCAGAAAATGTCTCCGATGATGTCTCTGACATAAAGAACATTTTCTGCCTACTGAGTGGGTATGTACCTTTAACGCTAGCTCCGCACTGTCCCGTCAGACCTATGCATGTGTTAAGCTTCATAAACAATATTGCAAAGGGTGTTCGCGTTATGCTCCGGACAAATCAGTGCGCGAAAAAAGAAAGGGAGATAACTAAACAAGAAAATGTGTTCATAGAACACGGATACCCCACATATCGCTTTGATAGTAAACAAGGCACAACTCCAGTGTCCAAAAGGGAGAGATAATCCATGACACGGGGTTCGAATGAATCACAAATCGAAGTCTTTCCGCATCTACTCATCATAAGGAAGCTACATATCAAATTTCAGTGCTGTAGCTATTACAAAAGTTTTACGAGCTATAAGGCAAACTTTTCAAATTCTAATTCAAAAAGGGGGAGATAATCCATGACACGGGGGTCGAATGAAAATAAACTTTGCAAATCTACTCATCATAAGGAAGGTACATACCAAGTTTCAGGTGTGTAGCTATTAGGGTTTAAAAGTTTTACGAGCTACAAGCCAAAATTGGAAAATTCTAACTTGAAAAGGGGGAGATAATCCATGACTATGGGGTCGAATGAAACATACATGTACCAAGTTTCAGGCCTGTAGCTATTACGGTTTAAAAGTTTTAAAAGTTACTTGGTTGGTGACGAACGGAAGAACGGACAAGGGTAACACTAAATGCCACCTCCACTATCGTGGTGGGGCATACAAATTAGTGAGGCAAAAGTTGTCATATACAAGTAACTTACATTAATTCATCAGTTACTCATTAGACGATGAATGAACTTTAATTCTGGTGTAGAATATTAAAGTTAGTCATTATGTTCAATAGTGCTGCTTTGAATCTGGAAGAATAACCACAGACCAAGCACGCATATTTAGAATCACGTCTGTCGGTTCTTATCCAGCTCCGATTTCTGTCACCTGTCCACAAAATCCAGAATCCAACATTGTCGAAAATTTAATCCTCTATGTTGGTGTACGTTAGAACAAAATGTCACTTAGTATATTATCCAATGCGGGTTGTAATCTCTTGTTTTTCTAAATAAATGTGTCCAACCATCCCTGTAGCTGCTATCGTGATAAGAAATGTTAAAGGTTCCGTCAGCGCCTCACATATTGATCTTCATATCCACCATTTTGATTTCAAGTACCAGAATAATGATTGTTTCCATGCGCCGTCGTAGTGTTATCTGTCAGATTCCGTTGTTTATTTGATCAAATTGATGGACAAACTTATGTCCGCTAATGTCGCCAAGAGCATAATCTGTGACGTTGACTGTAATAATTTGGCATAACTTCTAGCTTGTGAATTTTTGGTTGAATGAAGTGATCACTATGGTGAATAAGGGTGTATTTGTGTCCGGTTTGCTCAGTAGGTAGAGCGATGGTGTGGTAAACCAGAAATCCCCGGTTCTATTCCGGGCTGGTGCGCATCTTTCTCACCCTGTGACATTTAGCGCCCAGCGTAGTTGCGGGAAGTAACTCTGCAGAATACTCCCGCATCGTCCGTACCGAGAGTTATGGTACTCTCCGTAGGTTTCCCCTGCAAAGTACCAAATCACATCTGATTTGCACTTCAACTGTTAATTGCGACATATTTTCTGTAGTTTTCAATTGAAAGAAATGTCAGTATTATACTTATTCATTTCTGTGTAATAAGTACAGAATGTTAATTGCGACATATTTTCTGTAGTTTTCAATTGAAAGAAATGTCAGTATTATACTTGTTCATTTCTGTGTAATAAGTACAGACAATAATGTCACAATTAACAGCTAAAGCGCGAATGAGATCCGATTCGGTACTCTGCAGGAACAACTTATGGAGCACCGTAACTCTGGGTACGGGCGATAATTGAGTATTCTGTTTCCCAACGAAGGACCGCGACTGATAAATACTCCCAAAATTGTACCCAAACATATGGAATTCGGAGACAAAAATGGAATTCGAGAACGAATTTCAATTTGGCTGAGAAGAATGTCACAGTACGCAACTGACTATGGGGATGAAGTGTGTATGATATGTGCCGTGTTAGCTTGCTCGGTAGAGCCATGGGCATGGTATGGTAAACATGAGGTCCCTGGTTCGATTCCTGGCCGTTATTTATCTTTCTCTCTGTGACACAAGTAAACCATTTTATTTTAAAGAAATGGCTATCACCGGAATAAATATTATCTTCACACAATTTGATTCGGGCCAATAGAAATCAACAGCCAGAACAGAACGTTTGCAGTAATAGAAATTTAATTCCAAAATTTTTTTTTGTTTATGATCAGGTTTCGATAATTAAAATATGCTTTTCTTTTAAAATTATTATCAATATGTTCACCATGTTATTATAGTTAATATGCAATTCAGTCTCCTTGCAGCTTGAAATTTAAAGAAATTATGAAAAGTTGTGTTGAAATTGTCATGTCGACTATAGGATCGCGTCGAAATAATATTAACAGAATAGGAAAACGTAATTTGATACCGACGAGAAAGGAAACAAAACGCAAAATTGATGCTTAGTTTTGCCATATTATACCGTAGACCACACATTATAATTTGATTTTATATGAAAATAAATATATTGTGAGTATGGTGGTGTTTATTAATGTGTTCTTGATATTCGGAACAGCAGTGACGACATTTTTTGTTGTCCAAGAAATTGTCAAGGTCAACGTTTCACTGTTTGTCTCGCAATAACCCGCCGATTCATATTTGCGCACCAAAAATACAGATCACCAATACCGCTGACTTTCTAGTCACTTTGAATGAACTAGATGGGATAACATTTTGGATTGGAACACGGATACGTTTGTCAACTATTTCGATTTTATTGCCGCATTGGTCAAGCAGAGCGGTCCGCTGGTTTGACCGCAGAGCGCAGTTTACAGCGGTCATTATTTAACAGCTTAGAGAAAAAAAGAAGCTTAAACTGCAATTAAAAGCGGAGCGCAGCGCTAACTGCGCTATAAGTATTGCAATTCCGCAACCAATTCTTTGGACCGCAGTCACATGATTACAGTCCGATTGCGGTCCAATTGCAATTAATGGGAACGCGAATTGCAATCCTGCGCTCCAGGAATTGCAATTCGCCTGGTAAGAGAACCGCAGGCCACTCTGTATACATTATATATCAACAAATCTATAACCGACAATCTGAGCGATGTCATCCCTGTGGTGCATCATTGACTCGATACACAATCGCATGAGTTAATCTTGCTGATAGTATCAATGTTTCTGAACATCTATTTGCATTGCCAACCGGCAATGAAGTAATTGTATTATCCGAGCTTGAGGTACAGCACAGCTCAGGCACAATCAATCAAGCTGCCTGATTCCAAACGCAACATTTATTTAGTATTTTGAAATAAAGATATTTTTTTTAACTCAAATAATTTTCCTCAGTCATCTGTACTTTGAGTAAACGGGTGTAGAATATTTAAAACTAATACTAGATGAAACGGGTAGGCCATTCTAGATGCACAATACATCCGCAGCTATATGATTCACATGAGTCTGGACATTCATCAGCATTGCATTAGTCGCGAGTAGTCACATCTCGGCACATGACCCGAGCTCATACATGGAAGGACTCAGTTGAAAGTTTTATCGAATCGAAAGTTTAAATCTGAAAGAACTATTTACATGTGTCGAATCTAACGTCAAACCACCAAAGGTATCTAGGTGAATGAATTACGTATTTCTGTTGGTCACGCACGTAAAATGTATACGAAATAAATGTAGTAAGTTAAATAATGATATTTTCAATAATCACTTCTTAATAAATCAGTGGTCAGGAATGTGGTTCTGAAACAGAAACTGCAGATCATGTCTTTTTCAGGTGTAATATTTACGATTATCAAGGCATCTGATATTTCTAATACGCGCATTTGTCATCCACTTACATGTAGTACTGATAAACTACTCTACGGAAATGAAAATTTTACGGATGAAGAACACAGAGGTGTTTCTATTTCATTTCTTCATTTGTTTTCTTCAATTCCATCTACGTTTTTGTTTTATTTTCCATTTAAGTTACACTTTATACTTCCACCAATGATAGTTCATACTTGTACGTTCAACTTTTATTCCACTTTGATAATTTTGCAATACTGCCATATTGCGATTGTAACGCGAGTAGTGTCCTGGCAGAAAAGATGTCCACGACTGGTATTCCTACCACGCTAACCATACACAGTTAAAATTATTGTTGATGTTGTCAGTACCTTCTGTCCGGACACGAATTATTACAATTGATAAAATGTTTTGGGGAGGGTTGTAGCTAACATTGATATACATGTAACGTGTAGCCCAACCCATGTACTTGTTAGTTAGTCATGTTGCTACTTATATATGTATACATGCCTTTAACATTTGCAATAAAATAGTGTTAAACTAAACTTTCCATTTGCGCAAAACGTCTTATAAATGAGTGTGCTTATTAGATGGAATACAGAAAAAAAGCAATCAATATAGAATGTTACAGAAATGTCAATATAATCACTTTGCATTATAATTGGATTTGAATAAGCAGGAATAAACTTTATATTTGGAACATTTATCTTGGAGAAAAACTCATAAACGTCAAATTATGCTGGATGAATGCCAGTTTAGATTGACATGTACATGTAGAGAATATAATGCTAGTGTCTTTTGATCAGGCAATGCTGGGAAATGCATAGGAATTCCGAGGCTCGTCCAGAAGGTTCTACCGTTTCTGAGCCGAGCCTCATAAACTTGCTATCAAAATACACTAGCATTATGGTATTATATTTATCAGGTAAAGTTTTCGGCTACTGAATGAGCAATGATGACGTTGTTTTTGTTTAAGAGAACGCAGACCCGTTTGTGGTACGTCACCACACTGACGTCGTTCAAGCAATGAAACGTTGTAACCCGGATATTCGTATCAGGTCAATGCCTGATACGACATGTATTGACCTGGTATGAGATGTATTGACCTGATACGACATTATGTTATCAATCAGTGCGTATTTGGTCAAAACAGAGCCCTTTAGCTCATACATAAAAGTATATACCATTGATAAAGTATTTCCAAATGTCGTTCATTCCTTTATTACATCTACAGCCTGGTGTATACTTTACCTTCTTTACATTGATGGTTCTGCCATCCTGGTGAACATCCATGTGGGCAAGAACCGTTTATCTTACTGCACGTCAAGTTGTTGTAACAGTGTCCGCAAGCGCTACACCCCGATCCAGACTCATGAAAATAGCGATCACTGCATTCTGAAATAGTACGTAACTCGTCTGTGGGGGAGACTGTGAGAAACAATATAATGTTATATTTGATGGACGTTCCATACCTGATCATCCTTTGAATAAAAAATAACTGATTCGTAAACTTTATGTAATGGAATATATGTATAACATTATGTGAACATGGCCTCGTTACTGTATCCTATACTACACATGGAGTGGCCATCAGCCAGTTTCACCTCTACTGGCGTTCGAAAAAGAAAAGACAACACGAAATTAAACATACGATATAATGTAGCTAATCATACATACAATAGCCAGAACAACGGACTCCTATACATTATATTACACCCAACCATAAAATATGTCAGTTTTCTGTAGAGTTTTGTGCCTGTTTTTATAACACTACAAATTACAATCGCAAATAGCCCCATACACAGGAAATAACACCCACAACACATAACATACAGTCATGTATATACGCACTACTGTACTCTCTTATTGTACACCAGTACAATAGTGCAGTGAAGCATCATATGGGGAGAATATATATGGCCCATGAGTACATATACATGCAGCACAGTACAGTATCTAGGAGAAGTGTTGCACACGTCAGCCATAGCGTATGTACATTTTGAGAATGTTGGCCAATGTATACCACTATCTGACTTGAAGTACATCTTGGTGCAATATAATTGCCGTGAGTATGTTGTGCTTGCTACTCTATGTATGATTTGCTACATTATATCATATATTCTACATAGCATTGTCAGTTTTTGTCAAACGCCAGAACAGATTAAACTGGCCGATGGCTGGAACACATAAAGATGGCCGACTTTGCCACTCCAAATGTCATATGGAATCCTCAGTAATGAGGCAGGATTCACATAAATGTTATATATATAGTGCCGTAATCTGGCTGAGGCAATCGAAGCGGTCGCATCGTCTGCCATTTTGCCGACGTAGTTCCCTTGTAATAAATGTGGGTATGTAGTCACAGCAGAGCTATAAACATGTATACTACTTGTGAATAATTTACTGAATTAGTTGATGATATGCGAAATCTTAATGAGTTAAATGAGTACTATTTCTTATATGAGACACGCCGTATAATTTGGTACCTTCTGACAACTGTGTTATTTCACGAAATACATTTACAAAATTAACAAATTTTCCAAACATAAAGTCAAACGTTTACTATAATTTCAGAGTACATATTCCGCATGTACTCTGACGGTTGTGTCATTTACGGAGACTATCCTATTTTCTGTAAATATATTTCATGAAATATTGTATACAGTACGTAGCGCTTTTCTACAGGTCAACTATACGTACTATACCAATAATATACGTATACTAAACCAATACGATATGTTTTCAATACGATATGCATATAATATAAACGTACGGTATGTTTGTACTGTACATACCAACCAATATCGTATAGATATACCATTCAAATCGTACGTTTATACGATTTTTATACATGTGTATAATTCTGGTACGTTTGTATCGTACAAACATACCAGATTATGGTATATTCATACCATATCCGTACGGATATATCGTATATACGAACGGATATCGTATGTTTGTATAATATTCGTATAGTACGTTAAACTTTGTACTATACAATGATACGGTACAAACATACCAATATTATATGATCATACGATATGCTCATTAAATACACCAATACTATACGATTACGATATGTATACGATATTAGTATATACAAATAGGTAAGGAGCAGAAAAGCTCTACTGTATATGTCCATAGGTACAACATCACATAACGTGTCTGATATACTCGTAGAATGAACCGATTTTTACTAAGAACTTAAACAAATCCCCGGGGTGGTGGCGGAGAGAATGTTCCTTGACCCCATATCTGGACTTGGTTCGCCTCGTCTGGCTTTTACCTCTGATCTGGTTTATACATGTAACGGGTCCTTATTCAACCATGTGAGATGATTATCTTGAACTGATGCGCGAGTGATCGGGTCCTTCAGCGAAGCACACGGGTGAACACACCAGTTTATTTAGCGGTATGACCATATCACAAGCTCATTATTGCACGAGTATAACATCTCCTGGTTGAATAAACAGTTTTCTACATTTCGCATATGATGGTTTTAGAAAGTCAAAGCCAAGCAAATGTAAACTGCATTTATGGCCAACAGGTGAGCCAATACAGTTCAGGATCTTTGTGCACGCAACTGTCTCGAGAATCAGAGGGTGTCAGACACCAATTCAATTCAATTCAATTTATTAACATTTCAGCACAATTTGCTTCTCGCCAGAATACATTGTCATTGGCGGTGCGATAAGAGCAAAGGAAATACAAGTCATACAGTTTAACTATATTAAGTAAATACATGTAACAATATAACCTGTGAGTCGAGTTCTGCCCAGACGAAAACCATTCTGAAAACAGTAATGAACCTGATCTGTTCATGCTAATGCGTCGACGGACGATTGTCTCATTACAGTGGCCAAATAGATGTATTGTGCAAATTGTTTTAATCGGGTTTCATTTTCGTAATAGATATAAATTTAGTTTTGGTTTCCCATCTGCAATAGTACATGTATCTCGGTAAACATGCATGTCTTAAGCGAGTGTAGTACGGGCATATCAATAAGAAGTGGTATTCATTTGCTACGATGTTCATATTACAGAGCTTCCACAACCGATTTTGCCTAGTATCCACATGTATCGACCTTCCTCGATCTCAAGTTTGTGGGCTAAGCATATAAATGTGGTTAGCTCGATTCTAAATGCATCGTTTTCGACTGCAGGTCTATATTTCTCAGTGGAAAATGTGGTTTGAAATGAGATATATGTGGAAAGCTTTGACGAATTACGAACATCACTGTACCAGCGCTGTAAATGCTGGTCGTACAATGTTGACATGACCATGTTTAACTGATGTTTAGTTATGTCATTTCTGTCCCATAAATATGAATATCCAAAAGTAACCAACAGAGTTCTTACATTAAACATCCACAATGTGGCATTGTCATCGTTGACATCATCATAATTGTAAACATGGGATAATAATAGATTATCAGTATTAATCATCAACTGTCCATGTCAATATTTCAAGATGCGTTATTTTCAAGTTGTATAGAGAAAGGAACTCGACCAAGTTATCCATACACAGCTAAAGTGCAGGTCTGATACGAACACGTAGTATTTGCTTCAGAAATTTCAGATGCACATTTCCTATGTTTGGAGCTTGGTGAAACCCCCAAATTTCACATCCATAATTTAGTTGTTTGAAAGTTGTACAGTATCGAAAGGGTTGTTCAATGAAAATAATGCCTCTGTTGCCTGTTCAGAAAAATGGTTTGGGCCTGATAAAATTTGCCATTCGACGATAGGGGTGATGCCAAGATAGGGGAAAGTTTTTACCATATCTAGCCGATTGTGATCATAGTAAAACTGCGTCTTAGAGCTTCTACTCCCACCCTGGAATACAAATGCCTTGGTTTTTTAGAAGAGTATCGACACACCCCATTTATCACAGTAGTTGTGCAATTCATTTAGCTAGCACTGTAATCCATCGGCAGTTTCAGAAAACAGAACATTGTCATAGTTTCAGTTCATTCATAGTCAGTATGGCGAAATTCACTACTTGAGTGATCAGCCACATCATCTACAAACAAATGGGGGAGATAGCGGCTCAACTTGATTGACACCCACGTCGAAATTGAAAAGGCTCGATACTATTCCATTTGACCGAATGCATGCCTTTACAGTTTGATAGATTTTCCCTATCATCTGGATAAATTTGCAGGATGCCCCCAGATCTTTGTTCACGCGACTGTCTCCGCGAATAAGAGGGTGTAAGCAACATTATTTGACAGATCGGTGTACATACTTATGTATTATGGTTGTGAAATTCATATTCATATTGGTAGTCAAAACCAGTTCGGGTTTCATTCATTGCTTATCATACATGTTTGCATGTATCAATATTAGAGGTTTCTGCTGAAAGGCAATACGATAGACTGTGATAAATGTATGTATATTCAAAAACAGCTTAAATACTGGCGTAGTTTTATGATCTAATCAGAGCAAACTGGTCATGGTCCGTGGAACAAAAGTAATCTTCAATGCTTACCACCGGGGTTACTTTCTGTCATTCCATTTACAATAGGTCGATTCTACATTAAATGTTGCTTCCATATTTAGCCATAAACATGCAATGATTTATGCTATCGCCTTTGTAATAAAATTACTGAAAGAACTGAAACTGTATCACCAGAAATAAAGCGTACCAGGAAAGTGTGCCTGCCCCCACACTACCGATGCCACCATTGGTAGCCTTTAGAACAATCTGGCGTGGGGTGTCCTAAAAACACACTAGATCACTCAGCCCATACGCTATTACATGCAATGGGCATAACTTCATCCAACTGTCAATACCGGAGGGCCAGACCACGTGCAAACGAAAATAATAAAATAATGACCTTTACATGAACCACGGGTCACCATTTTAACACATCTAAATGAGCATCAGTGGTAGATCAATTCTTTAAAATTTCGTTCACATCGACTTGTCAGTATACGAGAAAATGGATAAGAATTTGACCCAATTTTGGGATGGCGGACATCTTCGATTGCGTGGCGCCACCATGTTTATTAAAGTTGAAAAGGCTTCATCAAAGAGTCATATCTGTAACATGTTAACAACATCCACCAAGTTATAGCAATTTGAAGTTGGTAGTTGAAGAATGATCCTTTTACCTATCAGTGGTCATCTTGGATGCCCTAATTATGCGATTCCAAAAAAGAATCATACCGCGGGTATCATCTCTTCAATATCTGCTCTCTAATACATGACATTGCTACTTTCGGTGAAACTAATATTTGACCTTCACCTGTGACCCCCTGCAGGTGACACCCATTTTGACTACAGGTTCACAATTTTAACAATCTTGAAAGACCATTCCACAATGATGATTTGAGTAACATTTTGTAAACGTCCGCTTGACGTTTCATGAGAGTTCGTATGAATAATTTGAAGAGTTTGAAGAACCTGCTTTCCGTACACCCTTTTGGATTTACGTAAGGACTCCCATTTTGTCAAGTCTGTAAAATCTGACTCAAATACCTTATTTGAAGTTTTGTGACTGTTGGATGACTTTTGGAAGTTTTAAACGTTTCAAAAAGTTCACGGTCGACGGACGGACAGAATATTGATTGCTTATTGGTGTTTAACGGCATATCAACAGCTAAAATCGATCGTTAAATTACCCTTTGCGTACTCCCGACCAAACACCCAAGACAGACGGATGATTAAAAATGATAACGAATTAACCAATTTGAAAAACGCAATGAGAGCGAATTGACAAAAATGAGGACGAAATTGACTTGAGAGCGGATTGACATGAGGACGAATTGACCGGATACCGGCAAATGTGGCGACCGACAGCCATAGCTAAAAATAGATAAATAAAATGGTAATGCATAAAAATAGTAACATACATCGGACGCTGACATAATGGGACAATGCCTTTTTTGTTATCGATGAAAATGAAAAAGTACTTACATTAATTTTTCAGATTCTATGCGTTTAATAGCCAACAGTTCGTCGACAGGAGAGGAAGAGACAGTACATTATTTTTAACTAATTTCGAAGACCATTCTTTACCTGCTTCTGCTCCGTAATTATCCGTTTCTAACGGCTTAATAGTTTCATTAGCCTTGGTACTTGACTATCCCATTCGATCAATTACAGGCACCATAAACCCGTTCGCCACGCATTTCAGTTACAGTAACAGAGGTACCGAATGGTACCGGTCCCGGTTGGTACCGGTATCGGCTTATAGGGGTCGCCGACAGATATCCATAGACAGCCATAGTTAATGTTTCTAAAAATAGATAAATAAAATGGCTATACCTAAAAATAGTAGCATAGCTCAGATGCTGACATGAGTATGTATGAGTTTTGAATGCGCGTATTTATAACGTCCTGATCTCGCATGGCCTGATCAGGATCTACACTGTTCGCGAGAAAGCCTGTGTTGCAATATATTTAACTATATATTTACCATACACCTCTACTTCGCACAGGGTAATAATGTATTGCTGCCGTTTGATGATAATCCCTATTGCCCATGTTGTGGGGCTGACCGTTATGTAGTAGACGCCACCGGTGACCTTGGTGTATGTTATCTCCCGTTCCTCTCCTCCTTTCAGCTTAATATACACACTAAAGCCCGACAGATGATCTGGAATGAAAATGAAAAACGTTACTACATCGTTTCACTGCCGTGTCTTTGCTTATTACTTATCATTTCGTAGTCTTGTCTGAACTGGGTGTTAGCATTTCATAGTCTTGTCTGAACTGGGTGTTAGCATTTCATAGTCTTGTCTGAACTGGGTCTTATAATTACAAAGCCTTGTCTGAACTTAGTGTTATCATTTACTAGCCCTGTCGGAACTGGGTGTTATCATTTCATATTCCTGTCTGAATTGGGAGTTATCATTTCATAGCCCTGACTGAACTGGGTGTTATCATTTCATATCCCTGTCTGAAATCGGTGTTATCATTGCATAGCTCTGTTTCGTAGCCCTGTCTGAACTGTGTGTTATCAATTCATAGCTCTGTCTGAACTGGGTGTTATCGTTGCATAGCTCTGTCTGAACTGGGTGTTATCACTTCATAGCCCGGAACTGGGTGTTGTCGTTGCATAGCCCTGTCTGAACTGGGTGTTATCATTTCATAGCCCTGTCTAAATCTGGTATTATAATTTCATAGCCCTGTCTAAACTGGGCGTTAACATGTCATAGCCCTGTCTGAACTGGGTGTTAACATGTCATAGCCCTGTCTGAACTGGGTGTTATCATTGCATAACCCTGCCTGCACTGGGTGTCATCATTTAATTGCCCTGGCGGAAACTGGTGTTACAATTTCAAAGTCCTGTCTAAACTGGGCGTTAACATGTCATAACTCTGTCTGAACAGGGTTTTATCGTTGTATGGCCCTGTCTGAACTGGGTGTTATCATTGCATAGCCCTGTCTGAACCTTTGTTATAATTTCATAGTCCTGTCTAAACAGGGCGTTAACATGTCATAGCTCTGTCTGAACTGGGTGTTATCGTTGTATAGCCCTATCTGAACTGGGTGTTATCATTTCATAGCCCTGCATAAACTGGGTGTTACCGTTGCATAGACCTGTCTGAACCTGGTGTTATAATTTGATAGTCCTGTCTAAACTGGGCGTTAACATGTCATAGCTCTGTCTGGACTGGGTGTTATCGTTATATAACCCTGTCTGAACTGAACTGGGTGTTATCATTTCATAGCCCTGCATGAACTGGGTGTTGCCGTTGCATAGGCCTGTCTGAACATGGTGTCATAATTTCATAGTCCTGTCTAAACTGGGCGTTAACATGTCATAGCTCTGGGTGTTATCGTTGTATAGCCCTGTCTGAACTGGGTGTTATCATTTCATAGCCCTGCATGAACTGGGAGTTACCGTCGCATAGCCCTATCTGAACCTGACGTTATAATTTCATAGCTCTGTCTAAGCTGGGCGTTAACATATCATAGCCCTGTCTGAACTGGGTTAACATGTCATAAGCCCTGTCTAAACTGGGTGTTAATATGTTATAGCCCAGTCTGAACTGGGTGTTCTCATTGCATAGCCCTGTCTGAACTGCGTGTGATCATTTCACAGCTCTGTCTAAAATGGGTGTACATATATATCATAGCCCTGTATAAAGTGGATGTTAACATGGCATATCCCTATCTGAACTGGGTGTTATCATTACATAGCCGCGTTTAAGCCGGGTGTCATTATTTCAAAGCCCTGTCTGAATCTGGTGTTATCATGTCATAGCACTGTCTTATCTGGGTGTTAACATGTCTCAGCCCTTTCTAAACTGGGTGATAACATGTAATTTGCCTGTCTGAACTGGGTGTTATCATTTCATAGCCCTGTGAAAGTTGGGTGTTAACATGTCATAACCCTGTCTGAACTGGGTGTTATTATTGCATAGCCCTGTCTGAAATGGGTGTTATCATTGCATATCCCTGTCTGAGATGGGTGATAACATGTCATAGCCCTGTCTGAACTGGGTGTTATCATTAAACAGCCAACTGGGTGTTAACATGTCATAGACCTGTATGAGCTGGGTGTTATCAATGCATAGCCCCGTTTAAGCTGGCTGTTATCATTGAATAGCCCCGTTTAAGCTGGGTGTCATCATTTCATAGTCATAGCCATGTCTGAACTGGGTATTAACATGCCATAACCCTGTCTGAACTGGGTGTTATCATTCCAGAGCCCTGTCTAAACTGGGTATTACCATGGCATAGCGATATCTGAATATGTTGTTAGCATTGCATAACCCTGTCTAAACTGGGTGTTAACATGTCATAGCCTTGTCTGAACTGGGTGTTAACATGTCATAGCCCTGTCTGAACTGGGTGTTAACATGCCATATCCGTGTCTAAACTGGGTGGTAAGCCATGTCCATACATCTTGATATCATTGCATAGCCCTGTCTAAACTGAATGTTAACATGTCATCGCCCTGTCTGAACTGGGTGTTAACATGTCATCGCACGCCTGCACTGGGTCTTGACATGGCATAGCCATGTCCAAACTGGGTGTTGACATGTCATAGCTCTGACAGAACAGGGTGTTAACATGTCATAGCCCTGTATAAACAGGGTGTTAACATGACATAGCCCTATCTAAACTTGGTGTTAACATGTCATAGTCCTGTCTAAACTGGGTGTTAACATGTCATAGCCCTGACTGAACAGGGTGTTAACAGGTCATAGCCCTATCTAAAATGGATGTTAACATGCAATAGCCCTGTCTAACCTGGGTGTTAACATGTCATAGCCCTGACGGAACTGTGCGTTATCATTGCATAGCCCAGCCTGAACTGTGTGTTATCATAGCATAGCCCAGCCTGAACTGTGTGTTATCATTGCATAGCCCAGCCTGAACTGGCTGTTATCATTGCATGGCCAGCCTGCCTGAACTGGGTGTTATCATTGCATATTCCAGACTGAACTGGGTGTTATCATTGCATAGCCCAGCCTGAACTGGGTGTTATCATTGCATAGCCCAGAATGAACTGGGTGTTATCATTGCATAGCCCAGCCTGAACTGGGTGTTATCATTGCATAGCCCAGCCTGAACTGGCTGTTATCATTGCATGGCCAGCCTGCCTGAACTGGGTGTTATCATTGCATATTCCAGACTGAACTGGGTGTTATCATTGCATAGCCCAGCCTGAACTGGGTGTTATCATTGCATAGCCCAGAATGAACTGGGTGTTATCATTGCATAGCCCAGCCTGAACTGGGTGTTATCATTGCATAGCCCAGACTGAACTGGGTGTTATCATTGCATAGCCCAGCCTGAACTGGGTGTTATCATTGTATAGCCCAGACTGAACTGGGTGTTATCATTGCATAGCCCAGCCTGAACTGGGTGTTATCATTGTATGGCCCTGGCTGAACCGGGTGTTATAATTGCATAGCCCTGGGTCAACCGGGTGTTATCATTGCATAACCCTGGATCAACAGTTTGTTATCATGGCATAACCCTTGCTCAACCTGTTGTTATCATTGCATAGCCCGATATCGAACAACACCAGCCTGCTAGTATATGTATTCTATGTATTATTAAATAGAACACCCTTTACTATATTTTGATCTCAAGTCTATTTATAGCTATTCTCCATATTCATGTACCAGCTGCAAGCTAGTGCCTTTCGATATCAAGTTTATTAGACAAGGCTATGCTACGGAGCCCCACAGGGGGCGCATAATTATTTTGCCAAATCGTTCCCTCAATTTAACAATTCGTTCCCATTAAATAACAATTCGTTCACACGGGAACGAATTGTTAATTCGTGGGAACGAATTGTTATATCGTGGGAACGAATTATTAATTCGAAGGAACGAATTGTTAAATTGAGGGAACGATTTTGCATTTCGTGGGAACGAATTGTCATTTCGTGCGAACGAATTGTTAATTCGATGGAACGAATTGTTATATCGTGGAAACGAAATATTAATTCAAGGGAACGAATTGTTAAATTGCGGGAACGTATTGTTATTTCGTGGGAAAGAATTAATTGAAAAAAATACATGTCCCCTGCGGGGCTCCAACTATGCAACACGTAGGAATTCCGAGGCTCGCCGATGAATTCATACAGTATCCTAGCCGAGTCTGATAAAAGTTATATCAAAACACAGTAGTATGGTACTTGTATTCTATTTATCGGGTGGTTTTTTTACGCTTGGATGATGGGCAACTATTATATACTACTACCATGGAAAACATTGATAAGAGTGCATGCGTGTTTGCGTTGTTCCATTCCATGTTATTCGATAGTCTCATGTGACGCCATTCCACCAATGAAATATCAGCGAAATTTTGAATTTGTTGTGGCCCGGATGAGCGTATCTGGTCAATGAAAACAGAAGTTAGATTTTGAAAATCGGTCCATTATTTCTGAAATTCGAAAATTTCGCCCATGTTAAATCCCCATAGACATGTTCCATGTTAAAATCGCCATAGACATCTTCACTCTGTCTACAGGAATTTAACATGGGGAAATCAATATAGGACCAAATTTCACTAAATAAAAAGAAGGCTCATTAATATAGTATTGTCGAAATAAATATTGTTTTTGCATTGTTTATATGGCCGTAAAATTTGGGCAGGTTTCGTGAACAGACAGTAATCTATATTGGCAGTGTACAGTGGGACCTCTGTAATCCGCCTCGCTGGTATGAACGCACGTTTACCTTTGCATACAATGGAACCTCTCTCAATCCGACACGCTGGGATGTAGAGAGGTTCCACTTTATGTTTTCAAGTAGGAATTCATGACAGGCATCCAAGATTGTTGGGTATTTTGAAATAATAAACACATAGCATCCCTGGCGATATCTTACAGTAAACCCCTTCATAACACGCAGTTTTTTTCCGGTGTCCGGTTTCGAGAGGTTCAACTGCATGTGTTAAAGGTATTTGTGCACGGTTGTACATATCAGAAACCAATACAACATAAACTAAATTATGGTACTCACTGGTTGTATATACAAGTAGTTTGTATATATTATGTTCGAATTTCCGCCAGAAAAATAAATACAAATGAAATGAAACAAAAATCGCTGGATGTGGTAACACCTACTTTACTAACCTGGCACCTGGCGAACCATGTATACGAGTTTATATTTAGCTGTTTTTCATGCTGTGTTGGCTGGAAAAGGCAAATTAACATATAAGTGCTGGTTGCGGATCCATGCATATTAATATTGAAACAAAATGTTGAAATGGTAAGTATAAGTTAGATCACGGTTCGTCCGCATGTAAGAGATACTATTATCGCTCTTACATGCGGGCAAACGTGATCTAAATTATTTATCACAACCTCATGCACATACCTTGCACACCAGCTGTGTTAGTACAGAAACAACACCCCGAATTGTGTCAAAGATGTGATAATTCTGATTCATTTCCTGTGTTCAGTATTCAAGTCTATCGATATTTCTCAAGCAGGTTTTCATAGCTTTGCTTCTGTTCCGCTTAGCTGATTGCCGCCTTTTTATTCACACCACTTTCGGGTAAATAAACGACATCTTTCATTTCTACGTCACATGACTGTTCTTCAAATGTGACCTATTATATATTATATCTCGAATTTGAAATGTTGTTATAAATGTTTCGTGCTGTATTTCAGATGCACGGTGTTTTTCCTGTGACAATTGAACATTTGATTTCTCTTCAGAGGTTTCTATATAAACATTACATGTATTTCCTAAATGTGCTAAAACAATTGTATGAATATGGGTGTGTGCCCAGAGTAGTTCTATAACATAAAACATAATTATTATAAATTGAGAAGTCTCCATGTACGTGATTGGCTGGATGCTGGACACGTGATTTTAAATTTTACGTAATATTGACCTCAGTATATCGAAGGGTTATATTGGCCTAGGGGCGGAGTTTCCGATCATAAACGTGCACAATTTCTAAGGGTCAAACTGATTCGTGAAGCATGAAACATTTTCAGCCAATCAAATTTCATGTTTCAAACCGCCAGCGTGCGTACCAACCACGATTGTGACTGGACGATTTCAAAACATTTCGGAACGGGAGAAACAAAATAATATTGAAACTGCGTACACAGAAATTTCTCAATTTATAATAAAACAAGTATTGTCTTTATTTTCGGTCAATATGTGGTTGTATCGACCCTATAAACGTGATATCAATCGAGGACATATCAGTTTCATAGGGTCGAGTATAATATTCAATTCTTGTTCATCTGCTATTTCTGGTTGAATAGTTTCACCAGAAAGCCAGACTCAGCGACAAATGTTATTGTACTATGTCCAGAGAAAATAGTGATATTCGATCTCGAGTTTTACATTCTCTACCAATATCATATCCTTGTCTATATATTGAGGATCGTTAAAGGCCTTGGGTCTCAGATGTGAGCAAAACAGTACGTAAATGAGCAGTTATATTTGTATCGGTATTCGGCATATATAGAATAACCCTATGTGTGAACAAATATTTTGTTGCAATTTACTAAATATAGCATTGTGTCAGCGATTACATTAGTTTTCAGTTTTCCATTGTAAATATCGGTTATATAGTTATGAGTAACATGGTCACAAACTACGTTACATTCTACGGGGTGGCCCAAAATATCTTGGACACTTTTTGTAACATATATATCTTTTGATATACTGTTTGAATCGTAAAATACAGTTTGGCATGCATACTGTGTAAGGTCTATGTTATTTGAAGAATATATATTGCTTACTGCCTGTGCACGCAGTTTGACGTCATTATAATTATGACGTCACTAGGTCATACTCCAGATTTTCCATTACTGACAACGTTGTGAGAAAATCTGCTGTAGAAATAACGTCAGATATTACGTCACGTCGTAAATCGTTCAGAAATCACATAAGTAAGTAAGTAAATTATTTATTTAAAGAGGGTAACCAAGTTGGCGTGCACCAATCTTCACTAGGGCCCTCTCAAACACAAAAAAACATAATTATTACATATTTACAGTGAACAGGTTATGGCATGTATAAAACAAGAGATACAACCCAACTGCCAGCAGCTACACGTAGCTGGCAAACGTTGGGTTGCTTCCAATTTTACCATGATAATTTATGACAAAACCGCGCTTATTGTCTCAGACACGAGCGGATTGCAGATGCTGACCGACCCGAAACTCATGATAAAATACTACTATCCCGACAGAGTCCGTTCGGTGTAGACATTAGTGATTAAATGTTAGTGACTGGATAACGAACAATAATGCCCCAGATCAGACTGTGCGTTTGCGAACGAGGGTCAGGGCCAACATCAATTCGTCGAGACAATAAGACCGTTTTTGCCATATCAAATCGTAATATCCTTAAATACCGGGAGACTCTTCTTTCGACACAGCTATAAACCGGGAACTCTCTAAACGAAGGATATCACAACACAATTAGTCTATTATTTCGGTAACTCGTCATATAATAACCATACACATTGGGATATCATTCCTTTCCGGCAATCTCCATATTTCATTGAGATTTTCCAAAACAAACGACGTCACAATTTATGGACTGCATTTTTATGATACTGATGGTGGTGGTGGGTCCATTTAATGACATCTACTGACATTTCATCCATGATGAACATTGAGCTGTGAATACATTTATGTTGCTCGCATTTCGAATGTTTAATGGAATGCTGTTCCATATAATTGCACCAGAGTAAGACAGACTACCTTTAAATAATTATGTTTTATGTCTAGGAACATGCAGGGCCTCGTTTGTTACAGATCTTAGTGCTATGTTAGTGTTCTGCAGTTGTGTTGATTGCATAATAAAAAATTCACTTAAATATGCGGGAACTAATCCATTGAGGGTTTTGTACATTATTAGCTTTCTGCAAAAATATAGTTTCATCAAAACTTAACATTTTTAGTCTTGTCATTGCTGTAACTAAATCAGAATACTCGGTACCAACAATAATTGGTAGTCGAAATGAGGCTGTATATAAGCTTTGTAAAAGAGCAATCTATGCTTTACAGAGAGGAAATAGCTAATTTGTGATAGCAACCATAGATAAGAAGATACTTATTCAGAAACAAAGTCAAAATGGTCATTCCAAAGCAGATTTTCATTAATTTTCAGTCCAAGGATTTTATCGGCAGTAGTAACTTCCAAATTGATATCATTATATGTCAAGTGAATTTCATTTTTCTCCAGTATTGTTCTTCTCTGCCTGGTTGAAGTAAGCATTACTTTTGTTTTGCCAGTCTTTAAAAGCATACCATTTGTTTCGCACCACAGTTTCAGTTGATTTAATGCTATTTGCAAATTCGATTCTACCTCATTAATGTTACTCTGGATATCATAAATGGTTGTGTCATCAGCATATAAATCGGTTCCTGTAGCAGACTCGGACAGCATAGCAGGCAAATCATTAATACATAATATAAATAATGTCGGACCTAGTATAGACCCCTAGGGCACGCCGCATGTAATAAACATATCTTCTGAGTTTGCACCATTAACTGAAGTTACCTGTTTTCTTTGCTTCGAGTATGAATTAAACCACATTAATGTTTGATCACTAAATCGGTAGCAGATAAGCTTTTGCAAGAGGATATCATGATCTACCATGTCGAATGCCTTTCGAAAATCAACCATTACACACCCAGCTAGTTTTCCGTCATTTAATGCATTCAGCCATTTTTCTATAATTAGTATTAGAGCCGATTCTGTTGAGTGGTTGAGTGCTACAGGTCAATCCATAACAAGTGACTATTACCAAATGCAACCACCGTCGCACAATACGCATGTGCATCAAATGCAAAATATGCAACAAAATATGCAACATATGCCCCAATATCACCAAGACCAGTGACACCCGAGGCCCATTGTAGCAAAATTTGAAATGTATCGACCTCGTGAAGTCATTTGTCAAGCAGGCATTGAGTTGAACGCAACCAGGTCACAGTATAGTATTCGCGAACAATTCCCGTATGAAATAGAACAACGGCGTAAAAAACTATTCCCAATTCTGCGACAACTAAAACAAAACAAAACCAATAAAGTTGCCCTAGTACGAGATAAATTATATGTTAATGGTAAACTGTACAACCCAACAGTCGACATATTTGAAACACCAACAAACCACCATATCCGGACCCACCCACCCTCCCCAGTCGCAAGGCGCGGCACACAGACCACCACTCCATGAAGATCTACGACAGCGCGGCGATCGCGAACCTATGAACTATGTGACAAAAAAATCCACTCCCAGTGGTGTACGTGCACGCTCGATAGGAAGGAGCCCGCATACGTCACATGTGTCATGGGAAACACCCAACAGATATGAGGCCCCGAGTGGGATAGACACAGATAATTCGATCACCAACTCGAACACACCACACGGAAAGATAAACAAGAAACAAAAGGCTAAATAACCCTTAACCGACGAAACAGCCTACAAAAAGTCACGTGACAATGTTTTCACTCGAAATGACATAGCAGCCAACTGGACCCTGCAGGCGCAAATGGACAGTGAACCCATGAATCCGAACCACAATTTACCCCTCCCACAAGAACACAAAAACAATAACAGACCCACCCCACATGCCAACAAAAATAGTGAAAACCCGACCCCAATTGCGCCCCGCCCACGTGGAAACACAACTGGTGAAAACCCCAACCCAAGTGCTCCCCGCCCACATGAAAACATAAACAGTGAAACTCCCATCACAAGTGCTCTCATCCCATCCCAAAACACAGAAACAGTAACCCCAGCTGCGCCCCTGTCACATGCAGCCAATAATAGTGTATCCCATTCCCCGAGTGCGCCCATCTCAAGTGACAACAATAACAAATCAAACACGCAGTCTAAAACGGTAAACCTTTGTCCGTCCAGTCAGGCAGACCAGGTCAGTCAGTCGGCCACGCACGGGAATTCCCACGGTCAATAGTACATATTGGGAGAGCATTGTATTGATTCTAGCATAGTGAATGACTGTAATTGTGAAACGAATTATGTATCGAATAGTGGTGACAAATATGATTGAAAATCATTGAAATTTATGTCACTAAATGTATGTGGCCTAAAAAGTAAATTGCTGCAGAACTATGACATAAAATTCAAACATCGACGAAACATTTCACGTCGAAAGTCTGGCGGTATTGCACTCGCATATAAGAAGCATTTGCGACAATTTATAACCATTATGCATACATACTCGAAGCTTGTGTATTGGTTTACTATATCCGGTAGATTAACACATGTTGGAGATATTTTATGCGGTATTATGTATATACCACCCGAAAATTCAGTGTATTCAACCGACGATCCGTATCACGAATTAGAATTAGAACTGTATGCACTTTCAAACAAATATTCACATGTACTAATGTTTGATGACTTAAATTCAAGAACCAAATCACTTAGTGACTATATACGTGTATATGATTATATTTTTTAACATAATAATGTACCGGAAATTACCGAGGAATTTAATGTAGAGATGTTACATTTCGAACAAGGTGAAAATGTGTCGTTAGATCGTAAAAACGAAGATACTTCTATAAATTCTTACGGTTATAAATTGTTGGAATGTTGCAAATGGAACAGGATGTACATATTAAATTGACGTACTAATCACAGTAGCTCTGGGTCTAGTACATGCATAGGTGTGAGCACTGTTGATTATTTCATGTGTACTACGAACCTAGTTACGCATATAAATGACCTATCAGTTTCCGAATATTGTCCCCTATTATCGGATATACACAATCCGGTTTCACTTGTAATAAACATCAAATCGAATATTCCTACTAACACTAATGTCAATGATATAAATACTTGTGATAATGTTAAAAGACATTTATGGAATAGTGACAAAGCGAGCGAATTTACAGAAAACTTTGATAAACACACTCTAGATGATATACATACCTATGTAATGGGAGTAGCAACAAAACCACGTATAGAACAGGAGGACATTGACATTGCTGTATCAAGACTAAATACATTATTCACAAAGTGTGCAAAAATGACATTTGGTCATAAAACACGTACGTCAAAAGATAACAAAGAACCACATTTCCATTGGTTTGGTAATCAATGTAATAAGGCTAGACGTAACTTTCATAATGCAAAACACTTATACAAATTGAGAAAAAACCCAACTAACAAAGAACAACTAAAGCGGGCGAGCAAAAATTATAAAGAAACTATACGAAAATATAACAACGAATGTAAACAGAAACAGACTAACCTACTAAAACGGCTTAGAAAGTCAAATTCTAGAAAATATTGGAAAATCCTAAATGGTACTAAGACGGAATCAATAGATGCCCCACGTTATAATTTTTTCAAAGACGTAAACTTTGACGAAAATATAAATACTAATGCGGAAATTAATACCGAACATGAAACTGAAATTGTAGAGGCAATTAATGAAGAAATGAACAGACCTATCACGCTTTTAGAACTGGAAAAAATATGCAAAACACTTACAAATAATTAAGCAAATGGCGTAGATAAAATGGTAAACGAAGACATAAAGTCCACGTTCCCATTAATGGCAAATACCTAAGTTAAATTGTTTAATATTATCCTACACTCAGGACGGGTACCAGACGCGTGGACTGTCGGCATGATAACTCCAATATATAAACACAAGGGCGATGCATCGAAACCAGAAAATTATAGGCCGATAACACTTGTTAGCTGTATGGGGAAATTATTTACCTCAGTAATTAATAACAGACTACAAACTTATGCAGAAAACAGTAATTTAATAAATGAATGTCAAATAGGATTTAGAAGAGGATTTCCGACTACCGATAATATTTTCGTACTGTACAGTTTATTAGATATATTACGGTATCACAAAAAGAAATTGTTTTGTGCATGTATTGATCTAAAACAGGCATTTGATACGGTATGGAGATCTGGCTTACGGTACAAGCTGCGTAAATACAACATTAACGGGAAATGTTTCACTTTAATCAAAAACACGTGCAGTAATATTAAATCATGTGTAATGGCTAATGGCGACAAATCATCATATTTTCCATGTAATAAAGGCGTCCGGCAAGGGGAAAATTTGTCACCATTTTCATTCTCATTGTACTTAAATGATTTAGAAAATTTCCTTGAAAGCAAAAATGTAAGAAGTATAGAATGTAGACAGCATGAACTAGAAGAAGATTTATTTGTTTATCTTAAATTATTCGTACTACTATACGCAGATGATACTGTAATATTAAGTGAATCCGCAGAAGATTTGCAAAATACAATAAATGAATATGAAAGATATTGTCATGAATGGAGACTAATTGTTAATACAATGTACTAGTAAAACGAAGATAGTGGTGTTTTCTAATAACCGGAGAAACAGTAATCACGAATTTTTCTACCAAAATAATATCCTTGACATAGTCACCGAATATAAATATCTTGGACTTTTCATAAATAAAAACGGTTCATTTACATCAACGAAAAAACATATAGCAGAGCAAGGTACCAGAGCAATGTATGGTCTAATGAAAAGGTCAAAGTCATTAAATTTACCTATAGATATGCAGATAGAACTATTTGACAAACTCGTCAAACCGATAGTAACATATGGAAGTGAGCTTTGTGGATTTGGAAACATAGATGTAAAAGGCTAAAATACCTAAAGATAATATTAAATATGAAAAAAGCACACCAAATGTTATGGTATATGGCGAAACTGGTGTAGTTCCAATACATGTAGATATTCAAACAAAAATGGTTTCTTTTTGGGCAAGACTAAATAATTCAAATGACATCAAATTAGCATCAATATTTTATACTATTATACACAGTTTTTTACAGACAAATAACAAAGAACGAAAATTTAAATGGATTACGGCAGTTAAAGATATCTTGATAAAATGTGGGCTAAACGGAATTTTTGATTCACGTACATTCCCGAATGAAATATGGTTGAAGTCAACTGTTAAACAAAAGTTAAAAGACTTATATATTAATGAATGGTTTAGCAGTGTTCGAGAATCATCAACTTGTTTAAATTATAGAATATATAAAACATCATTTGGATTTGAGGAATACTTGGCTATTCTTCCAAATAAATGTAGAAACATATATATAAGATTTAGAACAAGAAATCACAAGCTGCCAATAGAAACAGGACGATGGAAAAGAATACCATTGAATGACAGACAATGCATAATCTGTAAAAATGACATAGGAGACGAATACCACCATATGTTAGGCTGCAAGAATTTGAAACGCTTAAGGAAACATTATATTAAACGTTATTACTATAATAATGCAAACACATACAAATTCTAAACACTAATGAGTACTAAAAATGACAACGATTTGAAATAACTATGTAAATTTATACAGATAATTACGTTTATGTACGACTAGCACTCCCACACATATAACACATCTTGCCGATAGTCACTATAGGAACTAACTAGTTAAAATGATTTATTTATTGGGCAATCTAAATCCATGTCTGATTGCACAAAAGCGCCATCTGACCGGGATCTACACTGTTCGGAGCAACGGTAACATGCGTTCTGTCTCGTCAAGATGCACTGTAAGCAGTGCCCATGATTCATGTACATGCTATTTCCTGAAGCCTTGTTCATATTTGTTGAAACTATATACCTCATGTTGCCATATGTATGGACTGGGTGATTAAAGGAATATTGTATTGTATTGTATTGTATTGTTGCGCCGAAAACCACTTTGCGATTTATGTAATAAATTGAAGTTATTTAAAAAATCATATGTGTATTTACAAATTTTTCAATTAATTTGGATAATGCGGGTAATATTGAGATTGGCCGATAGTTATTTACTTCGTCCTTTGCGCCGCTTTTGCATAACGGAGTTACCTTTGCATTTTTCCATACATCCGGGAAAGTACCAGTAGCTATGCTTTTGTTAACGATAATGCTTACGCTTTTAGCTATCACATTTGCAGAAACCTTTAAAAGTAGCGGTCCTATATTGTCCCTGACCTGTAGCTTTAGAAACGTCAAGACGAGACAAACAATTTCGAACATAATGTTCACTTACTTCCGGAATTTCTAAAACAATGTAATTTGGTATTTTGGAATTTACGCAATCCCATCCTGCCTATTTGTATCCATACAAGTGTATACTTTACGGTTTTAGTGTATTCCTGCACATAATCATTATATCGTTTGAGCTGGTATTTACCGTCTGTCCTTAGCGTGTAACATACAACATAACATATATAACATATATCCCGCCTCGCGCCTCCATTATCAAAATGGATTAACATCACGTAATTAATATACTGTGGCCTACAAAATGAATGAGGGAATGTCGGAGCCAACTCGTCAATACTTGCTTGTAGACGTCATTTATCCTTACAAACACATGCGCATTTACATGTCCATATTGAAGCACGATGACGAACACCGTACTGACCTCCGTATGAAAAGTGCACGCATACTGTACAGTTTTAGTAATGACATTGATCTTGAACACGCTTAGTGTGTGGTAAATTCCAAATTAACTGAATTATAGTCTGTAAAAATTGGCAGAACACACGGTAGTTATTTTTTCAAAAATAGTCGTCTGGATATCTGGTTCGCAGAAGAAATGTTTCAATATTGCCATGTATGATACAGTTCTTTTGAAATGCTTGTGGGTCTATTTGCGCAAGTATTCACGGCAAAGCAGCTCATGGGAGCAGGTACATGTATGCTGAGCATTGTACCATGTACCTCAAATAGTGTGGTGCGGCCACATTTGTTTACATAACCAATAATCAATGCGCAGTGCAGTATAAATGCAACGAGTATCGTGATGCAACTGGGTAAGTTGTTCCAGCCGATTCCCACCATTAATTATAAGCCGAATGAATGAATGAATGAATGAATGATACAGCCTCATTTGCATATGTATTACCCTGGTGTATTACGATATTTATTACACCGTGTTACTACACCAAAGCCAAGATTATATACTGAACAAATAAACAAACGCTACAGTTTTCGAATTCCTAACATTTCCATTATGTGCATTAATGTGCATAATCCGTGTATATTTGCAAGAATAATTTGGCGAATAAGAAATACACATACGATGTTTATATTGGGCTTAGTTCGTCTAATGAAGTCACGTGACAATTTGTTAACGTACCAACATTGTGGATCCATATAAGAACATTGTGTTGTCTTACACGATTGTGTAATTGCTTCCATTCTGTAACAGCGGGTCAAGAAACTTTCCAATAGCAGTGGACGTCGTGTATTTGCTAAAGAAAAGCCAGCAAACACTTGCATACGTTAAGCTGATAGTCAAACGAGACGTGACATCAAAGTTTCAAATTTGACACGAACTCATTGACGTCGACGGTTGGTATGGCCACATACACACGTACGAATATGCATTCGTTGTTGGAGTACAGTAAGATGTTCCGACATGTTCTGATTTCTTCTACATCAAGCGGGTGAGTATCGTTTTGGGGGTACTTTCGAGATTATTGGATAGACGCGTACGTCAATGACGCTAACAGCCAGAGACGTTATATTTGTGTCAGACGTTTGTCATTGACTGATGAAACACACCCCATTGGTTGGGCCAATGCGTAGCTAAAGTACAATGTTAATGAATTTCACACAAGCTTGTGCGAGGAACTGAAAGTTGCAAGTCATTTTTTCGACCCCATGAAATTCAACGACACATACAGAGCATATTACGCCAGTTAACAATACAGTGTTTCGTATGGTTATAGAGGGATGGTATACCAACAATAAAATATCCAATTGGAATAAAACACGGTTATACATTTGATAATATAATAGTATAGTTATGAATGTAGCGTTATTTTTTGTGTTCAGTACAATACAAATATAATAATATTGATTGAATACACTAATTTGTTTTATATTGTAATGATTTCAAACTTTAATTCCGTGCAAAAATAGCCTTAATAATGGATTCTAAAATACAACCGGTATTGGTAGATTGCAGTTACAGTACTAGCTTACCAGGTTTTGTTCGATAATAAATATCAATCTGGTATATGAGATGAGCCTCTCCAAAGTCAACCATCCAATAGTTGTCTGTACCGGCGGTATACGATCTGATGGACGAGCAACTGCAACACTCTGTGGTATCTGCATTTGCTGTCGTCCGGCATTCATTCACTGCTCTGTCGGCTATCCAATAGGACCCCTTGTAATGCAGAGTCTTGAATTGCGTTGCATTTCCAGACAAAGCGACATTTACACCTGAAATAAATTAAACTGTAGAACGCCAGACCTACATATACGTGACTGTGACACATGAGAATGGGGAGCATGGGGATATGTGACCAGTGTACATGTGTCCTGGTGACGATCTATATTCCTTGTTAGAAGCATATAGTGATTTAATGAAATACAGTGCATATCCTGATCAGACTGTGTTTTCTAGTTACTAGCAGTGTGTATTGCCGTGCATGTTAATCCTTTCAACACCACATACCTCTTTTGTGATGTTTGTAAACAATTTAGGTCTAGATGAGTCGGCTCGTAACGAGCCGTCTCATCACAATCTGCATTTTTTGCAAGTATTTTTTAAAATTTCTGAGAAAAAAACACACCCCCTTTTAATATATGAACTAGTCTGAAAATCGGTTTTGTGATGATTGGATTTATCTGAAGATTAACATATCACAGCCCATTCCAGTTGAAACGGTTACATGTTTGTTCCCATGGGTTCATTTGTCTCCGTCGGATATGTTTTACCTACTTCTAGCAAATGTATGAAGAAACAACACATTCGCTTACATGTAAAGACATGAACCACATTAAAATCAAACTAGAGGCAGACATAAAAGAATTGTGTATTGACTTAAACTGAATACAGTTCCTCGTCATGGTACTTGTAACTAAGCATACAGTAATATAAATATACACATGATAGGTAATGAATGAACATGAAATGATATGGATAGCACCATTAGTGATTTTAGCAGAGAGTGGAAATTTAGAACGTGTTAAAGGTGCATGCCCACTCAATAGGCACACACTGTTATTTATATCAGAGACATCATCTAAGACACTTTGTGGCAAAATAAACATTCATTCACAATTACCCACGTATTAATTGGCATCATTATACATTTTATATCAAACGTAACTTTCCACACTGATATCAGAGGCGATAACCATGTTTCCTTAAAATGTTAACGGGCATTATTATTTGTACTCTGTATTTATTTTTTGATGTGAAATTATCATAAAATTATAATGTGTTGAAAATATTATTTTGTTCAGGTGACGCATTTAATTAGCATAAATAATAGGCAATATAATATGGCTCGTTTGCATATGAAAATAGCCTGATACCAACGCGAGTCGCTATCAGTAAAATAAATAATACTAAATGATTATACCTGTATAGCGGCGACTATTAATCATTAGAACTGGTGGAATAATAACACAATTATACGCTTATTTAATTCCCATAAAGAACAGTGTGTGCCTACTGAGTGGAAAGTGTGTTCCAACGGGAACGAATTGTTAATTCATGGGAACGAATTGTTATATCGTGGGAACAAATTGTTAATGGCGAACAGTGCAGATCATGATCAGACTGTGCGGATGCAAAGGCTGATCTGGATCTACACTGGTTGCTTAACCCATAAGCCTCATTTCTCCAGTCACAACAACATATATAATCTTAAATTAAAGGTACATGCCCACTCAGTAAGCACAAAATGTTCTGTATATCAGAGACATCATCTGAGATATTTTCTGCCAAATTAAGCATTCATTCACCATTACCCCACGTATTGATTAGCATTAGTATATATTTTATAGCAGACGTAACTTTCCACACTGATATCAGGGGCGATAACCGTGTTTCCTTAACATGTTCACGGAAATTACTAGTTATACTCTGTATTTATGCTTTTATGTGCGATTACATGTATCATACATTATAATGTGTTTAAAATATTATTTTTGTCAGGTGACGCATTTAATTAGCATAAATAATAAAATGAATACCATGCCTCGTTTGCATATGAAAATAGTCTGATACCAACGCGAGTCCCTATCAGTAAAATAAATAATTCTAAATGATTATACCTGTATAGCGGCCACTAATAATCATTATAACTGGTGGAATAGTGACACCATTATACACTTATTTAATTCCTATAAAGAACAGTGTGTGCCTACTGAGTGGAAAGTGTGTTCCCACGGGAACGAATTGTTAATATCGTGGGAATGAATTGTTATATCGTGGGAACGAAGTGTTAATGGCGACCAGTGCAGATCCTAATCAGACTGTGCTGATGCACATGCTGATCTGGATCTACACTTGTTGCTTAACCCATAAGCCTCATTTCTCCAGTCACAACTACATATACAATCTTAAATTAATAAGTATTATCCTAATCTTGCACTAGTACAGGTATGTGTAAGGAAACGTAATATAGAGAATAGTAGGTTAGTGCCGTGAATGGGAAAAAATATCTGGCAAGGCTCAGGAAACGGGATGGGCGAGGCTCTGCCGTTTTGGTGCCGCGCCAGATATTTTTCCCATTCACGGCACTAACCTACTATTCTATTTATCCCGTCAACACCGACAAATGGCTGTAAAATGCAAAAATAGTATTGACTGGATATCAAAAATGTTTCTCGGCACCGTGTTTCACGGCACATACGCACTGTGTTGACGGGATAAAATTAAATACTGTGTAGCTCTAAACGGAGTACCATCACATCATCCGACATATCCCGCCATTTCTAACTTCAAGATGAGCTATCAGCATTTGTTTTCCCTATATAGCATAGCCATTCACCGCACATTTTGGCTATTCTCTGCTACTTTCTTTTTGATCTGGATGTTATGTGACTTATATCCCAATAATATGCACCCACCGTGCTGTGTATATTCACTAATTACAAATACATATTCACTAAAACCGGTTCTCAGAGATTCCTTGT
The DNA here is from genome assembly GCA_029237695.1 of Conchocele bisecta. Classification (NCBI taxonomy): domain Eukaryota; kingdom Metazoa; phylum Mollusca; class Bivalvia; order Lucinida; family Thyasiridae; genus Conchocele; species Conchocele bisecta. The sequence goes on along the minus strand of CM055274.1, from coordinate 20,264,015 downwards.
AGTTCTAAGGGAAGCAAGTCGCGATTATCCATGTTCGGTAACATATTTAAATGTATGTGGCTACATGTATGTGTAACTGTGGAAAAATGCTAGTTTGCAGCAGTATGCACAGTGGAACCTCGCTAATCTGGACAAACCGGGATATGCTAGTAGCCCATTTCATCAAAATTGCAAAGTATACTTATCCAGAAAAGTATACTTTGAGGGAGAAATTTTCAATTTATGGATAAATTTATTAATTTTTTATCATACTGAATTTATTACATTATCACAGCCAAAATAATATAATAATTCTGCATACCTTTAATCATCAAATATATGCAGTCGTTAGTTCTATATGAAATAATGCATTTCGGAAAAAAATAAATGATTAATCCCTCAAAGTATACTTTGCTAGATAAGAATATAATTATGTGCTTTGCTACTGGTGTTCGATTTAAAGGTAAATCACGGTCAACGTGTGTGCGGCATTATTTCTGTAGTTTATTACTTCCTTATAATGAATTATGCTTACTTCACTCGAACTATTCACGTTTATACCTGTAATCCGCATTTTAATATCGTACCTGAATACCTGTCATTTTTGTTTACCCGAATTCCTGAAACGGCATCTAATTGGGTAAAGCCGCGTGACGTCACACCCAGTGAACAGAGAACATTAGACACTGTCCGACAACGAAAATATGAGCGACTTTGAAAGCGATTTTGACAACACTTCTTATTCTTATGACGGTTCAAGCAGCGATGACGATCAGACCGACGTCCGTCCGTACCTGTACGAGCCGTAAGAATGGTGGGTATTTCTTTGTATTTTCGTTTAATATTCCAATATTATTCTTTTTAAATATTTTATTTATTTTTTTTATTATATTTCGTCGTCATTTGACTATATATGACACTGTAATGGGTTTTCGCGGAAGTAAGCCAAACGTTCCATTGCAAAACGGCCAGTTCCAAACGGTTCCGACTTTATGCAAACTCGCAGTAATAATATAGTGAAAATAGACACAATGAATTTATTCATTCTCACTATTCTATTACATCAGTCCCAGATTTGAAGAATGAAATATGGAAAGTAGCCTGTTAGACGATCTCAGCTATACAGTACGGATGACTTTTACTATTTCATCTGTCTTTTATATTATCTGTATCATTATATACACATCAGCTATATTCCTAACGACATACTTTGTTGATGTTGTGCTAATACATTGTTGCAATATTGGGGCAATTTCTTCAAGCAAGTATGATCATGATGATTGGGAAAAGGTATAAAAGAAACGAACACCAGATCTGATCATGTACAAATCCTACTTTATTCTCAATGTATATAATTGTAAACACGGTGAATGCACATTGCTCAGTTGGTAGAACTAACATCACAATATACATGACATCTGGCGTAATTTCTCATTTCAGATTCACACGATTCTTCAATCTAGACCAAGCCATGGAAGATTGGATGTTTTATATATTTACCTGTATATATGTATTCACGTGTATTTATATTCAGATAATATATCTATGATAAATAATGTATGATAATGTTTAAAGTTATTATGATAAATAAAAGCGTGATCAAGTATTTATCCACGCACTTGAATTTCATGGTCCAAGTGACCAAGCTGGTAACAGAGTAGACACTTATCATAGCTGTATATCAGATGCGTAGATGGACCTGGTGCTATGCTGGTCAAAATGCCATATGGTAATTATTTTTGGGTCATTATGAGGGGCCAGCCGCGAAGAAATTAGTCGCTCTAGTTGCCACGGGGTTGGTGTGCACTGGAGGGCCAGTGACAAACATCACCCCGGGCAATTGTTTTAAGCTGGTGTCAACATCCGCCGTACTTATCAGAGCGATTAATGCGCCCCGGGCACTGCGACCGAGAAGGTCTGTAATACGCCAAACAGAACACGTGGCTTATAGGGCTTTTGCGACCAGTGTAGATCCAGATCAGGACCAGTGTAAATCCGGATCAGACCGCACAGTCTGATCAGGATCTGCACTTTTCGCCATTCCATCACTGAAACACACTAACAAACAATCTATACCGTTTTCAGACTACAGGAGTGTGCTATTTGATCAAAACCTACACTGGTCACAAATCACACAAGCCCCATTTATCCAATCACAACCACATATCGGACCAAGATTTGACATATTCTCCAATAATTGTCTGTTTATTTGAAGCCAGTAAGGAGATAAAAATAGTGGATTCAACCAATCAGCATAGAATATGTATGGCTTCGTTGATTTTATATTGCACCTACCGCATTATTAAGCGTTTATTATTCCGTAAATGCGCGGAAATACCTGCATATTTCAAGTCAGAATAATGAATTGCATGTTTATAAATGGAGGAATTACTGGTTCTGACGTCACATCCGGTTTCGATGCGAGACGAAGTTTTTCGGCCTCGCAAAATGTGCCCGTTGCACAGGTAAATCTTTACCTATAAACTACGGCTTACTATGAAATTTTTAGCAGCAAGTCGTATCCTAATGATATATTATGGTATTAAACTACAGAAAAAATGCCGCATACACTTTGACCGTGATTTAACTTTAAGGACTGACTTTACAGAACATTATCATTTGTTGCAAATGTAGTAGCATCATAAATGTGATTACATAATATATTATGTCAGCATAAAGTATTATCTGGCACTGTTCTTCTTCGTGTATACATGTACTATGCGGCATACCTAGCTGCCTTCTTTGCCATGTTAGTACGTATATACAGGCTTAGTATCAGTCATTTTCATCACTTTATGCGTTGCACACACAGAGCAAATAATATGGCAGAACATCTAATAGCATTTGGTGCAATACGTCCCAGTAATTTATGACGTGCAATACCTATTATCATGATTATACTAGTATAACCTTAATGTTTTTGCAATATGTTGCGTAAAGTTTAATCATGTGTCTGTTATAGTATTAGCGGTATGTGTCAAGCGCCACAGGAGGTAAAACTGGCCGATAACTTGTACACACTAAGATGGCTGATATGACAACTTCATACGCCGTCGTATCGACTGATTAGGCTCTGCCCTGCTCGCCATTCATCAATGAAACATCCGTAATGCTTCTACAGAGTGGCCTGCGGTTCTCTTACCATGCAATTCCTGGAGCGCAGGATTGCAATTCGCGTTCCCAGTAATTGCAATTGGACCGCAATCGGACTGCAATCATGTGACTGCGGTCCAAAGAGTTGGTTGCGGAATTGCAATACTTATAGCGCAGTTAGCGCTGCGCTCCGCTTTTAATTGCAATTTATGCTCCATTTTGTCTGTAAACTGCGAAAGAATGACCGCTTTACGCTGCGCTCTGCGGTAAAACCAGCGGACGGCTCTGCTTAACCAATGCGGCAATAAAATCGAAATAGTTGACAAACGTATCCGTGTTCCAATCCAAAATTTTATCCCATCTATCTAATTCAAAGTGACTAGAAAGTCAGCGGTATTTGTGATCTGTTTTTTTGGTGCGAAAATATAAATCGGCGGGTTATTGCGAGACAAACAGTGAAACATTGACCTTGACAATTTCTTGGACAAAACAAAATGTCGTCACTCACTCACTGCCGTTCCGAATATCAAGAACAAATTAATAGACACCACCATGCTGACAATATACTTATTTTCATATAAAAGCAAATGATAATGTGTGGTCTACGGTATAATATAGCAAAACAAAGCATCAATTTTGCGCTTTGTTTACGTTTTCGTCGGTATAAAATTACGTTTTCCTATTATGTTGACATTATTTCGACGCGATCCTATAGTCGACATGACAATTTCTGAGATCAACACAACTTTTCATAATGTCTTTCAATTTCAAGCTGCAAGGAGACTGTGAATTGCATAGTAACCATAATAACATGGTGAACATATTGATAATAATTTTAAAAGAAAAGCATATTTTAATTTTCGAAACCTGATCATAAAAAAAATATTAAAAATTTATTTTGGAATTAGATTTATATTACTGCAAACGTTCTGTTCTGGCTGTTGATTTCTATTGGCCCGAATCAAATTTTGTGAAGATAATATTTATTCCGGTGATAGCCATTTCTTTAAAATAAAACGGTTTACTTGCGTCACAGAGTGAGAAAGATCAATAACGGCCCGGAATCGAAACAGGGACCTCATGTTTACCGTACCATGCCCATGGCTCTACCGAGCAAGCTAACAAGGCACACTTCATACACACTTCATCCCCATGGTCAGTTGCGTACTGTGACATTCTTCTCCGCCAAATTGAAATTCGTCTTCAAATTCTATGTTTAATTTTTGTCTCCGAATTCCATATGTTTGGGTACAATTTGGGAGTATTTATCAGTCGCGGTCCTTTGTTGGGCAACAGAATACTCAATTATCGTCCGTACCCAGAGTTCCGGTGCTCCATAGGTTTTTCCTGCAGAGTACCGGATCGGATCTCATTCGCGCTTTAGCTGTTAATTGTGACATATATTTCTGTACTTATTACACAGAAATGAATAAGTATAATACTGACATTTCTTTCAATTGAAAAATACAGAAAATATGTCGCAATTAACAGTTGAAGTGCAAATCAGATGTGATTTGGTACTTTGCAGGGGAAACCTACGGAGAGCACCATTATAGACTCTCGGTACGGACGATGCGGGAGTATTCTGCAGAGTTACTAACCGCAACTACGTTGGGCGCTAAATGTCACAGGGTGAGAAAGATGTGCACCAGCCCGGAATCGAACCGGGGATCACTTGTTTACCACACCATCGCTCTACCTGCTGAGCAAACCGGGCACAAATACACACTTATTCACCATAGTGATCACTTCATTCCACCAAAAATTCATGCCAAATTATTACAGTCAACGTCACAGATTATGCTCTTGGCGACATTAGCGGACACAAATTTGTCCATCAATTTGATCAAATAAACAACGGAATCTGACAGATAACACTACGACGGCGCATGGAAACATCATTATTCTGGTACTTGGAATCAAAATGGTGGATATTAAGATCAATATGTGAGGCGATGCGGAACGTGACGGAACTTTAACATTTTTTATCACGATAGCAGCTACAGGGATTGTTGGACGCATTTATTTAGAGAAACAAGAGATTACAAAATTGATTGGATAATATACTAAGTGACATTTTGTTCTAACGTACACCAACATAGAGGATTAAATTTGCGACAATGTTGGATTCTGGATTTTGTGGACAGGTGACAGAAATCGGAGCTGGATAAGAACCGACAGACGTGATTCTGAATATGCGTGCTTGGTCTGTGGTTTTTCTTCCAGATCATGTCATGCATGTTTTAATTTCACGTCATGTCAAAGCAGCACTATTGAATATAATGAATAACTTTAATATTCTACACCAGAATTAAAGTTCATTCATCGTCTGATGTGTAACTGATGAATTAAGGTAAGTTACTTGTATATGACAACTTTTGCCTCACCACGATAGTGGAGGGGGCATTTAGTGTTACCCTTGACATTGTCCGTTCTTCCGTCTGTCACCAACATAGTAACTCGAAAAACTTTTAAACCGTAATAGCTACATACCTGAAACTTGGTACATGTATGTTTGATTCGACCCCATGGTCGTGGATTATCTCCCCCTTTTCAAGTTAGAATTTTCCAATTTTGTCTTGTAGCTCATAAAACTTTTAAACCCTAATAGCTACACACCGGAAACTTGGTATGTCATTATGATGAGTAGATTGGCAAAGTTTATTTTCATTCGACCCCCGAGTCATGGATTATCTCCCTCTTTTTGAATTAGAATTTGAAAATTTTGCGTTGTAATTCGTAAAACTTTTGTAATAGCTACAGCACTGAAATTTGATATGTAGCTTCCTTATGATGAGTAGATGCGGAAAGTTTATTTAGATTTTTGATTCGAACCCCGTTTCATGGATTATCTCTCCCTTTTGGACACTGGAATTTTGCCTTGTTTACTATCAGAGCGATATGTGGGGTATCCGTGTTCTATGAACACATTTTCTAGTTTAGTTATCTCCCTTTGTTTTTTCGCGCACTGATTTGTCCGGAGCATAACGCGAACACCCTTTGCAATATTTTTTATGAAACTTAACACATGCATAGGTCTCACTGGACAGGGCGGAGCTAGGGTTAAAGGTACATGCCCACTCAGTAGGCACAAAATGTTCTTTATGTCAGAGACATCATCGGAGACATTTTCTGGCCAGATCATTTACCATTACCCACGTATTGTTTGGCATTATTATACATTTTATATCAGAAGAAAATTTCCACATTGATATCAGGGACGATAACCGTGTTTCCTTAAAATGTTAACGGACATTACTATTTATTCTCTGTATTTATTTTTTGATGTGCAATGATCATACTTTACAATCTGTCATTTTTTTTTCAGTTGATGCATTTAATTTAATAGTATCAATAATTATAAAATATCATGCCCCATTTGCACATGAAAATACCGATACCACCGCGCGTCACTATCAGTAAAATAAATATTATCAAATGATTATATCTGTATAGCGGGCACTCGTAATTGTTTATAACTAGTGGAATAGTAACAATTATACACTTATTTAATTCCCATAAAGAGCATTTTTAGCCTACTGAGTGGGCCTGCACCTTTAAAAAGGGGTTGGACAATTGTTGTCGCGACCGCCTGCGGGCAGTGCTTTATAGTCGGCACATTGACGTCCATCTGTATTTTTTTTGCCGAGCCTGCTTGCGGAAAGCGAGACTTAGTGATCACAATGACGTCCGTGCGTCAGTCCGTCCGAAATCGGTGTATGTTTTTAAATACCATATCCTAAGTCACATTGACTTGAAACATCAAATGCTTATTAGTCATCATCCATATATTCATTCTGTGTCCCACTCATGCGGCCCCTGTGCCCCAAGGTCAAGGTCAAATGACTTTGAATTTTTTGTTAAAGTTTTTGCAAACCTTATATCTCCACAACACTTACCCATATTTGCTTCAAACTTCAGATAATTCTTTATTATCATCCATATTTTCATATTATAGCCCACGCATGCGACCCACATGCCCAAGATCAAGGTCAAACTTCAAATAAATATACTCCGACACCATCAAATGCCTCGGTGGGCACAACATGCGGGCCATGGCCATCTGGTTTTTATTTACCATAGGTTAAAGTTTTTAAGAACACTATATCTCAGAAACAGCTTCGCCAATTCACTCGAAGCTTCACATGTGTGTTTATCATCATCCATATTTTCATTCTGTGCTCAAGCCCTGCAATCCCTGTGCCCAATATCAAGGTCAAATTACTTTGAAAATGTACCTAAAAGTTTTTGACATGCCTGCATGTGGACAGTGCGATATAGTTGTCACATTGGCCTACATACGTACGTAAATCCTTATGTACGTCACTTCGTGCGTCCGGTTAAATTTTTTTGATTTAAGGTTAAAGTTTTTAAAGGTACATGCCCACTCAGTAGGCACAAACTGTTCTTTATAGCAATTAAATAAGTGCATAATTGTGTCACTATTCCACCAGTTCTAAAAATTATGTGTGCCCGCTATCCATATATAATCATTTAGTAATATTTATTTTACTGATAATGACTAGCAGTGGTATCAAGCTATTTTCATATTCAAATGAAGCATGATATTTTTATGCCACCGGGTTTCGAAGAAACGGGTGGCATATAGTGTTTGGACCGTCCTTCCGTCCGCCCGTCTGTCCGTTGTCCGTCACACTTTTCGGTTAACCACTTTGTCACAGTTTCTCAAATATGCTGCAGGTGGCATCCGCGTTCGACAGACGCATTTCTTGTTTTTAATAATTTATGCTAATTAAGGTACATACCCACTCAGTAGGCACAACAATTAAAGTTATGTGTATTCTCAGTTATTTGTAGGAATTAAATAAGTGTATAATTTTGTCACTATTCCACCAGTTCTAAACATTACGAGTGCCCGTTATATGGATATAATCATTTAGTAATGTTTATTTCACTGATAGTGACACGCGGTGATATCAGGCTATTTTCATAGGCAAATGGAGCATGATATTGTTTAATTACTTATACTAATTAAATGTGTTTCCCTGAAAAAATAATGTTTCGACAGATTATAAAGTATGATCATTGCACATCAAAAAATAAATAGTAATGTCTTGGTAACATTTTAAGGAAACACCGTTATCGCCCCTGATAGCAGTGTTGAAATTTACGTCTGATATAAAATGTATAATAATGCCAATAAATATGTGTATTAATGGTGAATTAATGTTTATTTTGCCCGAAAATGTCTCAGATGATGTCTCTGATATAAAGAACATTTTTTGACTACTGAGTGGGCATGTACCTTTAAGAACACTATATCTCTGAAACCGCTTCACCAATTCACTCGAAACTTCACATACGGTGTATTTGTCACCCACATTTTCATTATTATTTATATGTGCCCCATGTCACGGTCAAATTACTTTGAAATTTTCCTTAAAGTTTTTGTTGGGCCCGCTTGCAGACAGAGCGATATAGTTGGCACATTGGTGTGCATTCAGGATAATGTTTTTGGGTATACTATCAAAGCCTCGGCGGGTGCGGCATGTTTTTACGTCAACAGGCTAAAGCTTTGTTGCAATAAAAAAAATTGTTTGTACTATCAAATGCCTCGGCGGGCACCACATGCAGACCATGGCCATCTAGTTATTATGGCATGCTATTTGATCAGTCGGCCATCGCACCATGTCTAGTTTAGCACTTGATCAGTTGGCCATCGCACCAGGACTAGTTTAGCACTTGATCAGTAGGCCATCGCACCAGGACTAGTTTAGAACTTGATCAGTCGGCCAACACACCAGGACTAGCTTAGCACATGATCAGTCGGACATCGCTTCAGGACTAGTTTAGAACTTGATCAGTCGGCCATCGCACCAGGACTAGTTTAAAACTTGATCAGTTTAACATCTCACCAGGACTAGTATAGCACTTGATCAGTCGGCCATCGCACCAGGACTAGTTTAGAACTTGTTCAATCGGCCATCGCACCAGGATTAGTATAGCACTTGATCAGTCGGACATCGCACCGGGACTAGTTTAGCCCTTGATCAGTCGGCCATCGCACCAGGACAAGTATAGCACTCGATCAGTCGGCCATAGCACCAGGAATAGTTTAGAACTTGATCAGTCGGCCATCGCTCCAGGACTAGTTTAGAACTTGACCAGTCCGCCATTGCTCCAGGACTAGTTTAGAACTTGATCAGTCGGCCATCGCACCAGCCACCAGGACTAGTTTAGCACTTGATCAGTCGGCATCGATCCAGTCGGCATCTCACCATGACCTAGTATATAACTAGATCAGTCGGCCATCGCTCCAGGACTAGTTTAGCCCTTGGTCAGTCGGACATCACACCAGGACTAGTTTAACCCTTGATCAGTCGGCCATCGCACCAGGACTAGTGTAGCACTTGATCAGTCGGCCATCGCACCAGGACTAGTATAGAACTTGATCAGTCGGCCATCGCACCAGGACTAGTTAAGCCCTTGATCAGTCGGTCATCGCACCAGGACTAGTAGAGCACTTGATCAGTCTACCATCGCACCATAAGTAGTATAGAGCTTGATTAGTCGCCCATTGCACCATGCCCAGTATGGCACTTGATCAGTTGGCCATCTCACCATGCCCAGTATAGCACGTGATCAGTCGGCCATGCCGAGTATAGCACTTGATCAGTCGGCCATCGCACCAGGACTAGTAGAGCACTTGATCAGTCTGCCATCGCACCATAACTAATATAGCGCTTGATCAGTCGCCCATTGCACCATGCCCAGCATAGCACTTGATAAATTGGCCATCTCACCATGCCCAGTATAGCACGTGATCAGTCGGCCATGCCGAGTATAGCACTTGATCAGTCGGCCATCACACAAGGACTACTTTAGAACTTGATCAGTCGACCATCGCACCAGGAATAGTTTAGCCATTGAGCAGTCGGCCATCGCACCGAGACTAGTTTAGCCCTTGATCAGTCGGCCATCGCACCAGGACTAGCATAGCACTCGATCAGTTTGCCATCGCACCATGCCTAGTTTAGAACTTGATCAATCGGCCATCACACCACGACTAGTTTAGAACTTGATCAGTCGGCCATCGCACCAAGACTAGTTTAGAACTTTATCAGTCGACCATCGCACCAAGACTAGTATAGCACTTGATCAGTCGGCCATCGCACCAGCACTAGTTTAGCACTTGATTAGTCGGCCACGTCATCCTGCGTTACAGACAGAAGTGGTTGTTGGTGGTAGTGTAGTCATAGACAAAAACTGGTGGTTGTGGTGATACACATTGTTCCCACTGTGGGATATAGACCGGAACTTTTAGGACGCCAAATGTAGATGGCTGGTGTGTGTGGTGGATCATTGTTTTGTGTCCCCGGCGGTGGTGCGGAGTACAATGATGAATTACTGATGAATTAGTGTATTGAACACACATGTATATTCACTGTGATACCGTACTTCACAATCCTCAGTTTTAAATTGTTTCTGTATCATTAAACTGAACATTTATTCATTTTGAAAAATTGTGGCAGATGATCGAAATGAAAACCGGATGTTTACATGCGAAATGAACCGGTGCATCGGTATATTTTAACCGCACGATGACCCACTGTATATTCATACCATATCCGTACGGATATATCGTATATACGAACTGATATCGTATGTTTTTGTATAATAGTACGTTTGTATAATTTAAACAAACTGTACTATACGATGATATGGTAAGTTTTAACGGAAATAGCGAAATAATGACCGCACAAACGGTATCGCGAAAGAATGACCGCACAAACTGGACCGCGAAAGAAATACCGCACAAACGGTATCGCGAAAGAATGACCGCAACAACGGGACCGCAATTAGACTGCAATTTCAGAGCGGACGAATTGCAATTCAACGACCGCTGGATTGCAATTCTTGGTAAGTGAATCGCAGGCGGGAGTGTAGTATAGCGCTTAATTAGTCGCCCATTGCACCATGCCCAGTACGTATAGCACTTGATTAGTTGGCCATCTCATCATGCCCAGTATAGCACGTGATCAGTCGGCCATGCCGAGTATAGCACTTGATCGGTCGGCCATCGTACCAGGACTAGTAGAGCACTTGATCAGTCTGCAATCGCACCAGAACTAGTATAGCGCTTCATCAGTCGCCCATTGCACCATGCCCAGTATAGCACGTGATCAGTCGGCCATGCCGAGTATAGCACTTGATCATTCGACCATCACAACAGGACTACTTTAGCACTTTATCAGTCGGCCATCCCACCAGGACTAGTATAGCACTCAATCAGTCGGCCATCACACCAGGACTAGTTTAGCACTTGATCAGTCGGCCATCGCACCAGGACTAGTATAGCACTCGATCCGTCGGCCATCGCACCAGGACTAGTTTATAACTTGATCAGTCGGCCATCGCACCAGGACTAGTTTAGAACTTGATCAGTCGACCATCGCACCAGGAATAGTTTAGCCCTTGATCAGTCGGCCATCGCACTGAGACTAGTTTAGCCATTGATTAATCGGCCATCGCACCAGGACTAGCATAGCACTCGATCAGTCGGCCATCGCACCAGGACTAGTTTAGAACTTGATCAGTCGGCCATCGCACCACGACTAGTTTAGAACTTGATCAGTCGGCCATTGCACCAAGACTAGTTTAGCCCTTGATCAGTCGGCCATCGCACCAGGACTAGTTTAGAACTTGATCAGTCGGCCATCGCACCAAGACTAGTTTTGCCCTTGCTCAGTCGGCCATCGCACCAGGACTAGTTTAGAACTTGATCAGTCGGCCATCGCACCACGACTAGTTCAGAACTTGATCAGTCGGCCATCGCACCAAGACTACTTTAGCCCTTGATCAGTCGGCCATCGCACCACCTCTAGTTTAGAACTTGCTCAGTCGGCCATCGCACCTGGACTAGTTTAGCACTTGATCAGTTGGCCACGTCATCCTGCGTTACAAGCAGAAGTGGTGGTCGGGGGGGGGGGGGGGGTGTTAGTGTAGTCATAGACAAAAACGGGTGGTGGTGGTGATACACATTGTTCCCACTTTGGGATATAGACCGGAACTTTTAGGACGCCAAATGTAGATTGGCTGGTGTGCGTGGGGGATCATTGTTTTGTGTCCCCGGCGGTGGTGCGGAGTACAGTGATGAATTACTGATGAATTACTGTATATTGAACACACATGTATATGCACTGTGATACAGTACTTCACAATCCTCAGTTTTAAATATTGTTTCTGTATCGTAAAACTGAAAATGTATTCATTTTGAAAAACTTAAAATTGTGGCAGTTGATCTAAATGAAAACCGGATGTTTACATTCGAAATGAACCGGTGCATCGGTATATTTTAACCACACGATGACCCACTTTATATTCATACCATATCCGTACGGATATATCGTATATACGAACGGATATCGGTATGTTTGCATAATATTCGTATAGTACGTTTGTATAATCACTGATAATGTAAACAAACTGTACTATACGATGATACGGTAAGATTTTACCGCAAATAGCGAAAGAATGACCGCACAAACGGTATCGCGAAAGAATGACCGCACAAACTGGACCGCGAAAGAATGACCGCACAAACGGTATCGCGAAAGAATGACCGCAAAAACTGGACCGCGTTTGGACCGCAATTAGACTGCAATTCCAGAGGGGAAGAATTGCAATTCAAGGACCGCTGGATTGCAATTCTTGGTAAGCGAATCGCAAGCGGGAGTGTAACGAGCAGTATTGTGCGTTTTCCCACTACAAGAGTGTGCTATCAGATCAGAAGCTACACCGGCCTGTATGGCAGGGCGACTTATTCGCCCTGGGTTACAGCCAGAAAATTCGGGCTACGGTCAAAAATGTCATACACCATTTCTCCAGTCACAGCCATACATATGCACACTCTCCGATAGTATTGCGCGATTTGCGATCATGAACACCCATTATCTGTAAAGATGAATTAAATGGAAAGTTATCAAACGTTTCCGCATGGTGTTCTTGGTATCGGGTTTAGATGTATTCAAGAAAATAATTATCACTAAGCACTACGAATCAGCCCTCCGTTTATTTAGTACGGAGCCCCGCAGGGGACATGGATCTTTTTTTATTAATAGGTTCCCACGACATAACAATTCGTTCCCTCAATTTAACAATTCGTTCCCTCGAATTAACAATTCGTTCCCACGATATAGCAATTTGTTACTTCGAATTAACAATTCGTTCCACCGATATAACAATTCGTTCCCACGAAATAACAATTCGTTCCCGTGGGAACGAATTGTTAATTCGTGGAAACGAATTATTAAATTGAGGGAACGAATTAATAAGAAAAATAATTATACGTCCCTGTTCGGTCAAAGATTGACTCTATTTAGAAAAGAACGATTATCCTACATGTACAACAGCTATGTTGGAGTTTGGAAATGATCCAACAAAACGTACATATGTAAGACAATAAACGTTATCGGTTGGCAATCGGTCAACTATATATTTTCGAAATTAGATAAAATTTCAAAATATTTCTCCCATAAACATTCTTCTCTATGTTAAATTGCTATCATATACAAATAAGGAAAGCGTTTTTCAGCTGAAAAACATAATACTTTCGAAAGATTATAAAGTATGATAATTGCACATCAACAAATAAATACAGATAATAAATAGTAATGTCCGCTAACTATTAAGGAAACACGGTTATTTCCCTTGAAAGTAGTGTGGAAATTTACGTCTGCTATAAAATGTATAATAATGCCAATCAATACGTGGGGTAATGGTGAATGAATGTTTATTTGCCAGACAATGTCTCATATGATGTCTCTGATATACAGAACATGTTTGTGTCTACTGAGTGGGCATGTACCTTTAAAGGAACAAATATTGATTTTGCAACGTTCATATATCCATATACATGTAATAGCAAATGTGTAGGTTTTAAACGTTCGTTTCAGTAACACTGGAAGCCTCAGAATGCGGGAAACGAATTTTTTTTCGTCTGCTGTTGTTTCATATTTTGTAATTTCTATACATAAAACATGGTTTGACAGCACTTTAGAATCATTTCCATTGGAAATGATTCTAATGTGTTGCCAAACCTTAGTTTTTGATGGGGAAAAGGGAAAATAAAAAAATAGCAGCAGACGACAAAATTTAATTCAGCGATGTACTGGCTAATCAACACATACACATGTAAGTGGTGTTGCTGAGAAATACAGGCAAATGTCATTGGTCATGTATAATATATTATAGTGACCCTTCTCATTGGGAAAGTTGTGACAGACAAGCATTTACCCATAATACAGTATATCCCCTCTAAACCGGACATCGTGGGATCATCATGATGAGTAACTGGGATGCTGTCACTGTATTGTAATGTGTATATGTGTTTATAAACCACAAAACACGTTTATCTGAGAAAATTCAGTGTTCAAGTTACAGCGGCTCCTCCCGAAAACGGACACGCTTCGGACTTCCCAGGGTGTCCGGTTTAGAGACATTCCACTGTATGTTCGGCGCATGAATACATGTAACTAGCCGCTATGATATAATATGAACACTTTTCTATTCTAGCCTATAATACATATATATCGGGGATCTTACATCAGTGATGAATTAATATGATATTTATTTAAACGTTGATTGATTTAATAAGAAACGAGTTGCTTATGAACTCAGTAAACGAGTTTAATAAATCTCATATTAAATGAACATAAATATTATAGCATATGCATAAGCACAGTACAATACGTTGAAGCCGTATTGACCATATATCATGTTTTCTGTAACGACCTCATTTGCATATTTATTACACTAGTGTATTATGATTTGTAATACACCGTTCTATTACCGTGTGAAAGTATATGTATGCAATACACAGGCATATATTGGCATTAACGAAACAATGATCTTTGAAAATAACTCTGGACATAAAAGAGTAGTACATGCATACAAACTTGACTACTTACGGTTAAACTGGAGTCCGGTCACTTGTATTAGTATCATAATTCCTACAACGAGGCACACATCCGCCATTCTCTGTGTCTTATGCAATAAATATAACTAGTTTCTCCGTGTTTGTTGGGGTAAATATAACTAGGAAGTTTAATGCGTAGTCAAGAGTGTCGATGTCGTCTCACGTGGACTAATACTTGAATACTAACTGTGTATGGTTATGTATCCGGTGTCTGGGGTCAAACTGTGACTTACAAAATCTGAGAACTCGTCAGTTCAGACCGGTTATGACTACCGACCTACAGTGTTTGCCTGTCTGGTGTAACTGGTCTTATGTCGATTATCCACGGATGCTTGCTTATCAGGATATACACTGTTTACAGATGCGTTGCTTGCAGGCCGCCGCCTGAGAAACAAATATTCTTGACCAATTTGTAGAGTGTATATTGAATGTGCTCATACAATCAGATTGTCATGAAAATTGTATACAGCTGTATATGCCATGTTATATTAAAAATGTAAACGTAATGGCGACCGGCGTAGGCCCAGATCAGACTGCGCGGATGCGGATGCGGGGATGCGCAGGCTGATCTGGGGCTACGCCGGTCGCATGTAAGGTCTGTTTCCTCATCTTGGGCCATTGTTAAATCCGGGATCTCCCGTTGCCTACCACGTATTAATTAAGTGTACATTTATATGTTGAAATGGAGACTCGTGAAATATCATTTCTATGCAGCTGCAGCTTATCCTACCCACCCAATATAGTGTAAGAACCCACGCTGTTTGCCATTCCTTCACATACACTTTGTACAAACACCACACTCATCTACATTACTGCGGGTATCTGTTGAAGTTCAGCACGAATAAATTCCAAACGCTGTAGTTTATGGTTGCTGGTTAGGAACAGTTCGTTTCTCGGTTGTTTCCGTGCGTGGAAAAGACAAATAATGACATTAAAGGGAGTGGGTCTCGAATATGTACATAACATTAAGACTCATCTGTATCGTCTTAAAAATATGGGATTGTATCATTATACTACAAATATGATGACTAAGATGTTTCTTTCGAAATTAAATAATAAGGAACTATACATATAATGTATTATGGAGATATTGTATTAAATCATATGCACTGTTTGGAAATGCAACATGTTTATTTTATATTGTTTCAGTTGTGTTGTCACAAATATACATATTACACATACAATAGTAGAAACAGGATGTAGCTGGAGTTCACAGGACAGCATGCATTCTTAGAAAGACATGGTATGTGTCTAGCATACATGTATATGCTTATTAATAGTAAAGGTACATGTCCACTCAGCATGCACAAAATGTTATTTATATCAGAGACATCATTTGAGACATTTTCTGGCAAAATAAACATTCATTCACAATTACCCCACTTATTAATTGGCATTCTTATACATTTTATATCAGACGTAAATTTCCACACTGATACCAGGGGCGATAACCGTGTTTCCTTAAAATGCCGGTTAACGGATAGTATTATTTAGTATCTGTATATATTGTTTGACGTGCAATGATCATACTTTATAATATGTCGCAAATATTAATTTTTCAGGAGACGCATTCAATTAGTATAAATAATTAAAAAATACCATGCCTCAGTTGCATATGAATATAGTCTGATACAACCGCGCGTCACTATCAGTAAAATATATATTATTAAATGATTATATGTGTATAGCGGGCTCTTGTAATTTTTAGAACTGGTGGAATAGGTACACAATTATACACTTAAGTAATTCCTATAAAGAACCGTATGTGTATATTAAAGGCACTATTTTACATTAGTACATACAATCAGAATAATTATGAGTGGTCATATTGTAGTATTGGTAAACTACACAACCATTGTCCCCTTTGATAGATTATAATAATGTTCTGCGACGTCTAGATGAATGGTAGTGTTCATTTCTCACACATATATTTAGAGCTATCCGCGAAAGCATCCTATTTATATGTGGGATTAGTTTACTTGTACCTGATCATCTCTTTTATTCTCACTGGTCCGACTGTAAACTCAGGAAATAATTTAGGGGGTGCGTTATCGATGGCGGGAAGGGCTAAGCATTTATTTGTGCACATCCATGGACAGACCTCGGCAGATTAACCCTTTCACTTAACCCTTTCAGTCGTAATAGTATTATGCACTCGGTATTCCTCGATACATCGGCTATAACGTTACGCAGAGGTATAGAAACTAAGAGATAAACTGTCCCTCACGAACGACCATAGTAATACCCAGTTTACATGTAACAGAACACTAACCTTTTATGAAACTTGCTATACAAACACTTGTGAGTGTTATTGTTGACCGAGTTTGATACACTGGGCACTATAAGTGTGTGTAGTAACCGACTATGTTCACTTATGGAAGCGACCTGGTACCAATGCTAAACTATATGTATCTACTAGTTAGGAGATAGTAACTCCTAAGTAGGAGGTATTATCTCCTAATTAGGACTTAGTATCTCCTAATTCATTATGAGAAGATAATAACTCCTATCGGTACAACCTCAATGCTTGATGCTGCACTTGTGCAATACATAAATCTTACATTTATGTTGAGTTAACATGACATTTATATTAAACTCGTTGACTTATTTCAAAATAAAGTTTGTCTAAATTGTTTTTGAAATCAGTAAATTTGTTTAAAAATATATTAAATTATCTCTCATGATGTGCAGTGATCATACTTAATAATCAGTCGAAAATATTATTGTTTCAGGGGACACATTTAATTAGTAGAAGTAATTAAAAAATATCATGCCCCATTTGCCTATGAAAATAGCCTGATACCACCGCGCGTCACTATCAGTGAAATAAACATGATTATATCTGTATAAAGGGCACTCGCAATGTTTAGAACAGGTGGAATAGTGACAAAATTATAGACTTATTTAATTCCTGCAAATAACATTTTGTGTCTACTGAGTGGGTATGTACCTTTAATCAGTATAAATAATGTATGCAGTGTCAACACATGTTATTGCAGTCAATAACGAATCAATATTGAAAAAGAAATAGCCACAATGAAAGACAAGCTAGATCTACATAAAATAACATGGGATAATTTCAACTTTTAACACCCACAAAAGAAATATTAATAAAATAAAAAGACGACCAATATGTACCAAGCGTAGCAAAGTTAATTACATGCTTATTAACACAATATGTCAACTATCTTATATTATTGACATAAACGTTATACATCACATGTATTACGAATTACGAGAACAGAAGGAAGACCTCTTTATATTTTTTCTCTCTTTCCTATAACTCTCTTCTTAAAAAGCTCTTCTTAAATAAGCTCACTTTCTAAATACATTAAGTATGCTCTTTTCTAGTAACATGTCATGTGATTTCAACTATGTTTTGCTATACAATATGTACATGATACATGATGTATTTAAACATTGAAAATAAACCATTTAGTAAAAACATAAAAAAATGTAGTGGGTTCGTGGTTTGTGAAGTCGCATTTAAAGTATTATTTCATATTGCTAATTCTATGCGGAACCTACTGTGTACTTGGTCGGCCTCCAACGTCCCCTCACAGCCGCCTTGTCACAGGGCGGCTATGAAGGGACATTGCAGGCCGACCATTGACAGGGCGGCTGTGAGGGGACGCTGGCGGCCGACCATTGACAGGGCGGCTGTGAGGGAACGCTGGAGGCCAAACATTGACAGGGCGGCTGCGAGGGGACGTTGGAGGCCAACTATTGACAGGACGGCTGTGAGGGGACGTTGAAGGCCGACCATTGACGGGGCGGCTGTGAGGGGACGTTGGAGGCCGACCATTGATAGGGCGACTGTGAGGGGACGTTGGAGGCCGACCATTAATAGGGCGGCTGTGAGGGGACGTTGGAGGCCGACAATTGACAGGACGGCTGTGAGGGGACGTTGGATGCCAACCATTGACAGGGCGGCTGTGAGGGGACATTGGAGGCAGATCATTGACAGTGCGGCTGTGAGAGGACGTTCGAGGCCAACCATTGACAGGGCGGCTGCGAGGGGACGTTGGAGGCCAAATATTGACAGGACGGCTGTGAGGGGACGTTGAAGGCCGACCATTGACAGGGCGGCTGTGAGGGGACTTTGGAGGCCGACCATTGATAGGGCGGCTGTGAGGGGACGTTGGAGGCCGACCATTAAATAGGGCGGCTGTGAGGGGACGTTGCAGGCCGACAATTGACAGGGCGGCTGTGAGGGGACGTTGGAGGCCGACCATTGACAGGGCCGCTGTGAGGAGACGCTGAAGGCCGACCATTGACAGGGCGGCTGTGAGGGGACGTCGGAGGCCGACCATTGACAGTGCGGCTGTGAGGGGACGTTGGAGGCCAACCATTGACAGGGCGGCTGTGAGGTGACGTTGGAGGCCAACCATTGACAGGGCGGCTGTGAGGGGACGTTGGAGGCCAATCATTGACAGTGCGGCTGTGAGGGGACGTTGGTGGCCAACTATTGACAGGACGGCTGTGAGGGGACGTTGGATGCCAACCATTGACAGGACGGCTGTGAGGGGACGTTGGAGGCAGATCATTGACAGTGCGGCTGTGAGGGGACGTTCGAGGCCAACCATTGACAGGACGGCTTTGATGGGACGTTGGAGGCCGACCATTGACAGGGCGGCTGTGAGGGGACGTTGGAGGCCAACCATTGACAGGACGGCTGTGATGGTACGTTGGAGGCCGACCATTGACAGGACGGCTGTGAAGGGACTTTGGAGGCCGACCATATATGAGACACGTCATGTGATTTTGTAAAATATTTACGATAGTTTCCATAAATGATGTTGACGACAATTTAATAGCATTTACAATGAACATTTTGTCAGCTTTCGATGTAAGAATTTGTCATATGATCTGTAAATATATTTCATGAAATATTGCACATGTTCTTAGGTAAAAAATCTCATGACGTGCCTCATATGTTACTGTGACTGGAGAGATGGGGCGTATGTGATTTGTGACCAGTGTAGCTCTAGCCCCATTTATTCAGTCACAGCCACATATGGCAATAAGAGATGATTCAGATGTATTGTCGAACATGTTTTTATCTTGTACAATTGGAAATAGAAAAAAATGCATGACAACGAAATTAAATTAAGCATTGTAAGTGTTAAGTATACTCCATTAGCAAATGAAAACCAGCACAAAATGCAATGATAATACATGTACATTAAACAGAACAATACAAATAATAACATAAAATATATATAATTTAATCAAAAAAAACAAAAGAGAAAAACAGTTATTGATTTAGATTAACAAAACAATAACTAGAAATTATATAATTATATATAATGATTAATTAAAACAAAATATTAAAAGTGAAAACCATAATTCATTGGGAAAATCAATAAACGTAACAATACAATCATTAATTGTGGCTGTGACTGAAGAAGTGGGGCTCATGGGTTTTGCGACCAGTGTAGATCCATATCAGCCTGATCAGGATCAGCACTGTTCACCATTCCATCAATGGAATATATATTTATTTTCTGAAATCCAGTTAACACAGCCTAAAATGATGGCCTTGGCTGTTGACAGGCCATTGAACACCATACTGGTGTGCACCATTTGATCAGGATCTACACTGGTCGCAAGTCACATAATTCCCATTTCTCCAGTCACAGCCATTATTTATAATTGTATAAGAAATTACTACTTGAAGGTGACAGGGCGGCCATAAGGGGAGGTTGGAGGCCGACCAAGACTCACTATAACACAATGGGGCTTATTGTGTTTTGGCCAGTGTAGCTCCAGATCACCTAGCATACTCTTGCAGCTGGATATGGATCTACACTGGTCTCAGAGGCAGTAAGCATATGCTTGTCATTGTGGATCATCTATAACTCATACGTGCTGTGAATTATGGGAATTGCGACCAGTGAAGTTCCTGCTCAAATAGAACACTCATGCAGCCTGATAATAATCTATTGCTTGCATGAAGCGTGTTGGGCGTTTCATTGATGGAATGGCGAACAGTGCAGATCCTGATCAGACTGTGTAGAATCAGTAGGATTAAGATCTACAAGTGTCACAAACATCATAATGCCATATTCTCAGCCGGTTTGCATTTAACATTTACAATTAATGTGTGATCTGCTATTCCCCTCTTATTTTATTTATGAATCTGTTAAAACATGTTTGACAGCACATGAGAATTATCTCCATTGGAGATGATTCTCGTGCGGTGTGAACAATGTTTATGCTAAGAAATACATTGAATATGACAAAATAGCAAATAACAATACATTACAACTTGTAAGAGTTAATATTACGATTTAAATTATTCTCACAATTTTACAATCATTCGTTGCCATTTACAGAACAGAAACTGGTTCTAAATCTTTGTAAATTGCATATATACATGTACATAATTGTGTTTCATGGACAGGGCCGTACATAAACCGGAATTGTTGCAAATGTTCATTGTCATGTTTGAGTGTTACGCATGCTCATAATGTATGTTAATTTTAGTGTGCATGATATACATTGTACTTATACATGTATTTTAAATTTACATTAAAATAAAATGCAAACTATTTATTTTCAAGGTATAAGTATAGTTTTTGTTATACCGGCATATTTGTCTTTGCGTTTTATTTTCTTCCTCGTGTGCCCAGGTCCTATGTTTATTCCGTCAAACACTGGATAGCATTTTTCGTCTATTGTTGTCTTTGTTCTATATATTTTCAATAAAACATACTTTGGATGGAGCCGACAACAATATTTGCTCCCCACCCCTTCTCTTATGAAAAGTTTCAAACCAGCCTAGGCAAAAATGGAGCTATGCTGGTTTTAATTGCTATTTTTCCATAAGGTCATTTTCCACATGATACCGTTCATGAGCAAACGTACTTTATGAAATTAAAACTAGAAACCAGCCTAGGCAAACATTGATATATGCTCGTTTTCATATGTTTTACATATGTCCCTTTTCCCATGAACTGGCATGGTACCGTTAAGTAACACTTGTTATGTGTAAGGAAGAAGTTACGCACTAGATACGTCAGTGAAGGACCCAAGTATGTCGTGTACTTCCGTAACAGATTTCGAGCACCACTACTGTCTGTTCCACGTTTTGCTGCCGACGAACTTTTGGCTATTAAACACATTAAATCTAAAAAATATTTAAAAGTAAGTACTTTTTTATCAATAACAAAAAAGTTAGCCACACCGAAAAAAATAATTTGATGAAATTCCATCAAATATTGATTTTATTGCGAAAAAACTATTTGATAATATTTCATAAAATGTTGTTTTTTTGGGAGGGTGACATTTTTGTTATTGATGAAAAAGTACTGAGTATCCTGAGTTCAGCCCTGTCTTCTGAGAGAGTCACTCGCTCCCTAAGTTGTGTATATAGTAGAACCTTTATAATCTGGACACACAGTCAGTATGTGCATCCTAATTGAATGGGTTTCATTGGGGTATATTTATGATGATAATGCATGTTCAAGTTCGCAAAGTACCGCGGTCAACATTGGCATCGTTATATGCATGATTTGCAGTTGAACGTGTCTAAACCGGACACCCTGTGTACATCCCAGTGTGTCCGGTTTAGAGAGGTTCCACACATTGTTTGCGGAAACACTTCGCCATTTGTTGCACCAAAGAGTTTGTACAAGTTTCTTCATCATGGTATGACTTCACTATTACTTGATGGATTGCTTCAATATTTGGACATTTGATACATGTGAGCATTTGGAACACACTCATGCCGCTATCAACATGACCTTGACCTTTTTTACCTTCACGTTAGCCATTGTTTTTTTGTGTCAAAAGGTTTGTACAAGTTTCTTCGTCATGAATAACTTGAATATTACTTGGCGGAATGCTTCAATATTGGACTCTTGCTACATGTGAGCATTTGTAACAAACTCATGCCCCCATATTAACATGACTTTGGCCTTTTGTACATTCACATGGTTGGTTGTGGAAACTCTTAGCCATCTTTTAAATGAAAAACGTTCCTTCAACCTAGACCTCATTCGTGTTTAAAGCATGCACTTCTCTGATGGGTTGTGTGATGCTTACTTTATTAGCGCATGTCCATGATCATGTTAGGGCCAAATGCCTCGGCAGGCGCGACACCGGTTCTGTGGCGGAATTATTGTATTGCATAAACTGGGGTATCTCAGTGCATTAATGCAGTGCCTAATACACAAATTGTCAAGTTTATTAAATATTGAAATGAGACCACCATAGAAACCACGTTAATAATCAAATTAATACATATGTTTAATACAATATATATGTTTGACGTATTGCTTATGCAATACATTGAATCTAACATTTTACTTCATTTAATACACTGCAACCTCTCTACAACAGTCACACATGGTAAGACACAAAACTGCCTATTGTAGAGAGGTGGTTGCTGTGGAGAGGTTAGATAGTATAATAGAGGAGGCAATTGTCCACTTGGGCAGCTGCAGAGAGGGTGTTGATGTAGAGAGGTGGCCGTTCACATTTCTTTTGAAATCAGTAAACTCTCTTAATAAATGTCGTATTAAATCACCACCACTCTGACATGTAAGTTCACCTAGATACTTTGTATAACTCAGTGTACATGTAGATGCGTCTGGCCATGTTATAAATATATGATAGTGTATATGTGTGTATCGGTTAAAATTTGCAGTATTATGTATAATAGCAACATTATCTCCCGAGTGAGGCAAATAGATGGATAGCTACTGCATAGGCGTATGCAACCATCGAGAAACAAGTCTCGCTATGTGGCTGTGACTTGGGAAATGCGACTTACACCATGTGTATGCCATTTGTACCCAGTAATGCTCCTGGTCAAGTCTGCGGGTGCATCCATACTTCTGAGTACATAACTCAAATTATTGCGTAAAATGGGCGCTCTTAATGTAGTAACACGGTGTAATAAAAATCGTAATACACTAGTGTAATAAATATGCAAATTTTATCGTTACAGAAAACAGGTTTGGTGACTAGTACAGATCCAATGTATGATTAAGTGTTTATGCAATAAATAGAATCTAACATTTGTAATGATTTAATATGATTTTTTTATTAAACTCGTTGACTAATTGCATAAGGAACTCGGCATAGCCTCGTTTCTTATGAAATCAGTAAATATCATATTAAATCATCACTCCTGTAAAATCCTCTATTTACATTTCATACATTCATTACCTCAGTTCATTACGTTATGACGGAGTAATATTTCTAAATATGCATTTTAGACGTTCTTTGTTTACTTTCTACTTCTCTCTCAATAACAATGTAGCGAAGCATGAACGTCAACGCCCTGCAGGTTTATATTTGATATTTTTGATGCACAGTGTATAAATGCAATTACACACATTTTCACAGTGTATTGTGGTGTAGCGATATAGTACATGTACGTGTAACCTGTTGACTGTTGACATCCAGTGATATGACAAGGATATATTGTGTTTGCTAGCAGCATGACAGCTGTTTCCTTGACTGAATGGCGAAAAATGCAGGTCCTGATCAGACTTCGCGCTGATCTGTGGCTAGACTGATCCAAACAGCCAGAACCCATGTTTCTCCAGTGGCAACCACATATTTGAAATAAAAAGGTGCGGACTGCATATTTTATAGGTGCACAGTATGCCCATATCCCAATGTCAGACGTATATGTGTATATTTCTGAGTACACAACTCTCATTACACTGTAATACATAAGAGTTATGACGGAGTAGTCTTTCCAAATATGCGTTTGAAGCGTTCTTTGTTTACTTTCTACTGAATGTCGCTAATGCACACCGTTTTAGGTAAGTGTATGGTAATATTTTTGTGTCATAAAGTAGAATTGTCTCGCAATTACAATATGAGCCGGGTCGTGAGAAAACCTGTATTCGGGAATTTTTTGTTTCTCTGACAATGGTATTTGTATGATGAACATGATGAATTAAACGTTTTTTATTTGATCATGATATCTGAAATATTCATTAAGATATTATAGTTTATACAACACCACTATGCAGGTCGTTTGAGCAAAAGCGACGTCAAGCGACGTAAAATGACGTTCCAGTATATACCGTTACACATAGAGTATACGTCAACATTTACAACAGTTTGCAAGTTGACATAATCGAACTAGAAGTATGTTTGGCATTGAATAATGAATGTAAAGACTGATGAGCTTGAGTCTTTTGGTAACACATGAATGTGTAAAGCGAAAAAGTCAAACCGGCAAGTTCATGTACCAGCAAGTATGAACGTGCGCGGGTATGCGAATTCTTCTTCTTTTTGACGTGTTTACTGAGCGTTTTAACAATTTATAATTGTAGGAAACAACGGAATTATATTGATTAACTGATTGGTTTAGTTCAACATATACGACCGTTTAATTCAACATAAACAAATGTAAATACACATGCATACGGGGAGAACAATACGTTCAACATTAAATTACATTAAAAAGGGGAGATAATTCATGACCGGGGGTCGAATCAAAAATCGAAATTCACTGCGCATCTACACGCCACAAGTAAGGCACACACCAAGTTTCAAGTACCTACCTAATACGGTTAAAACGTTTTACTGCTTACAAGAAACGTGACAGACGGACAGACGTGACGAAAACAATATACCCATTTAGTTGTTTAAAAACAAGTGGGTATGAAAAACTGTTTGCTCTGAAAGGTAGTGTTCATGTCTGATGACAGGCACTCTTACTTCCATGCGTTACAATTCACAGTCACTCAAATAGCGTGAGAGCAAAAGCCAGTATCGCTTACATGTAATTTCTACTCCTTCGCAGTCTGTCACTCGCCTATTGGGAGACCACCTTCAAAGGTAGCGCGCGGAAGTCTGCCACATGGACAAAATGGCTATGTTAACATATTTGAGACATTTGTTACCACAGCTTGTGATCAGCTTGTCCTACCACCGACTTGTCTTTGTTTTGGGAGTGTTACGGTAGCAGTTTGTCTTTTGGAGACTCAACTCAAAATATGAGGGTCCCAAAGTACGCAGAAATGAGAAGGGGCGGATATAAAATAATAACAATACCCCAAGTCAAGAGATCCTTGATAATCGTCGAACAGTACTAGAAGAACCATATAAATTGATAGTGCGCACATTGTCTTATTGTATTTGCGTCACGACTTAACAATATTTTCACTCCAAGTAAATGACTAATATCCACAAAATATGTTGCCTTGAAATATAATCCCATAGCATTTAGTTCTTGATTGTTTGTAGTATTGCATTTGTCACGACTTGACAGATCATCACTCACGGTCCATGATACTAATGTCTCCAACATATGTTGCTTTGAAATAACATCCCACCGCATGTATTTCTTATATTAACATGACACACACGTCAGTATGCAATCAGATTTAAGGTTTTGTACTTGGACCATCTGCTGAAAAAACGGACCTTACAATATTTGCAATAAATGTAAGACGCATATCCTGTTGGTAATCGAGAAAGGATTTCATACTGACTGAATGGCGGACATCATATGTTCTGATCAGACGATGCATATGCATCTATGCTAGTTGTAACATATATATGGCTTTGTTGTTTTTGCACGAGATATTTATTTTCTTAAAATCGGTAAAGGTTGCGCTAAATTTTAATTTTATACATTACATGTATATTAGAAAGAAATAATTGAGCAATAAACTGAAAATTCGCGTCGAGTTAACCAGATCTGAAACATATAGTTGTGCGGGAAACCGGGCCCAGGCTACATCGGTCTACAAATATACTGCCGACCATCTGTGTGTAAATAAAAAATGTAGCTTACACAGAGTTTTCACCTGTAAATGGTGGTCGATAACAGTTAATGTGGACAGTTATCTGTAAACTGTGTTAAATAAAATATCATGTCAAAATAACGGAACATAAAAAGCATATATCAATAACAGACAAACATTTTTATATGTGATATTAGCAGCAAAATAATAAAAGAAAATTATCCTTACGCCATTATTGTTAATAAAAACATAATATAAGATGTGCCCGTTTCGAATAAAAATGGTGGATTTCGATCGTACGACCGTTAGTACGGCAGTTTAACGTTCATCCAATACATTCTCAGATGGCAGGACCCAGGACAGATCGAAGACTGTTTTTTTTTTCACACACATACGCCCTATTATAGATATATTATGTTCGTTAGATAACTTTAACAAAACGGAAAAAACCTAACATTGCGGTCTGACAAACGTCGATAATTGGAAATCTAGGTTGGAATTACGTCAGGTAAGTTCACGACGGCATATCTTGTGACGTGGTAAGACTCCCGAATACAGGTTTTCTCGCGACGCGGCTCATATAGCGAAGTATGAACGTCAATACTCTGCAGTTTTTTCTATATTTTAGTGCGCGAAGTGTAAATGCTATTACACATTTGTTTAATGTGTTGCGTGGTGTAGCGATATAGTGCAACCTGTTGCCTATACAACGGAGAACGTGCAGCTAATATGTGTACTAAATTAACATCGAGGAAAAGAAATGTGTGAAAACATGATGAATGTACACATTTGATTGTACATATTGTTGATGTGATGGTAGCTCAAACGACTCAGGGGTCAAAATCCAAATTAACAAACTCATTATTGAGTGAAGTGTGAACCAGAAGTGAAAATAGTGTTGAGTAAAATCAGTTAAGGACCCATAGCTGTTTAACTGTGATGGGGTATATGTATAAATAATTCCAGCACACAAATATTTACACAATTCCATATCATTTGATTGGCAAATAGCAAGTCTGTGTCCAAAATTTATATCCCAGTAAACTCCCACGCCGAACTACTTTCTACAGGTGCGCTGCCAGTGCTGTCAATGTAAACAAATGGGTGCCGTCTGTCAAAATAAACACATTTTCTTGATGAATTTATTTCAAATGCCGGAATTATAAGGAATTAATGGCCTTTTTTGTGGAATTTATCGGAGATATAAACTTGGAAAAGTCGCGGGAATACTGGACGAGGCCTTCCGGCCTTCGACCAGTATTCCCGCGACTTTTCCAAGTTTATACCCCGATAAATTCCACAAAAAGGCCATTCATTCATATAACATATGATACACTACATGTGAACATATGTGTTTGTTTGTTTGTTTATTTGTGTTTAACGGCCTATCAACAGCTAAGGTCATGTAAGGCCGGGAAAACAGGTTCGATCCCGTTTTATCGTGCTGCATTGGGGGGCGGGGGGGGATTCCAAAATCAGAACTGAATATTTACATCGAAAAACAATATATTCAGCCCTGAAATTAGAATAACCTGACCTGATGGCAGGTCCATACCACACCAAAGTCAGTTGGCCCCTTAACCTAAAATAGGATTACGAATTATCGTAAAACTCAAACAAGGGGTATAACCAGATTCAACTGTCACATACAAAATGCCAAAGACGTATGCGAGGGCCAAACCAGGATTCCAGTCGGGATTCCGGTAAGCATGAACCCCGATCGTTAAATTACCCATCTTGCACCCACCTTCCACCCACCTGTGAACATATGTGAATGGTTAGAGATTATAGTGGACTGGATTGCCCTTTCAAGAGAGGTGCACACATTTAAATACCACTCTATTTTTATTATAATACCTGACATCAATTTCACTGTATAAAGTTCCTATTTTATAGTAGCTAATAAAAGTACATGTAGCTACTCGTAGTTCTAGCTCACATTTGGCCAGCTGGGGTTCGAATGTACTATAGTCGATACTTCATTATTTTGCATTAAAGGTTACTATATACTCTTCAAAAATATGTATTCATGTACACACGATATATACGATTCATATTGTCACAATTGTGACATAATAGCATGACTCAGCATGGGAAACAAATCTTGAATTGCGAATCTGTTGTTGGCTATGTCAGCTCCGATATTCAAGGGCGAACAGTGCATATGCGGACCAAATTGCACAATTGCGCGAGTTGATCTGAGTATGAGAATGCACTGTTCAGACTGCAGACATGGGCAGTTTGAACTAGGTTGTTCACGTTGTTCACACAAAAGAACTTAGCTTCTCATGATGAATTAGGTATGCATATATTAGTAATTCCCATTCAGTCTTGTTTGTATATTTCATATTCTCACTTGCCCCTAATGATGACATGTAAAATGGATTGAGTATGAATAAACTGAACTGAATTAAATAGTGCAAAGCTCCAATTGAAGGTTGTATGTCAAAGTAGTCCGGTATACAAACTAATCCGGCTGTTTGGAGACCACAGACATTGCTTGGTTGCAAATCCTGATCCTTTGCCGCCAGATCATACATGAAACAAACATGCTGGGGTGCTTTTAATACGAGTTTGAATTCAGCTAGTTATGGTATTTGAAAGAAAACTCTGAACCTGTTGATCACGTGTTGCAAACATAGTGTCAGTGGTCAAATGCAGTAATTAATATTTGGGAACATTGCGAGGTTTGTACTATTCAGCATTAAATTATTGTACATTTATCATGATTGTCTCTGTCTTGGGTAAACTAATTGAATCTGAAATACTCCATCGTCCAAATGGCCTAAAAAAAGATCAGAGTCAACTCCAATATGGATTCACAGAGGGCCTTTCCGCCTCTCTAACCACTCTCGTACTCTCGGAAGCATCATGCGAATCACATCAAGCACGCAACATATTGTATATGGCAACGCTGGATAGTCAAAAGGCATTCGATGTCGTTCATCAACATGTATTGATGCAACTATGTACGAGCAAGGTATAGGGTTTCACATGTGAACACTTATAAATGTGAAATGGGAGGGGGAAGCTCAAGCTTTAATATATGTTAAGGTTGCATCATTTCCACACATTTATTTGCAAATCATATATCAACGATCTGCTTTTGGAACTCGAAAACCAGTCTAGCAATACATATTGGCCCAGTAAATTCATGATGTCCAACCTGCGCTGATGACGTCGGACTCAATACTACCGTTGCGGGGGAGCTTCAGACAGTAATAAACATGCAATGTTGTCACTGGCCTTTATCTACGTCCACGTGATCATCATATGGCCGGCGCTCCACTGGACACGAAAAGAGAACATCCATTGAGACCATACGTATGTAAATCACAAGCCGAATTGCTGAAGAAGGTTGAACAATTATACAAACACAGTTCGTGTCCCGTGGTGATGCTTTCCACTACTTGCATGACACCAGCATCCCCTCACACATGCGCTAGCCTGGAAGGGTTTACTAATAGTGAAACAGACTAAACTTATAATTAACTCTTAAAAGGCCAAAACCGGAGATTATCGTCCGCTTTTTTTATTTTTCAGATATGTTTTAAAAATGCACATGTTGGACTGTACATGATAATTATCTACATTGGATACAATTATCAGCTGCTTACAAAACAGGTTTTCATTACATACAAGAAAATGTTGCCTGTCGGCACACGAATTCCACAGGGTGGCAGATTTATTTTCGAAACTCCGGCGAACTTGTGACGGACGGACACACGAACACACAGTCCAAACACGATATGCCACCGGCTCTACCGAGACCGGTGTAAAACTAAAATTAAAAGGCAGACGACAAAGTGGCATTCAGCATTGTAAGGGTTAGTCATGCATCCAGAGATGAATACCGCCCAGCATTTAATCCCGCCCCCAATGTTTTTTTTACCGCGAATATTAGGGAACATCGGATTGGCTGACTGAACGTATGAACCAATTAATTAGATAACGGACCCTGATTGGTACCTGGGTCAGACTGAACATGCCTATAATTTCGGCGGTCTATCTCGCTTTCCGTTTTGACTGCGGAACATTCGATTTTACTCAGGCATGTATACGTTATTTAGTTTTACTTAGGGCCAGCCCTACATACAAGCATTATGATAATCGTACCTATATGTATACATACTGTAAGGTGGACGTCATTTGCGCGTGATGAATTCCATACATGTATGGGTTCTATATGGGCAATTCCTTTGTTATTTGGGACTTTCTTTCTAGTTTTCACTGCTTCACTTGTGACATAATGTTTGTCACACATGTATATAGTATGGTAACCTTTTAATTCGTTTGTTTATATTTTCAGAGGATATGACACTACAGGGATACGTTAATCTATTCGATGGAACGACCTTTTTTTTGTATTCCTGTTGCGTAAGGAAGACAAATGATAGTTAACAACGGTTGGTAACGACACGTGTGTATACATGTGAATTAGAACACCATGTCCGACTTCACTAAACCGTTTCATTAATTGGCAACACTTGCATGTATACTGTCTGCGCATTTGTTGTATATGCATAATTGCATTGTGACATAAACGTGTGTTATTGTATTTGTGGATCCGATGAATGTGGTGCACATATGATCTGTTTTATTATTGTCGGCTAAGTGAATGCACCGATTTTAATACTTTTAGTCATGGAGTAATGCACATGAAAATCGCCTCCATGTGGTTATCTGGCGCACTGAAATTATTAGAATATTCTCATGATAATTATAATACATGTGGTACCATTGTAATTCAATTTACTAGTGATATTATAATTATCCGCTAGGCATGATTGCCGGTGCAGTGTGTCGGTGGCATGACGATCCGTGATTACTTGTATACAAGTTTTGGGACCATATCACGGTAGGTTATCGTCATATTTTGTATTAGCTGCACATGTTGCACTATATCGCTACGGTAGCACTTACTGCAAGTTCATGTTGGCGAGGTTACAAACAGTATAAACCATCCCTGGTTCACGATATGACGGTAACACTTATGGCAAGTTCATGTTGGCGAGGTTACTAACAGTATAAACCAACACTGGTTCACGATATGACTGTAACACTTACGTCAGTTCATGTTGGCGAGGTTATTAACGTTATAAACCAACACTGGTTCACGCTATGACGGTGACACTTTGGGGCACTTCATGTTGACGAGGTTAGTAACCGTTAAACTATTAGATAATTCTGAGCCATAGTTTTGTGCTATACGATCATGAACAGACAATATCACCTGAGATAAATGACCATGAAACCCAAGAAAATAAGATCACAGCTGTTTCTTGGTGTCCGGTTTAGGGAGATTGCACTATATAATAAGTATATGGTCTACATAATATTCGATAACATTTAGGAAGCACCTATGTTTAAATCATATGCTGATCAGGTATAAATGGAAGGATATGGCATGTTCTTTGAGGGTCCATATCTATATGACAGACGTGTTTGGTACATAACACTAGTTTTAGCTGGCTGAAATCAGACAAGCTGGGTAAAAGTCATGCAGAAAATATAATATATTATAAGGCCGTCTGTTGGCCTGACTGGCAGTGGACAGGGCCCTTTTCACTCAACTTCGTACGAATACAATGTTCGTAAGTGCAAACTTCTGATAAATTTCACATTTCTGGATTTAGATTCCAGACGATACATTTTGCACTTACGAAGGTTGGCCTTGCAGCGTCTTGCCACATGTTGGTATATTTATTATTTGTGGGCTGGATCCGGGTAAGGAGTGTTTCCGCAGGATATATGTAGCTGTGACTGGAGAAACAGGGTTTATGGCATTTGTTACCAGTGTAGCTCCTGATAAAAAAACACATTCCTATGGCGTGATAAAATATGCATGTATACTGCTTGTTCGAATCATGACGAGTGTTTCATTGATGGAATGGCGAATAGCGCGGATGCACATGATGATCTGGATCTACACTAGACGCCACAAAAGCCATAAGTACCATTTATTCAGCTACAGCCACATATAACAATTGGCTTTGGATCCCGGATACCTTCCCACTGCTTCGGTATGTGTGTATTGCATAAAATGCGAGTTCGCATAATACACCAGTGTAATACATATGCAAATATACGGACCTCCGCAGGGGACGTGAGTTATTTTTTATTAATTCGTTCACACGAAATAAGAATTCGTTCCCACGAAATAACAATTCGTTCCCTCAATTTAACAATCAGTTCCCACGAATTAACAATTAGTTCCCACGAATTAATAATTCGTTCCCTCATTTTAATAATTCGATCCCACGAAATAACAATTCGTTCCCACGATATAACAATTAGTTCCCACGATATAACAATTCGTTCTGACGATATAACAATTCGTTCCCTCGTTAACCGAGTGCAATTCGATGGAACCAATTGTCAATTGGATGGAACGAATTGTTATTTTATGGGAACGAATTGTTAATTCGTGGGAACAAATTGTCATTTCGTGGGAACGAATTAATGAAAACAAATCCATATCCCCTGTGGGGCTCCGTGCAAATGAGCCACATACAACATGATAGGTAATCAGTACAGCTCCACATTATGTTGATCTGCTGTTCAATAAATAAATTTTATAAATAAACATTTGTATTGTAATAATACCAACAAATTCTATTTAATAGTTACGGGTAGATTCACAAGCAATTATTTTACTTGATGACGCAATGAGTAATGTTGACAGAGGTATCGGATTCGTTTCTGGATATACCTGCGCCCGTACATTGTACGTGCCGTACGTCCGTATCGACCCGTCCACAAACTTAACTCTGTGTCACACAAGGGAGTCTTCTAAAAATGTTCTTCTGGAAATAATTAATATTAAGTGTGTGGTACGCCTATCTATGATGTTATGATACACTTTCCCAGTCATGACATCCTTCAAGGGAAATAAATGGTGAGACGTTTAAGGGTCACATTACAAACTATCACTTATTTTCTTCAAAATGCTCTAAAAACGATAACAACGACGACCCTATTGACCGATTTCCGGTTAGTTTGTATGTTTCGTGATATTGAGATTTCTCATATCGCACCTTATCTGACACATATACAGAGCCATGCAATTAATTTGTCATCGCTTATCTCTCCTGTTACTGCGATCTATGGCGCGAGGTGGCACTGTAAAAGTAACCGCTTTGACGTACATGTAGCAGTAGAACAGCTTACCTGATTGGTGGTTGAAGGTTTCTTATATAATATCGTTAAACTTTGCATTTACAGACATCATGTATTTGTTGCATAATTTCTTCGTTTTTGTCGTTTAATATATAAGTAGTATAGAGGGAGTCAAAAGGATAACAGCAACCATTGTGCTATTATTGAGAGGTGTTGTAGCTCCCACCACCAACAACAATTTGGTGGTGGTATTTAATGAGAAAGTGGTCTCGTAGTCCCAATTATATTGGAGATTGGGATTTTATATTCCAACACCGCATTTTTCTCCTCCAATATAGCTAATTTATTCCGTAGATCAGCAACTAATTCGACCAACTCTAGTCTACCACGTTCACCTTTAGCCACCTGGCAGCGCAGTTGCTTATGTATACAAAGAGTTTGGGCACTAACGAATTTACAAGGGCATCTGGGGCATTGGAATTGTGGGGCGACACAAGTAAATTTTCTACGTCTCGATAGATGCCTTCGTAGATAGTCTTTACAAGCAAAAATCTTACAACAAGTCACACACTCCATTATATATGTATATGTATATGTATATGTATATGTATATGTATATGTTTATATTCAATTGGACGTGAAAAAAACATGATGTAAATTTTGCACGTCCAATTGAACAGATAAATTTCATAGGTTATAACAAAAGTATATACAGAAAATATGATAACGCCAGAAACTAGAGCAGAAATAGAAAGTTTGAGAAGAGAAGCCGAATCTCTAGGGATTACTTATGGTAAACGGTTGAGAGTTAGGGGGTTGACAAAGCTGATAAACGCCATAAAGAATGAGGCGTTTACACGTCGAGTAGGTAGGGCATACTCCAGAGGTGCCTTCACACATGCCGTCTTGGGGTCTCAGGAGTTAACCACTCAAATAGGAAAACGACTACACGTAGAGAGTATAATTGGACTGAGAACGGCCGCCCTGCCAGCTTCCCCCGCCGTAGTTAAACCAAAGCGTAAACTTAAAACCGCCCTCCTACACGCGATAGCTGACGAGGGCGAGGCTATTCCAGCGGTTAGAGACGAAGAGACGGAGAAAGTCGGGCAGGGTAGACGCACGTTCACGTTCTCATTTAGGAAACACGTAGAAAAGGAAATACATGATAGGATAGTAGAGAAATTAACTTCTCATCTGACAACAAACTTCCACCTAAGATATTCATACTCCTACAAACTACAACACATTGAGGAAAAAGATCACCGAGGTCGTGCAAAGACAATAATATTTAATAAGAATCTTGGGGGGAGTAGGTGGATGGACTCCTTAGGTGAAGTAGAGAAATGGGCGAAATATAACGAGAAAAAGAGGATGGATATAGATAAAGTCGAGAGGCCCAACACGAAATGGACGTTCGTGAGGTGGAAGCAGGTTTATATAAAACTAGTGCAGGGAAGACGAGGAGTAGATCTCGGGCTGACTTCCAAACACGCGGCTGGTGGACCTCTCTCAGACTGGCTGAGGAATAAGAAATGTATGTACTCGTTAGACAAATACAACGATGAGCTGTGTCTATTCAGGTGCCTGGCCATTCACGACGGGGCTTACCCAGACAGGTGTACCGCCCAAGCCAGAGAGATGAGTGCTAAGTACTTCGGTAAGAGAGAGCCTGTGCCTATTCCGCTAGACGAGCTGAAAAAGGTTGAGGAGAAGTTTAAGGTGGGCATAGAAGTATATCAGCCAACCGAGAGTGGAATATGGTGGTTGAGGAAGGCACCAGCACACTATGAGGAGGTAGGTACGAAGCATATGACGATAGGCATCTACAAAAACCACGCGTTCCTGATAAAAAACCTAAAAGGTCTGTCGAAAACGTACGCCTGTGACACTTGCAAACAGAGGTTCACGAAGGCTAGTAAAGTTAGTCGGCACGGACCCAAGTGCATGAAGGGCGAGACACACGCCGTATGCGAATGGAAAGTTATCGAGCGCCCTCTCGCTCCGCGTTCGAGAAGGCCTTCTACACAAAGAGTTTTGGAAGCCTAGGGGCACTTGATTGGATGGCGTCTGTTGAAAGTGAGAAGAACGTGCACACCCACCACCAGCAGTGTGGGCACGGCGGGGAGAGGTGGATCTGTGGATTTCAGTAGATGGATACTGCAAGGAAAATAATACGGTGTACCAGTATCACGGGTGTTTCTGGCACGGCTGCCCGAAACATCACCCGGCGAGATGGTACGAGTTTCGCACTAGCAACAAGCGGGATAAAGAGATCCGTGAAACAGGAGTTAACCTAGTGATAATGTTGGAGTGTAAGTATAACAGAACCGGCGCTAAGATTAAGACAGGATGTCCCACCACACTGTACCCGTACCAGATAGTATACGATTTTGAAGCGTATCTGAGTAAGGAAGGGAGGACCGACCAAACACCAGACCTATCGTACGAGACAGAGCACGTGCCCGTAAGCGTTAGCATAGGGGACAGCCTGTCCGGAACCGTATCTCACATCTGTGACATGGATCCTGCCAAACTGGTAAGTAAGTTCATAAAAGATCTGCAGGAGAGGGGTAGGGACATTCGCGAAGAAGTGGGTCGCCGGTACAGGTTCGAGGACACGGAGCACCTTAGGCCTCGTCAAGTGGATGAGATAAACAGGTGGATAGATCAGGTCCCAGTGTTGGGTTTCAACTGCAGTAGGTATGACATCAACCTCATCAAGAAACATCCAATGGACAAGCTGGCAGACACGACCACTAAGCAGACTAGCAACACCATATTCCTATTCACTCCGGAATTCAGATTCATGGACGTTCTCCTGTATCTTGGTCCGGGAGTCAGTTACGATAAGTGGATTAAGGCATACGACTGCTCATCTCAAATGTCTTTCTTCCCGTATGAGTGGTTTGGTTCTGTAGACAAGCTAGACTATCAAGGGCTCCCTGACATAGAGCACTGGTATTCCAAACTCAGATGTGAAATGCTGGTAACCGAGGAGCAGCTGGAGGAGTGCAGGATAATTTTTGAGGAGAAAGGAATGAGAACATTTAAGGACTGGGTGAGATACTACAACGACCTCGACGTATCACCTTTTCTAGAGGCATTAGGTAAGATGTGTGACTTTTACAAACATAGGGGAGTAGATATATTCAAAGACGCCGTTACCCTGCAAGGAGTAGCCATCCAATATCTGATGCAAGGAACGGCGTCGGCAAGTGCTGGTATCCCGGGAAAAGCTGGATCCGGACCGAAGACTGGCCAGCTGTATGCCCCAGAGTAAGAGACGTATGAGATGTTGCAGGGAGCTCTAGTCGGAGGACCGTCTATCGTGTTCACCAGATATGCCGAGGCAGGTGTTTCAAAGATACGCCCAAACAGTAAGGGTGAAGGGAAACCGTGTCAGGCAGTCCTCGGGTACGACGCTAACGCCCTGTACCTGTCGACACTCAACAAAGAGATGCCGTGCGGTAAGGAAACTATACACCACAATAAGAAACCCCACAACCAGAAGATCATAGACAAGTTCTGCCAACGGGTACACAAGGGAAGTGATTACTGGTTCGGGTTCGCCGAGGTGGATATAGAAGTCCCAAAAAGCCTGAGAGAAAAGTTTGAAGAGATCTCTCCGCTGTTCCTAAACAGGGTAGTTGAAGAGGAGGAGGTTCCGGAGCACATGCTCCAGTATCTGAAAACACAGGCAGGAATCGAGGAGACGGAAACAAATTAGTGGGCACGCTGTCAGCAAAAAAGATGCTGCTGTATGCCCCGCTGTTGAAGTGTATCTAGAGCACGGGCTAGTGATAACCGGCCTCCACAGGATCCTAGACTACGAAGCTGGAAAACCCTTCGCGTGGTTTGTCGAAGAGGTGACTGCGGTGAAACGTAGATGTGTCGAAGAAGCCGGTAGCTGAAATAATGAAGTTGGTTGGTAATTCGTGTTGTGGTAAGATGATTGAGGCACCAGAGAGACACCATAACACTACGTACATTAAAAATGAGAGCTGTGTGGATAACGCACTACGTTCAGCGTTCTTCGAAGATCTGGAAGAGATCGGAGACGCGTATGAGATATCTAGTAGGAAGGCTAAGTGTGCTGTTAAGAGACCGTTTCACTGTGGGATAGCCGTGTACCAACTAGCCAAGCTGAGAATGTTAGAGTTCTATTACGACTTCCTAGACAAGTACGTATCGAGAAAGGACTTTGAACTAATTCAGATGGATACGGACAGTATGTACATAGGTGTGTGTGCTAAACCGGATAGTACAGCTAACAATGAAAACCTAGACGCGCTGGTGAAGCCTAGACAACGTGTGACAACTGGCTCGCATGGGACCAATGGAGTAGCAGAGAACCTGGGCTGTTCAAGATGGAGTTCCAAGGAGATAGAGCTATAGCGCTATCCAGTAAGTGTTACTTCGTAGAAAAGCTGGCTGAGAGCGAAGACTCCAAGTGGAATCCGGCCAGGCACCAACGAAGCGCGCTGGCCACACAACCAACTCCAATCGAGATTGGAATTGAAACCCCGGGCGTAGTGAAGCATTCCTCTAAGGGAATGAGTAAGAGAACCAACAGCGTGAGTTGGAATATATATAAGAACGCGTTGGAAGGCCATAGAGACGTGGCTAAAATATAGCGTTCCGTATGAACGGTGGAGTAATGAAAACATACACCCAGAGTAAACTAGGGCTGTCGGGGTACTACGACAAGAGGAGAGTGATGGAAGACGGGGTACACACCGAGCCTCTAACATAGGTCAACAAAACAAAAAGGACTCTAAAAAAGGGGAGAATACTAAAGACTCTGACAATCCGGGGGTAGCTGGGTGTCAGAAGGTACCATAAGAAGTTATTCACGAACAAACCCGCGAGATGGACCATCAGCCAAATAGTAGAGCACGGGCTCATCAGGTTTGGTAATAGATCGATCTAGATTATATTTTGAGAGACCACACGGGATCAATCGCGCGGCGGCTGCCACCTTCGAGCTCTCCCGGTTGATAGAGGTACCGGACGTCAAC
This sequence comes from Conchocele bisecta, assembly GCA_029237695.1. Classification (NCBI taxonomy): domain Eukaryota; kingdom Metazoa; phylum Mollusca; class Bivalvia; order Lucinida; family Thyasiridae; genus Conchocele; species Conchocele bisecta. Next base: position 20,225,148 of record CM055274.1, on the reverse strand, counting down.
ATCCGATGGAAGCCGTTGCTCCTCTAAACCAACGGGTCGTCCGCGCGAGACGGCAGAGGGCTTGCTCGTCATCTTTTTAGACTTAATGGCATCTACGGGCTTCTTACCGATCAATCTGGTCACCTCTCCGTTCAGTGCGGAGACCACGGCGGGCAGCCTGGCCACCCACTCGATCGATCGCGAATGAGGGTCTACAAGTTCTTTGGCGTATTGGTAACCGAACAGCCTCTCAGCCAGGGTTCGAATGAACCGCTCCACGATCCCCTGGTCCCGGTGGATGTTGACGCGGCCGCGTCTGACAGAAACTTTGTGTTTAGACAATATATGAGATACCTCGCCCATGAACTCGCTGCCGGGATCGACCTGGAGAAGATTCGGCCATTTGAGAGGACTCCTTTTATATATTCGGGAAAGAGCCTCGGCCACTTCCTTAGACTCTTTAGGGGCCAACGGCTCAGCCCCCTTATACCGACTCGCTATGTCAACGATTGTCAGTGCGTACTTGTACGTCTTGCGACCGACGCGATCGTGAGGGAGAAATAGGAGGTCTGCTTGGTGGACTTCGTTCGGCACCGGCACGTCGAATTTCGGGCGCGGAATATTGTGAGGCGCGGGCAAATAGATCTGCCAGATGGCCTGCTTCTTAAGCTATTCCTTGGCTGCGTTTTCGGAAACCTTGGTCGCCGCGCGAGGTTCCTGATGGCCGCGAGCCCCTTCCAGTAGCCAAGGGGGCTGTAGTATGTGTTCGCTAACTTGCGCGCTAGGCGAACCGATAGTTTGGTATTAAGTTTGCGCGTGTCCATCGTATGCGAGGTATTCTAATATATCTGACAATCTCGAACATGCCATCGCGATTGGATTGGAACAGGAGAGGGAATTCCGGGGAATTTAACTCTAACATCCGCTTTGCGAAAAGGGTGACCGCTTTTTCGTCTTCACGCCACTTCTCGAGAGAATCTCGGGCCAGACGAATCATACTCTTTGCACCAGGTAGACGATGTTTAAGGGCCGTGTAGCCTACATCAATCATAGCAAAATAAAGTTCGTCAACTAACATCGTTCTATATATATATATATTTATAAAGAAACGTTTTTAAAATAATTATTGCTTATTGCTTATTTCAATCTCGATTGAATATAGTAGCTGACGAGACCCGTTGCAACCATTCCCACGACGATGAACACGATCTCGCGGTCTTTTTGGGCAACTGATGGTACATAGAAATCTGAAAGCTGGGGCTCGGGATCCAGCGGCGCGAGACTTTTCTGCGGATATGCCCGCGCGTACTCGTGGAAGGCGTCGTCAACGTTCCGGAAAGTTTGCACGGCGTGATTCTCGCGACGAAGATCTTCGTTGATCCAGTCCAGACGGGCGGTTCGTTTTTGCGACAATGCTTCCTTTGCGCTATTGAGTTGTTCTACAGCGAAATCGTGACGCTTGCGCTCCTCATCCGAGTCCGAGCTTTTCAGTTTCGAGAAAAAAAAGTTGCTACCGCTGAACGCAAATGCGTTCACCACCGCGCCACCTATCATCATTGCGATCGCACTAGCCATTTTATTTCCATATATTAACGGGTAGAATTCCAGCTTTAATTAGATAATCTCGGGTCCAAACTGCGGCCGCTACATCTAAGGTCGCGAGCCCTACGTCTCTCACAGTAAAGTCCAATTTGGGGGCGGACCCTCCTAAGGCCGCCGTTGATAGTCGAGCATACCCGATACTGAAACCTGATATCACCACGGCGTGATAAAGCGCATTCACTATCATTTTACCATCTTTTTCATCCATTATTGATAACTATAATTATTGCATATAAAAGGGATCGCGATTAATGTTTAAATGGGGCGCAATCGGTTTCGTAACTTTCTTCGGAACCGCCTCCAACAGTGTTGGGGGTTGTCTCGAAATATATTTACACACACACACGGTGCCCACAACTACCAGACCACCACCAACAACCCACGGGATGATTTTCCAATCAGGTTCAACAATGTTGAGGTAATAGGGGGTAGGAGCTACACCAATCGGGGATTGCTCTTCCAAACTGGAGCATGTTAGGGGAGAAACAGCTGCCTTCGGATGTGGAACCACCGGGTGTTTTGCTGTTTCAACAGCAGGAACAAATAACGACCGCTTGGCCTCTCGAAGCTCGGCGAGTATTTTATCTTGTTTAGCTTTTCTGGTGGCAGACGCTGCCCGCCCAGCTGCCTGTCTTTTTGGGTTTTTGTGTCGTGCAACCGGAGCTTGCTCCTGTGGAGCTTGTTCATGTGTAGCTTGTTCCCCCAACGCCGTTGGAAGTGCTGCAATCGGGTTCAACAGTGTTGAGGGGTGTTCCGTCACTCTCGCAGGTGCGTCTTGTGTCATCATTTATAATATTAATATTAGGGCTTATAGTTCGTGGGCATATATGTCCAAATTGACAGTGTTTATGGAGAACAGTGCCCCTTCTTATCCGGAGGCAGTAGCTTCGGTATACCAGTATCTGTCTCAGGATAGTGGCCCTGTTTAACCTGCGCAGGTGCCGAGGGCTAAGTCTCTGTTTGAAGCAGACTAGGTTACTGCTTTCAAGGGTAGGCCTAGACTGCCTCAGCCCCACACTGTAGGAGCTCTGTTAGAGGTATTGATTTGGCACAGGGTTTGACCCCAAAACTAAGTTGGATTTCTTAAAGACAATACTTTTCTGGCACATCAGGGGCTCAAGTATTAGGTTTTGCTTACATAAACTTGGCTCCTAGAGTATTCGGCTTTGGAAAAGGAGGCTCAGAGATGGGAGTATCCAAGGCTTAGTTTCATAAGGCACGGACTTGTTTTGTGCCAGGCCAGAGCGATGTGAATTAGGCACTACATCTCAATGACTAACCAATGAGAGGTAGGCACTGGATATTTTATTCCATGCATGGGTAATCAGGTTCTATCCAAATCGTCAGTTTACATATGGATATCTCTCGCAACACGCAGAGCATATCGATCCAATTCGGTTAAGGGCTCATAAGGTTATAATCGATGCCCATAAGGTAGAGCAGTATTTACCTCCTCTAAGTTCCTCTATGGAGTGATCCTGGGGATAAGATAATGGAAACGGCATCCGGGGAGTCTCATTCCACTTTTATCAGTTTTACATACGTACACTGACGGCGCAGAGCGCAGATATTTCCGCATTGGATCCCCTAGTCGCGGCTATCAGGGTTGTCGCGGGTGCATGTGTAAAAGGCTCAATTGTTTAGCCTGTTGTTATTCTGGGCCAGTAGATATAGTCCAGGATAACAAATTGTTGGTATATTCACATTGGCAGCACAAAACGTTCTAGTTATCAGCTAGTTCAAGTTTTGTGCCTGGAAAGTTTTCGTAGATTGTTTTCTTGATTACACATGACTGGTTATGCCAGTCTGGATACATATTGTACTATAATGTGTGCAGTTGTGTGGGGTTACCAATGATTGTGAGGTCCGGAGAAGGTAACGGTGAGTTCCCTGTGCTCCGGGGTGTTAAAGGTACTAGGTATCATGACATTCGAAAACACATAATCATTCATCCACGGTCATGAATACCATGTTTTGTAATTATTGATAGTATGTGGTTGTCAATATGCATAGGGTATTTTATGTTAGCATTAATATTTGTGAGTAATGTGGGTTAGAACTTTAAGAGACTTGTGGACATGGCCAAGGGTCTGTGTAGATGCTGTGAGGCAAAACAGTGTGTATGACATGACGCTAACATGATATGAGTTAGTCACATTCAGTGCGTGTGAAACTGCGACTGGGGACAGTACTCAAGCAGACTAGAAGACTTAGCTGGCGGCTCAGTTATCTTCTGGGAGCAGGAAAAGGGGGGGGGGGGCGCTGCTCAGACGGTGCCCGGGTCTAGTCTACAAGTTGTTTGGTGAGTCAATTTATTGATCCTCGGTTAAGTATTCACAGAGCCAATTAATTTATTTTTCTGGTTTCTGTATCACCTTACCTTCCCGCCTTGGAGACAAATTCTAGCAACATATAACAGGGAAGTATGATACAGAATTCAGAATTTTTCAATGTAAAATTAGTTTCTGTGAGTACATACCTGCTATATGTATTTAACACCCGCCTCCCACCACGCAAGGTGAGAGATTTATCGCAAAGAGGAAGTCTCCCGTGTCCGCATGCGCGGTCGATATGGGATGGGACAGGTGTAAGTGCGGACTAGGTGCGGGTCAATAAATTATATTCGGAATGGGTAGCCCCAATAGAAGCTATATAGCAACATATAACAGGTAAGTATTCACAGAAACTAATTTTACATTGAGAAATTCTGATTTTCACCTCGCTTGTCAGACCATGTCGCAAATCGCAAGGACAAAGTCACTAAGAAGAGGCTGTTATTGTGACAAAAAATACACAGCAGGTGGTATCTCAGCTAGAAGGATAGAACAAATATAAGACAGATGAAATAGAAAAAGACATCGTCAAGCTAGTAATTACCAATGTTACAAATACTGATTCTGCAAACAAATATCATAATGATCGGGCATAGAATACAGAAGTTATTTTACGAAAATGTGCGCACATATAGCATACTTGAGGTTGAACACTATAACCTTATTATACCCAGCATGCAAATTATAGTTTTCATATTTCTGTTCCTCCATCCTTAAGATTTGTGTTTAAAGTTTGTGGGTACCCAATATCTCTGCAACCGTAAGTTGGATTGACTTGAAAATTTGTGTATTTTTATCCCTACTCATATTTTGATTCAATAAGTATTAAGTAAGGTGGCGCTACTGGTAGCCACAATATCCCTTTGGCTACCAATATTTCTGTAATGTAAATCTTGATTACCGGTACTAAAACATTCAAACTTTATTTGAAATGGTAATATGTTTTAACAACTACAATATTATTGTCTTGTTTGTGTTATCAGTTCATTTTTGTCGAGCCTGCTTGCGGAAAGCGAGACATAGTGATCACAATAACGTCCGGGTATCCATGCGTGCGTGCGTGCGTGCGTGCGTCCGTGCGTCCGTGCGTCCGTCCGAATGAATGGATTTTCAAATGTTTTGCTTGAGATAATTTGTCCATTTCATATACCCACATCTTTATGTCCAAGTTCAGGGTAACACTTAGAGGTCAAATGTCAAGAATGTGCATGTGCTTCTGTTTCTGCTATACACTTTCAAAACCGATGAAATGATTTGCCATACATGTTTACCATGAGGAGACGATGTGTTGCTAACTGGCTATGCCTCAACGGGCGTATATATTGTGACCTTCAACACTTTTGTTTATGTGACCCATAGGGTCATATATATATTCAGCAAACCATGTCAAGGTGTATATATTTTTGTTGTCATTTCATTCGTATGTTCGTCCATCCGTAATATTTTTACGTTAACGATTTTTTTTTTCGGTTCAGGCAGAGGTCGGGGGTACCTGTGAGACTGCTCACTTGCTCTAGTTACCAACTGTTTTGGTTACATTTCATCCACATCTGAGATGCCTTTAACAAAACACATATTATCAAATGTTATCGAACTTTGTATTGCTGTGGTAAACATTCGTTAGTTTTACCATCTTTATAGTTGCTTATCAATACAAGGCCCTAGATAATATGCATTATTACCTTTTTAGGTGTCATTGCAACCACAAGTCTGATGACATGGAACTGCAAGTGCTTTTTCAGCACATCTCATTTCATTCTATAGCCCACCCATGCCTAAACGGCCAACTTTGTAATTTTAGCCAATCCAGGCAGCATTTAGATGCGTCTCTTGGCTATTTCACACTTGTTTTCGCTTTAAGTGTTCTTGTTCAAAATTCAAGTGATTTGTAATTATTTTCAGGGTTGGCCACTCACACCTCTGGAGGCCTTGAGAATGCCAGCCGTTCAGCAGTGTAGCCAGATTTTCTTACAGGGATTCGCACCTGAGACCAATTGATATGGTGTACCAAAGATGCTTGACAGTACTGAAAGTTAGTGCGATGGGATTTAAAAAGTTAAGTGAACTAAAAATAAGTGACGATGTCGCTCACTTCGCCCTCAAAATTGAACCCTGCTATTGTATATGATATTATGTTGGATGTACTTTATATATCCAATCAATCAGTGTCGTATTCTTTCTGTGAATTCAAGTAGCTAAGATGGGATTATTTAGTTTTGTCTAGTGTACATTTTTTGTCGCGCCGGTTTTAGCAGAGGCGCGACTATAGTCGGTGCTTTTTCCGTCGGCATTGTCCGCATTGTCCGCGTCGTTCGGTTTTTTGTAAGGCAAATGCGTTAAAGTTATTGTTTTTTCACAATATCACTTTAACCCCTTGCCAGACTTTCATAATATTTCACATCAATGTTTGTCTTGGGATGATGCTTCATTACACACACGCCCACATCCAAATTATCAAGGTCAAGGCCGTTTATTTACTTGTAATGTTCACGGTCAAATGCCTCGGCAGGCGCGATACCGCTTCCGTGGCGGAATTATTGTTTGTATTTACCGGTACTGATTAGCTAGCAGTCCGATACAGTACAGTTTTTAGGTCGACTATTCGGCGTCGGCGTCGGCGTCACCGTCACGCCTTGGTTAAGGATTTTAGTCAACCTTGTATATGGAATACTACTGGCCCTACACCCACCATACTAGCACAACTTCATCGCCTAGTCAAGTACATCAATAACCCCTGATCTATATTTGACCTTGACCTACATTTCCTCTTGAATTACTTAGTTAATTCCCCTTGGTTAATGTTTTTAGTCAACCTTGGTTAAGGTTTTTAGTCAAGCTTGTACATGGAATACTATTGTGCATACAGACACCATACTTGGGCAACCTTTTCTCATATCGATGTACATCAATAACCCCTGATCTATATTTCACCTTGACCTACATTTCCTCTTGAATTACTTACTTAATTCCATTGGTCAAGGTTTTTAGTCAACCTTGGTTAAGGTTTTTTAGTCAAGCTTGTACATGGAATACTATTGTGCATACAGACACCACACTTGGACAACCTTTTCTCTTAGGGATGTACATCAATAACCCCTGATCTATATTTGACCTTGACCTACATTTTCTCTTGAGTTACTTAGTTAATTCCCCATTGGTTAAGGTTTTTAGTCAAGCTTGTATATGGAATACTCCTGGCCCTACACCCACCATACTTGAACAACTTCATCTCCGAGTGATATACATCAACAACCCCTGACCTATATTTGACCTTGACCTACATTTAGCCAAGAATTACATAGTTAATTCCCCTTGGTTAAGGTTTTTACTCCACCTTGGCTAACGTTTTTAGTCAAGCTTGTACATGGAATACTAGTGTGCATACAGACACCATACTTGGACAACCTTTTCTCATGGGGATGTACATCAATAACCCCTGATCTATATTTGACCTTGACCTACATTTCCTCTTCAATTACTTAGTTAATTCCCCTTGGTTAAGGTTTTTAGTTAAGCTTCTATATGGAATATTCTTGGCCCAACACCCACCATACTTGGACAACTTCATCTCCTAGTGATGTACATCAACAACCACTGACCTATATTTGACCTTCACCTACATTTAACGTTGAATTACTTAGTTAATTCCCCTTGTGTAAGGTTTTTAGTCAACCTTGGTTAAGGTTTTTAGTCAAGCTTGTACATGGAATACTAGTGTGCATACAGACACCATACTTCGACAACATTTTCACATAGGGATGTACATCAATAACCCCTGATCTATATTTGACATTGACCTACATTTCCTCTTCAATTACTTAGTTAATTCCCCTTGTTTAATGTTTTTAGTCTAGCTTGTATATGGAATATTCCTGGCCCTACACTCACCATACTTGGACAACGTCATCTCCTAGTGATGTACATCAAAAAGCACTGACCTATATTTGACCTTGACCTACATTTAACTTTGAATTACTTAGTTAATTCCCCTTGGTTAAGGTTTTTAGTCAAGCTTGTACATGGAATACTATTGTGCATACTAACACCATACTTGGACAACCTTTTCTCATAGCGATGTACATCAATAACCCCTGATCTATATTTGACCTTGACCTACATTTCCTCTTGAATTACTTACTTAATTCTCCTTGGTTAAGGTTTTTAGTCAAGCTTGTAGATGCAATACTCCTGGCTCTACACCAAACATACTTGGACAACTTCATCTCCTAGTGATGTACATCAATAACCCCTGACCTATGTCTGACTACATTTAACCTTGAATTACTTACTTAATTTCCCTTCGTTAAGGTTTTTAGTCAACCTTGGTTAAGGTTTTATGCAGGCCTGGGCCACATTGACCTACATTTAACCTTGAATTACTTACTTAATTTCCCTTGGCTAAAGCCCCAATACGGCTCAAGTTGCCGAATGTTTTCCCACACATAAATCCAACAGGTTTCTATTTACACACACTTTGAAACTGTTTGCATTCATTTTGGTACAAAAATGAGTTTGTAGTCGATGAAAATATCAATAATTGTTGATAAACAGCAGGTGCGTGTTTAAAGTCCGATCGATTTTCCGATAGAATCTCGGGTCAACTGCTCAACTCCCTGATTCGCGGCCGATGAATTCCGATAGCCGGAGTTTATCGACTCGCTTCCGAGCCGAAGCCGTTGGGTTACGGGAATTAATTTGTCAATATTGACATTTTGCACTGAGTGGTGCACAAAACCAGTTTTTGTTGTGTTCAAATTTCGATTAAGATGTAAATCTCAAGACTTGAGATGTATCTATTAGGCAGTATATGTTAGTTTTGTGTACTAAATCAGTTGCCAAACATGTTTTTGTGTTAGAAAAAATCGGAAAATTGTAATACTGAGCCGTTCAGGGCCTTTAAGGTTTTTAGTCAACCTTGGTTAAGGTTTTTATGCAGGCCGCGGCCACCTTGTTTGTCAAGCTATGTGTACATCGACAACCCTCGTAGTCGAGCTATGCTGTTCTCCTACAGCTCTTGTTATAGTGTGTGCTTTCTATCATGCTGTAGGCTAGCAAGTTGATGAACCTCCGGGCCTAAGCCACAATGTCAAGCTCACAGACTCGCTGCTTTCACGTAGAGGCGGGTGGTTTTATGTCTTGATATTTCACACATGCATTCCTCTGATGATTGGCTAACATACTATAGCAAGTATATGAAGCTCCGAGTACCAATGTAAAGGTCAGAGAGTAATATACTTGGTGCAATCAGTAAAATTAGCATTAGGGTAAATTTATTATTACTTTGTTTCATTTCAAATTCACGGAACTTCTTGAATTTCTCATATGAAATCCTATGATGGTTCTGTATCGTGTTGCAACGAAGCCGACGAGCCTCCAGGCCCTACTAGCCACAAGTCTAAATGTGATTGAATATATGTACATGTATCGATATATGTGAACATTCCCTTGTTACTGAATCTTATACAGCGCACCGAGTGGCCAACTCGGTCATCTTAATGTGTTCAAGCCATCGGCCTGTTTCACCTCTTGTGACATTTGACAAAGAATGTAAACATACGATACGATACAACGTAGCTACATGTAACCATATAAACATAAAAGCCAGGACAGCACACTCCTATAATTCTGGACAATACCTCCCGGCATACAAAGTATGTAGAAAAGCGAAAACAACACACTTCTATAAATTATATTAAACCAAACTGTAAACTATATCTGGTTTTCTGGACAGTTTTGTGCCTGCTTATGTACCCCGGCATACAACATATGTCGAGGGGTACATATTTTTCGCCTTTCTGTCCGTCGGTCTATCCGTCCCTCTGTCCATCTGTAACATAAACTTAATATTTATTATTATGTCTAGGACAGTGAAGTAAGTATCTAGGAAATGAATAATGTCAGACATGGCTGACACATATTTCTGAATGTGAATGACAACCCTTACTCCGATTTACAATCATTATCAGATCCATATTTTCATTATATAGCCCACGCATGTATGCATGTTGCCAACATGCCCAAGGTCAAGTTCAAATGGCTTCAGACTTCAAATACATCTTTATTATCATTCATATTTTAATTCTATAGCACACCCATGCGTCCCACATGCCAAATGTCAAGGTGAAATGACTTTCACGTTAAAAGTTTTTACATACAGTCGAGCACAAGTATCTCAAAGTTAAAGGGAGATCATCCATATAGTCGAGATAGGACTAGGTTCGCGATAGCGATGAAGCGACATGGTCAAATATTTTCAAATATGAAATAATGCTACATGTGCTGATTGCACCATAAGTAAACAATCACCAATTAACTAATGACCAAAGGTAGTTAGCTTCTCAACATTGGAAGTCAACATGGCAAAGACTCCAAATTACATTACAAGGTGATAGATAGATTGGCAAACACCCAACTAAATCCAGGTGGACCAATTAAGCAAACAACCTGAGGTTTGTTTGATAATATGTTTTGAAAATTAGTTTCAACGAAATCGGTCTTGGCAGCCATGCGCTTCGGTGATTTATCCAAGTGATTAATATGTGATCGAGATAGCGAAGAGATTTTCAACGTATTTTCATATGGAGGGGACAGAATGAACAGTCGAGATAGAGAACATATACGAGATAGGGAATGGTCGAGATAGCCGAGGTAATATATTGTCGCGCCCGCTTGCGGAAAGCGCGATATAGTCGGCACTTTGGCGTACATGTACAGTGCAGTCTCCGTTTTTGTTCCACCGTAGACAACACTTGCAAACTCAACGCGAACGCAACGCGAACGCAACGGTTTGCTGTAGCGTTGTATACGTTGTTTAAACGTATAATACGGTTCGTGCACGTGTAATACACATTGTCAAACCGTTTAGTTTTAAAGCGTTGTATACGTTGTTTAAACGTATAATACGGTTCGTACACGTGTAATACACATTGTCAAACCGTTTAGTTTTAAAGCGTGTAATACGTTTAGCTTCAAGGCGTATAACACGCTTTGGCGTATACATATGTAGCGAGGTGAAAGAGTTGAAACGTGTACAACGCTTTACCTGGAAGCGTGTAGCTATATGAAAGTGTTGAAACGTGTACAACGGTTACACGTTTTAACACAAATACCTGTTCGGCCCCGATCTCTTCGAGGCGTCCTTTTTTCGTCCCTTTTAAAATATAGCGAATACATACCCTCAGATCGAGTTCAAAGTACATCGGCGGTGTGATTTAGCACTTCAATTGATCCCAAATCCCTGATGACTAATGAGTCACGCTTTTAACACGACAGATGTACCTTGTCGTTTATCAAAATGTTTGAGAATTGTAGATCACGTGAGCCGTCTCATCAGGATCTGCGGCATTCCTATGTACATTTTATATACACAAAAATGACGCCTAATACAGCGTAATGTAACAGTTCCTAACTTAATAGGAATAGCCCGGGCCGATAGTCCGTGTCAGTTAATTGGGGTTAAATATTACGAACACAGATAAACACAGTGCATGGTTTCTTTATTTTATTTTTAACATCATCAGAAATGGCGAGTCTAGGAACTCTCGTATTATCTTTACGCTGAAGCCAGTCTATTTCAGTCACTAATCCGCTATACACCTGTCCCACGCGTGTGTTAAGATTAATCGATATTTGGAGAAACTGAATACACAGCGAGCTGTACCCTGGTTTAACACGGATATGGCCCGCGGATATGTGTCATAAATTACTTGGTGGTCAAAACCGGTAAATTTACAAGGTTTATAGCGAAATAGCAGCCGACTGGCAATTTTTCTCGGACCGATTTTTAAGACTAGTTTTCAAATCTCAATCGGTCTGAGAGTTCAAAAATCGGTCCAGAACCGGAAAACTGAAAATGTTAGAAGCCCTGCAGTGAGTCTAGAAGTATATATAAACACACGAAGAACGATCAGAGCATGCGCATTCTACGCGATAAAGGTTGGCATACCAAAACGTGTAATGCGTTAAAACCCGTGGAAACGTGTTATACGTATAACACGGTTTCATCTGTACGGTGCTGTGTACATGTAGATGCGTGTAACCGTTCGTCAAAGAAAGCGTTAAATCGTTTAAACGGTTTACCTTAGCGTTGTATATGCTTACAACCGTTGTATACATTTACAACCGTTGTACACGGATTACACGCTTTTGAAACTCAATACGTTGTTTACAACCGTTGTATACGTTTACAACCGTTGTACACGGATTACACGCTTTTGAAACTCAATGCGTTGAACACGGTTTGTTCGACTTTCACGCATGCGCAAGAGTGGGGAAACGCAACGCATGGCCGAAAACGTATTACACGTAGACGACACACGGTTTGAAACGCAACTAACGGAAACTCCACGGATACGCAACGCACAACACTTTGTACACGTATAAACCCGGAACATTTTGACAGAAACAACTGTACTACGTACGTGTGTCCGGTTAAAGTTTTTGGTTAAAGTTTTTGGTTAAATTTTTTTGTTATACTACATCTCTGCAACTGCTTTGCCCATGACCTTGAAACTTCACATAGGTGTTTATCATCTTCTATATTTTCATTCTACCCCCCTCCCGTGCGGCCCATGTGCTCAATGTCAAGATCAAATTACTTTGAAGTTTTTGATTAAAGTTTTTGTTTAAAGTTTTTTGGTTAAAGTTTTTCGTTATACAATATCTCTGCAACTGCTTTGCCCATTACCTTGAAACTTCACATGGGTGTTTATCATCATCTATATTTTCATTCTACCCTCCTCCCGTGCGGCCCCTGTGCCCAATGTCACGGTCTAATTACTTTGAAATTTTTGGTTAAAGTTTTTGGTTAAAGTTTTTTCATGCACTAGGACGTCCTTAAAAAATTGTTTGTTTCCTGTAACTCGACCCAGAATTTTAGAAGTGGGTCGGTCTGTAGGCAATTTTTTTTTCTGTCGTATGACATATTGAATTTAAAAATTATTAATATTACAAATGTACAATATTTTAACACTTGCATTGCAAGTGTTAAAATATTGTACCTTTTTAATATTAATAATTTTTAAATTCAATATTGCAAGTCTTGCAATAAAAGTATGTCAATTGCTGTATGTGTTGTTGTATTGTATGAACATGTATGCCATTTAGTGCCAGAGATTATATTAACCCTTCTAACCCACTGTAGCACTAAATTGAAAAAAAAAAAATTGTAAAAAAAAAATTGTAAACGAAATTGCAATAAAAAAGATCGGGTCGCACCGTTTTTAGCGGGTCGGTCGGGTTACAGGAAACGATATAATTAACGATGGCCCTATATCTCTGCACCTGCTTTGCCCATTACCTTGAAACTTCACATGGGTGTTTATCATCATCTATATTTTCATTCTACCCCCCTCTCGTGCGGCCCCTGTGCCCAATGTCAAGGTCTAATTACTTTGAAATGTTTGGTTAAAGTTTTTGTCGCGCCCGCTTGCGGAAAGCGCGATATAGTCGGCACTTTGGCGTACGTCCCTCCGTACGTACACGTATGTGTGTCCGGTTAAAGTTGTTTGGTTAAAGTTTTTCCGTCTACTATATCTCTTTTTTTAGTGTCCATGCCTCGCCCCAAGGCGGGACATGCAGGCCGCGGCCATCTAGTATTAAACAAATAAGGATATAATTCGGGACTTTAGTGAATCATCGAGATAGGGGATATCATCGAGATACTGATATTCGAGATACTGGTGCTCAACTGTACTTTATATCTCCACATCCCTTACTCAGATTTACTTCAAACTTCAAATAAATACACTGACACCACCATTGACCAAATGCCTTTGTGGGCTTGACATGCGGGCCGTGGCCATCTGGTATTATCAAGGCTACCAGCAAGGGGATTAACTTAGTGATACCGATACAGTCTCCGCGAAAGTCCCCAAAATATTATTGGCCACGAGGACTGACAACCCAGCAATATTACTGGCCCGGACATTTTGTACCCAAAAATATTAAATATATAATAACATAGTTTCTGGTTGATTTAATCTGCATTTTAAGCATACCAAGCGTACACATTAAACATAGTATATCAAGAGGATATGAAACAAGTTTCCATTTCATTAGTGAGTTAGTGAAAAGGGTTTAGGAATCTTTCAACAATATTGCAGTCATATAATGTTGGTTCGGTAGGCTCGAATCCCACTCCGTGACTCGTCACACCACTTGACATGTACATGGATGTGAGGAAATTTACAATAAAAATAACGCTGAATTTATTGTACGACAAAATAAATACTATGAAAGCAGACAATCATATTAAGGCAAGCTTACTGCAGAATTTCAACTTTCTACATCAACTGGTTTAAGAGGATTAGTGGTGACAGTATGGTGACGGACGTACTACGGACTAAAGATGGACGGCTACGTTCAAACATTAAACAAGTAATGTAGCCTAGCGGACCACAGATGGACCCTGCCGCTGATTTGAGTAACTGTTACAAACTTATTACGGATGGACGCACGGACGGACGGTCCAAACACTATACGAGTTGGAATTAATATACACTATATAAATTCATGAAACTGTTGAAAACAGTGTATTTTTTTGCTCAGGACCGTCAACAGACACTATCCCCTATTATAATTAATTTACATTAACCAATTAATATATTTAAAATGATATAAAACAGTGAAATTATCATTTCTCACAAATTCATTTTTAGGTCCGAATCTGTTTGAGGGCGACTTGCTCGGGTGTCAATCGATAAGACCATTATTCTTTCAGCTTAAAACTCACTTTCGATCATAAATAAATGTATTTTTTTTGTTGAAACACATTCTCAATTGAATATATTCAGTGTTTCTTGCCAGTTTGGAGCGGTTTTGACGCTAAATATGCAAAACTATAACTTGGAAGTTAAATTTAAAAAACGTACGCATATTCGTTTCCGCGAAATCGCGTGTGGTTCTATTATTAGAAATAAACACACTCGATTTCCTTATTAGGAAAGTGTAGAAACCTTTGCGAATAAATTAATTATAAATGTCTGAAGTGTCCAATGAATGTCCCGACAGGTGTCGCTAGTGTGGGAAAACTGCCACACATTATATTGAGGGGCGGTCATTACGGAAACAAACGTAAATTCATTATTTACTATTCGGACGCGTGTAGTTTAAAAACGGGATATTTGATTGGCTATTGGCATGCAGACTAATGATATTTGACTTTATGATTGCTATTCACCAATAGAGAAGCAGCTTACAACCATTTTCACCGACACATTTTTGTAAACAAACACAGCTCGATGACTTTCACTTCATGTTCTAAACTAGTAAAGGACGAGGAGAATTTGTAAATTCGTCACTGGCTGAGCTCGTCACCAACTTGAAAATATCATCGGACACGAGGACCGAAGTTTCGAGAATATTTACCGGTCCTGGTCAATTTTTGTCTGCCAGGTCCGAGGTCCGACGGTCTTTCGCGGAGACTGCCGATATACTGATACACTTGTTTTATTCAAACACAAATGTGTTTAGAAACATAATGTGTATACACGTATATGTGTATACGTGTATACACTTAACATAATCTAATATTGTCTGCTGTGTTTCTTTTCAAATGTACAATCGGGTAAACATTATCGGAAATAAGAATGTCAACATTTCATTAACTGTTCATATATGTATGTACTTCGGTTCATTTTGTTGGTTGATTGTACATAATTTCTTACGTTTGAAAAGTTGCTTTGCTTACTCAATGTACTGGTTGTATTAACTCGTATATAATATCTACTTCATCTGTTCATCCTTGGAAAAACTTTGGTGTTATGTTTGTTTGTATGACATTTCACACGATTGATAGTTATCTATTGTTACCTGTTGTATGTAAATGTGTTCATTGTGTGGTTGATTTTATGAAATATCACACTTTTTGTTTAACAAATCGGGATATGTGTTGATCCATTAGATTTACATGTACTTCGTATTCCGACAATGCGCCAAGTTTATATAAACAACTGGAACACTGCTGTTTGCAAATACTTGTTATTTGAGAATTAAAGTTTGGAATCTATTATGATTTTTTCGATCGTATGTAATTTCATACAATTGTCACTTTGACTGAATTTGATTGTATAAAATTTCATACGTTCGCAATTACGGTACTTGTTATTTGAGATTTAAAGTTTGGAATCCGTTATTAATGTTTTGATTGTATGAAATTTCATACGTTCGCAAATTCTTGTTAACTGAAACTCAAAGTTTTAGAATCCAGTATTATTTATTTCGTTCGTATGTAATTTCAGATGATCACAAATAGAAAAACTGTGACTTTGACTGAATTTGATTATATGAAATTTCATACGTTCGCAAATGTTTGTTTTCTGAGACTTAGTTAAACCTGTATATAGTCCAGTGTTATTTATTTTGATCGTATGTAATTTCATACAATCACCAATAATGGAAACAACTGTCTCATTGACTGTTTTTGATTGTATGAAAGTTCATACGTTCGCAAATGTTTGTTTTCTGAGACTTAGGTAAAGCTGTATATGGTCCAGTATTATTTACTTCGATGGAACTCAATGAGTTTGATTGTATGAAATTGCATACGTTCGCAAATTTTTTGTGTTCATTGTATGAAACTGTATTATTTATTAAAAGAATACAAAATTGGCATGACTTGTTGTGTATATATTCAGATAATGGTACTCATTCAAACCAAAACTATGTACATGGTTGGGTCTAATTTGAAAATATGGTCTTTCCGAATGTATGATATTTCATACAATCGTAAAAAAAATGTACCAATATTGGAATTTGGTTGTATCTAAAACATTGATTTATGCTGTATAGAAGGGAATTTTTGAAAATATTGTCTTTACGAATGTATAATATTTCATACAATCGTAAAAAAAATGTACCAATAATGGAATTTGGTTGTATACAAAACGCTGATTTATGCTGTATAAAAAGGAACTTTTGGGAAAATCCCTTTTTATTGGGAAAGTGTTCATTTCTAGTCTGATACTTCGCAACCAGTGCCCAAGATCAGCTTGCACATCTATATTTAGATCCATAACAGGTTATATGTACATACTGGCTAATCTGGAGCTACACAGGCCACGCCGCAGTTATTACA
Organism: Conchocele bisecta; assembly: GCA_029237695.1. Taxonomy (NCBI): domain Eukaryota; kingdom Metazoa; phylum Mollusca; class Bivalvia; order Lucinida; family Thyasiridae; genus Conchocele; species Conchocele bisecta. The sequence goes on along the minus strand of CM055274.1, from coordinate 20,208,159 downwards.
TACTGAGGCTACACTTTTTCATACAAGAAATACAAATATTTATCTTAATTATACATGGAAGTGTATGTTGTTACCACTCATTTTAACCGTCTCGCCGATACTGTTCAAATGAGTGGTAAAAATATATACAGTGGAACCTCTCTAAACCGGACACCGATATAATATATGTGATTTAATTTTGAGAGGTTTCTTGGTAACGCATCTCAGATAATAATGCATGTTAATGATTGCAAAAGATATAAGTATGTACCAGGTTGGTTATATGCCTGCTTTACAGTTGAACATTTCGAATAGAAATATAAAAGTAGCAAAAACCATTTCAGGTTGGTTGTTCATATCATATTTTGGAATGTTCAGCGTCAAATGGGTTAGATCTGTTTTATCATGATGAGTCGAGTGTTCGTTATACCCAGCATAAACCAGCCTTAATTACACAATTTTTTATTTTCACTGTTTTACATTATCTGATGCGGACACCTTTCAAAAACAATATTCTGAATAGAAAATGCAATTATGTTTAATAGTTTTTGCTTTATCTCATTTTTTGCAGCATCATGTGAATCACGCAAAAAAAACGGACCGGAAAAAAAACGTAACGTCATCGAGAAAATTACGTTATTGAAACGAGTGTTCATAGGCTCATTGACGGTGCTTGCTGTAAACTGTATTTGCTGTTAAGTTACACTAAATGTATCTACAAGTGTTAGTATGTATACTATCAAACATTCATCATAATAAAACAATGATATGTACATGTAGTGAACAAAACAAACGCAAAACTCTCGATTTTAAATCTATAATTAGCCGACCTGTGGCTTCGTAATTTGCCACCATCGCCATAATAGATGCATATACGTGTGTCGTCAGAAAGATACATTGTTATTATTTCAGAATTGACGTCATTTACAGTTAATTGTGACGTCATTTATTGATTTAGACAATACGTCACAAAAAAAAACAACAAACTAAACGGCATTCCTGGTGTAGGAAATTGTAAATTATATTCACATCGTATCCGTGACTGAAACAAATACATTTCTGTAGACATAAATGACCAGAACAAAATAAAAATCGACTGTCCATTCCCCGACCATTCCTAAGCCTGGCATTCACAGGAAGCTTGAGAACTCCTATCGTTCTGTTCAAATGAAAGTGGCTGTCAAAGGTTTCCGGTGCTCGCGAGTCTGTAATAGAGGGTCGACGTATAGTGGGTACTTGTTCCGTCGTGATCTCAGCCCGGTTTGCCGTGGCCTGAGGTGCTGCTCCCTGCATCGTAACTACAAATTCAGGATCAGTGGCTGTCCTAGGGACTACTGGACTATTAAAGTTGTCCCGAAAGCGCGTCCGGTTGATCCCTGTGACGTCCGCCAGTATCTCCAACATCACCTTCCAGTGGAATAAACATGATAGAGAGTTAAGCGGACTGAAGCTGTAGGTTCCTGGAATAGGTATGTATAAAGCGTCGCAGAGGCTATCCATGGCGGCTGATTGAACAGGGTTAACATCCAGCCGACCAATACCGTGCAGCAAGTCTAAACTCTCCACTTTTGCCACAACCGACGCCCTACTTCCCAACATCCACCCAGTTACCATTCTTAAAGCCTAGGCACGCAATGGGGCTTCATCCCTGGGTGATAGGGTTTCCCTAAACGTGGTAGGTAAATGAAAATCAAATGCATGCTGAAGGAGATCCACTGTCGTCTTCTCACAGCTGCAATAGGGCAGATCCCCATGTGGGCCGCATCTCCTACTACTTGGCTGACCTTCGCCCTTACAATGACGTCACCCTGAGATGTAGACAATGCATGTCTCCTGGACTTGGGTTTAGGAGAGGATGTAACCACTGGTTGCCAACTGATGTCCGATGACTGGTCCGGAGATCTCGGGCGTTTCTGGCGCGATGGTTTCGACGGCTCTCTGGTCATTCCACGACCTCTGGGCTCAGACGGGCGATGTCTGCGACGTGATGGTGCACTAAATATATCAGCCCGGTGTGATAGTGTTGATACTATGTCTCGATAGCGTGTAGTGCTGATAGAATGGTACATGGACGTACCTGCCACAAACTCGTCACTTTCCGCGTACATATAGATCTCGGGAATAGTCACAAGTTCAGTTCGGGCTTTTGCACACATAACTGTAGTCGGTGTGGTGGTTATGGTCGGGCGTTTACACCCGCAGAGGTGGTTGGTTGATACAACTGGTGCTGATATCCTCACCGTTTGTGTGTTTGCGCTATCAGCAGTGGGTGGGGCTGGTGGTGTGGCCTCAATGTGGGCGATTGCGCCATATCTACTGTCGTCGAGTCGGGGGACTAAGGTTAGGTCCAAGGACATGTCCATACTTCCCTCCATGTCGCCTTGGTCTAGTGTCTCCTCTGTCGCTGCATTCTCCAATCGACGACCTATGGTGGGTCCGTCTGTAAACGGATGTCCTTGCTCGCGATCAGAGAGGGCATTGCAGATGGTTTACGCTGCTTCCATCCGCAGTCGAAAACGTTCTCGCGGATCCAGTCCCGATTGGCGAACTGGAGGCCGTCCGCATCTCGTGCGACGGTTTGCCGCCAGTGTCGATACCCGCCCCTATTCGCGAGTTCCGCCTCATGTTGCAAGGCCTCCATTGCTCGCGCGAATGGCACCTTGGAATCCGCCATCATCATGCGGTATATCAAGTCCTTCTCTGGCATCAGCACCTGTTGCCTGTTCGCTTCTTCCACCTCCCAAATGAATCTCTGTGCCATAACTACAACATAAAAGGACAGAATTAGTACATACGTCTCCAGAATCCCAACAACACCGGGAGTAGGGTCCTACGTAACTGGCACCTCCACATTACAGCACCAGGGACAGTTAATAGGGCTACTGCAGAGTTGTGTTGCTCCTCTTACAGGAGTTACATTTATACTTTGGGATATTCACAGCCTCTGTCGCGGCTACGTCGACACAAAATCCGTGATACCATTCCTCACAGTAATCACATTGGATCATAAATCGGCCACTTCAAGGCTGTTTACAATAACAGTACTCCTCCTTATCACCTTGATCCAACGGATTACCGTCGGCTGAGGGATTCTCACGCCACCTTGCTATCCATGCAGGAATTTGACTGTCCCTGTCATGGTTGGTCACAAACATGGCATTCTTTAATTTGACTCTGTACAAAGAACCCGAACTTTTACTAGTGATCACGGCCGGACCTTTACAAGGCTGACTCAACTTGCGACATTTGCCCTTCACTGCCGCCGTGTCCAATATGTAAACCATATCCCCCTCTTTGTGCGGTCTTTCTAAGATTCGCAGATCATAATTACGTTTCATTCTGCAGAATGTTGTTTGCAACATCTCTCTAGCCTGGATATGAGCATGCTGGATGTCTTGTGTGAGTTTACTCACATAGTCATCCACATCTGTGCTTTCCGCGATTTGTTGTGTGAACATGAGATAGGCCGGTGTATTTACCTCCCTTCCTAACATCAACTTATTGGCCGTATAGACTGTACTTCGATTCACAGATGCGCGTGTTGCCCCAGCGATTTGTTGAGGATGCAAATCCCATTGGTTTTGAGAATTACGGATATAACACCTAACCTCGTCCATTAACGTACGGTTAAATCGTTCAACCTGTCCGTTTGCAGACGGTCTGTTCGGGGTTGTTCGCGTCTTGTGCATTTGCAAGGCTTTGCACAATGCCTCGAACAATTTAGATTCAATGATACGGCCCTGATCTGAAAAAGTTGGAAGGGGTATCCGAAACGTGATAAAAACTGATTGACGGCCGCTTTTGCTGTTAATTCCGCGGTTTGTGATGGTAGTGGGACACACTCAACCCATTTGGTAAATTGATCTACCATCATCAGGATATGTTCATTTCCCCGGGGAGTTTTGGGCAATGGACCCATGAAATCAATGTGCACTCTTTCCATTGGCGCACTTGCTTGGTAGGCTTTTAGCCCACAGTGGCCATAATTAGTAGCCTTTTAATTTGGATTACAGACATCACATGATTTCACGTACCTCCCGATATCGGCGGACATATCATACCAGAAGAACTTCTCTTTCATCCTTGCTTTTGTTCTTACAATACCCTGATGACCTGCAGATGGTATATCATGATTCACCTCTAGTGCCATCACTCTTAGACTCTCGGGCACTACCAAACCTTTCTCATCACTATCATCTCTGTTATGGAATAATACACCACCAATCAGCACAAATTGCTCTTTGTTCACCCATTATGATTTTGTTGCTGGGCTGGCAATAAACAACTCATTTTCCTCAGGCTTGGCTGACGATTTCACCCACTCAATGATCAGCTCTAGGTTCTGATCCTTGCCCTGAGCCTCTCTCATTTCCTCTAACGACAACCCCCAAGCAGCTGGTATTTTAACACGACATCTACAGAGACTTGGAAGATATCACAATCACAGCTGAAAACTTTAAAATCCTCACCTTTAGTGACCAGATCAATATTTACAACCAGCTCTCCGAGGTCACTGCACCCCCGAGGTTCCCAAGGCCAGACCACATCGTCAGCAACCCAAGCATACAGTTCAGTGATCCTGGTCCCCCCTGGTGGCTCAGTTGCTACCCCATTCAAACTGTTAGTTTCACTGATCTTGCTTCCGTCCGCACTTGTACAATCACAGTTAGTCTGAAAGTCCAGGGATACCTCAGGACAAATATGCTCCTTGCAAACACATAACAACTTGATATGCTCCTTGCGTACCACCGGACACACGTGCTCGCTAAACACGCGCTCCTGGCGAGCCCTGGGTTAAACCTGTTCGCTACACACGTTCAACCCTGCCTGCAAACGGCCACACACATTCCATGCTCACAACCGGAGACATATGCATATGTACCTTGCATGCAACCGACCTGACGTGCTCTATGCTCCCACCTGGACACACATGTTTGCTAGGCATGTGCTCCCGGCCTGCAACCAGACACACGTCTACCTTGCTCGCAACCGGCCTCATATTGCTCCTTTTTTTTTTAACCAGGGAATTCCCAGACTAACTTGTTCCCCCCCCCTGCACCCCCTATTTTTCTTCTCCGTCCTCCCCATGCAAACTCGGGATATCAGGTGGCTTATTGACCTGTGGACAAATCGTACCAACATCTATCTCCTCAATGAAACCAGTACCTCTCGACTTTCGTACAATATACACAGCTACCACATGGTAAACTTTTGAGGTTCACAGCATAGGAATACGCATTACGAAAATCAGCTACCGGTATTCGTGATAGCGAGTCCACATTCCCATGTTTGGACCCAGCTCGGTGACACAACACCATGTTGTACTGAGACAACTCCTCCATCCACCGAGCTAATTGTCCCTGGGGTGATTTAAACCTCAAAAACCACACTAAACTGGCATGATCAGTTCGCACTATGAAAGGTTTGCCTAACAGATAGTACCGAAACTGACGAGTGAATCTCACAACAGCCTACAACTATTTACGTGTGACAAAATACCTCCGATGCTCGGGTGTCATTGAATAGCTGCCGTAAGCTATGACCTTCTCCTCACCTTGTTGAACCTGTATGAGCTCTGCACCAATAGTTATATCCGATGCGTCTGTATCTAATATGAACTCGTCATGTGCGTTAGGTAGGGACATCACAGGCGGTGTTGTCAGAGCGGACTTTAGGGTGTTAAATGCGTTTACTTGCTCATGCTCCAATTTAAATAGTCGTTTACCTAAGACACTGTACAACGGATCGGCCATTTCTGAGAAATTTGGGACAAACCCTATATGATAATTTGCTAGTCCCATGAACCTTTCTAGGTCTTTGGCGCATAAAGGCATTTGCCAATCGCGTACTACACTTATATCATGGTCAGTCATGGATAGGGTATTATTACTCACTCTACGACCCAGGAAATACATTTCCTTTTGGAGCAGTATGCACTTTTTGGGTTTTAGTTTCAGTCCATACGAGCGGCATCTGAGTAGGACATCCCTTAAATTGTCTAAGTGATCTTGGAAATTAGTACCCAACACGACAATGTCATCTAGGAAGGCCAGTACAGTTTTCCAATGCAACCCTCTAAGGAAATGATTTTCATTACCCGAGAGTAGGTAGCAGGAGCATTGCATAAACCAAAACACATTCTTACGTGCTCGTAGAGGCCATACTTGGTGATAAATGTGGCATTCGCGTCTAATTTTGAAAACCAGACACTACCCGCTAACGTGTCGAGGCAATCATCAACGAGAGGAAGTGGAAAGACGTCTTTAATAGTGACGTCATTTAGAAGTATGTAGTCTATGCACCACCTAACCGCCCCATCGCGGTTCCTAATTAGGACTGGTGCAGAGGCCCACTCAGAGGTAGACTCCTGGATCACCTCTGCATCTAGCATTTTCTTCAAATGGACCTCTTACTCACCTGCAAAACATGCTGGTGTGTGTCGCATTCTATGCTTTACCGGCCTGGCATCCCCGGGGCTCAATGCCGTGCTCGATACTAGTAAAGGACCCAAGATCAAACTAGTCCTATGCGAACACGTCTTGAAACTCACATAGTAAATTTTCCAACTGTACCTGCTATGCTGGCCCTAGATCACGCTTGAAATCCTCACACATTTTTTGCAAATAAGTGGGAATAGTGTCACTAGGGATCTGATAATTTGGGGATCCTTCATCCTGCTCTACAGTCTGAACTAATACCTAATCCGGAACTTCTTGAGGCTCGCAATGACCCTCAAATGTGCTGGCCTCACCTACCGGTTGTCCCTTACGCAGTAGATGATACTGATCAGAGGCGTTGACCACACAGATTACGGGCCCGTGCCCCCAGATATCACCACTCTTGGGACAAGTACCTTCATACCTTCTACTGCTTCCGCCAATTAGTTATCAGAAAGTGCTGCATTAATTTTATATGGCAACTGAACAACTGAATTTGGGGTACTACCTTTCTTTTCATCACGGTCACTCCAGCTACTCTTGGGTAAAGGGTCTTACCTTGAATATTCAGGTCAATTGTTTGCCCATCAAATATTAAGGTATGGTGTCCCATTCGTAGATCGGTGTTGTACTTATATAGAATATCAACTCCAAGTAGTATGTCCAGTTCGATTGGAGCTACATATAACTATTCATTATACCACGGCTCGCTCACCTATTTTCAATGGGACTGGACCTGCTATAAACCCACGCATACTTAGCTATCTTCCGGCTGTTCGCAAAATAACACTTTTAACCTTTGTTGGCCTTTTTGCTAAAGAGTGGTAGATCTTATCTGATATCATGGTGGCTTCGGCCCCCGAATCTACCACGGCCTCTACAACACTATCACCAATCTGCATATTCATACTGAATGATGATCCCGTTGTCAGCTGAGATACAGTGTGATAACAGTTTCGGGTGATGCTTTTATGTTAGATTTTACCCTTTTCTCAGTTGCCTTCTCAGTTTGTTGCAGATGGTCCACCGTACTACTTACAGGTGTTTGTGCACTCACGTTCTGCAAAATGTCGGTTGCAACAATTTGTTGGTGTACTGAATCACCTGAGGTCGTTATTGAGGCTGCTTCCGGGTGCAGATCCTCTACCAAACAACTCAAGTTCGTTTGCAAACTTGGTACAGATTTGGAGTTGGACAGCTTACCGGTTGAGTATTTTATACTCGTACTAGATTTCGGAATTGGATTATCCGGATAGCTGGTTTTAAGTTTACTCAAGTTTTTTTGCAAACTTGATACGGGATCGGAGTTGACCCTCGCCTTCGTTGTATATTTTATACTCCGGCTTGATTCTGGACTCTGACTGCCTGTATCATCCGGTCTGTACTCACCCGTACTGGGAATTTGGCCTATTCTGTGGCGGGCCGAGGATTGGCCCATGCCCCCGACCCGTGACTGTTTAAATCATTCCTCCGTTTTGGGCTGTTTGGTCTAATGTGCCCCTCCCCCAAACAATGCCAACATTTATCCTTCATTGGGCACTCGTATTTTGTGTGGCCCAATTTATTACATAGAAAACACCTATCTTTACGTTCAGTCAACTTTTGTAGACATGCTTGTAAATTCACAAATGCCTCCTCTAAGGAGATAATACGAGACACTTTACTTGGCGGGACATTATCATTCGACCAGGTTTCCCATTTGGCTCAGGTTTATGAACCGCATAGGCATGTGGACCCTCATTATTGAGATCATGCACCTATCTAGTGTCTTTCCGGTTTGACTTACCCCCATGCATTACATAATACACATGCTTGAACCACAATACATTGTTGATTGCCTGTTGCAGTGAGACGGGTTTGCCCATACACACATGTTGGCCAGCTTCCTTATCCAATAAGCCCTGATAAAACCGGCTTACCACCTGCTAAGTGCAGTGATGCTCGGGTAAATCATGAAAGGCCCTACATTGTAGCTGCTAATGACTGTACTCGATCTGCCCAGTCAGTCAGTTCCTCTCCTGGATGCTGCACTGCCGACTGAATTTTACCTGGACAGTTTCAATCAGCTCCTGACCAAATCGACTTTCTAATCTATAAAGTAATTGGTCGAAAGTCATGTCTCGTGTGTCGATCATCGCTTGGAAGTCTGCTGCTTTGCCACTTAAACACCACTTTAAACAATACAGACTCAGTTCAGGAGTCCATTGACAGGCTTCTGAATACAGACGGAATCGCTGTTTAAAAGTCAGCCAGTTCCCCGTGCCATTATATCATAGACCCTTTGGCAGCCGGTTTACTACATTTACAAAGTCATGGGTCTATGACCTTGACCTATGACGACGGCTTGGGTAGTTGCTACGATACGGAGATGGCGTTCTTGACCTACCTTGTCTATATACAGACCTTGACGCCTTGATCGGGGTTCTTCTGAATCCAACATATCAGTGCTATGCGCCGTGTCCACTTGCCTAGGTGACCTTGACCTATTTCAACCGCTTCGGTGTTTACTCCGATACGGAGATACCGACCTTGACCTACTCCCCTAGGAACTAGAGTAAGAGGGTGACCGGCCTCTATGGTGATGTCTTCTGTGCCGCTTGGATCGATCGTCTGTCCTAGACTTTGATTTGTTACAAGGCGATCGTGTACTATGTGTTATATGTACCGACCTACTTCTACTCCCCTCTGAAGTAGAGTAAGAGGGTGATCGGCCTCTATGGTGATGTCTGGTGTGCCAGACTGAATTTGGTTTCTAACCTGGCGATTTGGTACTCTGCTTACCTGACCCTGATCTTGCATCCACATGTGAATCATCTCTATCCACGTATGGATCATATGATCTCATATCCAGGTCAGGCACACGTTTGCGTGTAACCTCAGTTGCTTGCTTCGCAATACCCACCTTACTGATCGGTTGCCCCTTGTTATCACCATATGGCGAGTTGTAAGGAGTTTGCCCCTGGTTGGCACCACCTGGCTGGTGTACTGTTTTGCCGGTGTCCGTCGGCTTGTACGGAGTTTGCTCCCCTCCTGGTCTACTTACCTCCGCGGGAGTTTGCTCCCGATATGTGTCAGCCATCCTACCACCCTCCTGTTGGAGCTTGGGTTTATCTCCACCCAGTTCGGTATCCTGTAAACCTGGTAAACCATCTTTGTACCGTGGGTCAGCATTCAGAAAATGTGTCACCATTTGTATAGTCTGCTCTACTTTGGTGCGATTCTGATCATATGACCCCATAATTGAGGCCCTATCATCTTCCTCCCACTCACACAAACGTTTTTCCAGAAATGACTTATCATCAAATTCGACCCTATTTGGTCTGGGTGCTTTTGCTGATGGGACCGACAGTGTGTCTTGAGTTTTATCAGACAAGACTGGAGTACCTATGGCAGGTGTTGGTAAGAGTTATGTTTGTTGTGACGTATACGTGACTGGCAGACTTGAATTGGGAGTGACGTGCTGCGCGGCCAACTCTGTGGAGGTTAATTTTACGCTCAACATCAGTTGTAACAGGTCTGAGTCTAGGTTACCATGAAATTCACGAATTGTTACAATTGATTTTGATTTTTTTGCACCGATACCCGGGACTAACATGAGTTCTTCTGCAGATGCAAAGTTGACCCGAATACGCTCCATATTTGTCGCCATTTTGAGTTAGCTTTCTTTGAGTTTACCAGTCTATCACCAAATATCCTAATACGCGGGGAGGGAAACACCGATTACAAGTTTTTTATTCTAATTACTGAAAAAGCATCGCATCACGGAAACTTTGTTCCAGGTCTGAAAACGTAATGAATTCACACATAATAATTTTATTTCAAGGCTATTGAAATTAATTTTCCCATTGACACGACATGCCATTCATTTGAACCATTTTTTGAACCATTTTTTGAAAACAAATTAAATTTTCCTAGAAATATGTGTTCATCTGTTTCATTTCATATTCAATTTGATTTATGATTGTAATACATTGATGGAGTCTTATTTTTCTAAATTTATTTTGTCATTTGCCCATTTTAACAAAATCCAAGATTGCGGCGCCCAGTCAGAGCACGTTTTAAAAAAAAAAATGGCGTCACTCACAATTCACAATTTTGAAGAGATTTATAGCAAATATGGGGGCAATAACAGAACCATTTTACTGTAATTGTGTACTTAGAACAATAACCTAGAATTGACCCTCCGAACTGGCACTTTATGTGCCGACCAAAACATTTGTCACCGAGTTTGACAAAGTTTGCTTTGCCGAGATGTTTTCCGAATTTCCTCGTCGCCAATGTAATGTTCGCCTGTTTACAAGCAAACATTAGGGACGATTACCCATTATTCTCGGAGGTTTCAGTCCAGTAATTCCATAGGTATTAGTCCGGTAATAACCAGCGAACACTACAACACTAAATACTAAAACATGTTTGGCCCAGTGTCAACATGATGCGATATGCCATGAGCGGCGTATACGTTGGCACTACCATAATTTTACCTCTGTGATACGCTTATTTTTCTGAAAATTTCCAAATTGTATTTTTATGTTGATTTTTGAAACATTCGACAGGTGAAACCGTAAATTAAACGAATTAAGCCCTGTGCCCAATTCTATTTGTTGCATAATACTGATTCTGTGATGGTGTTATCTAAAGATTACCGGTTGTATGGTTATTTAGTTTCAAATGCCAGGGCGACGCTGGAGGCCGACCATTGACAGGGCGGCTGTGAGGGGACGCTGGAAGCCGATATTGATAGGGCGGCTGTGAGAGGAAGCTGGAGGCCGACATTGACAGGGCGGTTGTTAAGGGACGCTGGAATCCTAAAATTGACAGGACGGCTGTGAGAGGACGTTGGAGGCCGACCATTGACAGGGCGGATGTGAGAGAACGCTGGAGGTCGACCATTGACAGGGCGGCTGTGAGGGGACGTTGGAGGCCGACCATTGACAGGGCAGCTGTGAGAGAACGCTGGACGCCGACCATTGACAGGGCGGCTGTGAGGGGACGCTGGAGGCCGACCATTGACAGGGCGGCCGTGCGGGGACGCTGGAGGCCGACCATTGACAGGGCGGCTGTGAGGGGACGTTGGATGCCGACCATTGACAGGGCGGCTGTGACGGGACGTTGGAGACCGACTATTGACAGAGCGGCTGTGAGGGGACGCTGGAAGCCGACCATATATGAGACACGTCATGTGATTTTGTAAAATATTTACGATAGTTTCCATAAATGATGTTGACGGAAATTTAATAGCATTTACAATTAAAATTTTGTCAACTTTCGATGTAATAAATAGTGATAATTTCTGTAAATATATTTTATGAGATATTGCACATGTTCTTAGGTACACAATCACATGACGTGCCTCATATGTTGCTGTAACTGGAGAGATGTGGCTTATGTGATTTGTGACCAGTGTAGCTCCTGATCAAATAGCACACGTCTGTAGCCTGATAATGATCTATGTTGCTTGTTAGAAGCATGACGGGTGCTTCATTCGTTCAATTTGATGGAATGATGAACAGTGCAGATACTGATCAGACTGTTCGGATGCACAGGCTGATCTGGATGAACACTGGTCGCATAAATCAGAAGCCCCATTTATCCAGTCACAGACACACATGGCAATAAGAGGTTATTCGGATGTATTGTCGAACATGTATTTATTCTGTAAAATTGGAAATAGAAAAAAATAAAAGACGACGAAATTTAATTAAGCATTGTAAGGGTTATGTATACTCCATTTGCAAAAGAAAACAGCACAAAATGCAATGATAATACATGTACATTAAACAGAACAATAAACATAATAACAAAAAAGAATATAATTTAATAAACAAAAACGAAAAAGAAAAAAGTTATTGATTTAGATTATCAAAACAATAACTAGAAAATATATAATTATATATGAGCCGCGCCGTGCGAAAACCGGACTTAATGACCACATTTTCAGTTTTTACTTGTTCGCGTATTCTGAATTGTACATCTTTTAAAAGCCATATGCCGCCAAAATTATAAATGTATCCCAATTATGTTTCATTTTAGAAGTAGATTTATGACGCGTGGTAAAAACTTATATGACGTTTTAGATCAATGACGTCGAAATTACGACGTTTTTATCAACGGCGTATACAAGGGGTATTGATCCGGACAAGTCCTATAGATTTGTCACCTTTTATCGCATGTCAGCCAAATTTGTATATCTCGTAGCCTGGCCAAGTGTCTCACATTAGGCCAAGACAAAGTATGAAAATAATGTGCATGGCTCGTGTTGCAGTTGCTAATACATCGTCATGTTTTGGATTGCGGCCCAAATAACGTAATTTCGTATGAATAATTTTCAAATAAGGCAGAGTGAGGCGTTTCCCTGTTGTTTGCTGCTGTCTGAAATAATGTTGGGGAATAATAGCGACATCATTTAACATTTCGTATGCGACGACATATTTTAAGGTAGGCAGTAGGCCGCTTCTAACATTAACTTTGTGACAAAACACGATACCGGGCAGATTTGGTAGCGTGATACCTTATAATTGCCACAGTGTGTCTTTCTTGAGGATCGCATTACCATCGCCTGATATACATTATTATGCAGTCAAGTGATAAACTGATGATTTGATACTACAAAAGCACTGTCGACTACAAAAGCAAGTTTATGACCATCACATTTCCAATTAATATGTTGATGCATTTATTTTAAATTCAATACAAACCCCGGATATTTATGTCATTTTATAGCTGCGTGTCTACCTCCATTTATGGCATATCATTCGCTAAGTACTGGATAGAATTGTTCAAAAGTCTCAATTTACCAAGATAATAGATGGTAATATCGTTGGCATACACTAGGTTGTTCATATTTAAGATTATTTAGGAATCAAAGTGCAGTGTAAGCGAAGACTTCGCTGATATGTGGCCAGTTAAATTATGCGTTCACCATTTTGAATTCATAAGGACAACCGACGAAAAATAGAAAAAATGTCAGAGAACGACAGTTAGGCGACAATGTACAGCGCCTGAAGCATTTCTAAGTCATTGATGCTGCGAGGAACTCGTGCAAGTATCCTTGCTACAATATTTTGTCACGACACCATGGCCATAACGTCAAACATGTATTCACGTTCAATGACGTCACAATTACGTGACGTCAACGTGACGTCAAGTCGTGACGTCATAATACAGTTGTTTCTGTCAAAATGTTCCGGGTTTATACGTGTACAAAGTGTTGTGCGTTGCGTATCCGTGGAGTTTCCGTTAGTTGCGTTTCAAACCGTGTGTCGTCTACGTGTAATACGTTTTCGGCCATGCGTTGCGTTTCCCCACTCTTGCGCATGCGCGAAAGTCAAACAAACCGTGTTCAACGCATTGAGTTTCAAAAGCGTGTAATCCATGTACAACGGTTGTAAACGTATACAACGGTTGTAAACAACGTATTGAGTTTCAAAAGCGTGTAATCCGTGTACAACGGTTGTAAACGTTCACAACGGTTGTAAGCGTATACAACGCTAAGGTAAACCGTTTAAACGATTTAACGCTTTCTTTGACGAACGGTTACACGCATCTACATGTACACAGCACCGTACAGATGAAACCGTGTTATACGTATAACACGTTTCCACGGGTTTTAACGCATTACACGTTTTGGTATGCCAACCTTGTATCGCGTAGAATGCGCATGCTCTGATCGTTCTTCGTGTGTTTATATATACTTCTAGACTCACTGCAGGGCTTCTAACATTTTCAGTTTTCCGGTTCTGGACCGATTTTTGAACTCTCAGACCGATTGAGATTTGAAAACTAGTCTTAAAAATCGGTCCGAGAAAAATTGCCAGTCGGTCGGCTGCTATTTCGCTATAAACCTTGTAAATTTACCAGTTTTGACCACCAAGTAATTTATGACACATATCCGCGGGCCATATCCGTGTTAAACCAGTGTGCAGCTCGCTGTGTATTCAGTTTCTCCAAATATCGATTAATCTTAACACACGCGTGGGACAGGTGTATAGCGGATTAGTGACTGAAATAGACTGGCTTCAGCGTAAAGATAATGCGAGAGTTCCTAGACTCGCCATTTCTGATGATGTTAAAAATAAAATAAAGAAACCATTCACTGTGTTTATCTGTGTTCGTAATATTTAACCCCAATTAACTGACACGGACTATCGGCCCGGGTTATTCCATATTAAGTTAGGAACTGTTACATTACGCTGTATTAGGCGTCATTTTTGTGTATATAAAATGTACATAGGAAAGCCGCAGATCCTGATGAGACGGCTTACGTGATCTACAATTCTCAAACATTTTGATAAACGACAAGGTACATCTGTCGTGTTAAAAGCGTGACTCATTAGTCATCAGGGATTTGGGATCAATTGAAGTGCTAAATCACACCGCCGATGTACTTTGAACTCGATCTGAGGGTATGTATTCGCGATATTTTAAAAGGGACGAAACAAGGACGCCTCGAAGAGATCGGGGCCGAACAGGTATTTGTGTTAAAACGTGTAACCGTTGTACACGTTTCAACGCTTTCATATAGCTACACGCTTCCAGGTAAAGCGTTGTACACGTTTCAACTCTTTCACCTCGCTACATATGTATACGCCAAAGCGTGTTATACGCCTTGAAGCTAAACGTATTACACGCTTTAAAACTAAACGGTTTGACAAATGTGTATTACACGTGTACGAACCGTATTATACGTTTAAACAACGTATACAACGCTTTAAAACTAAACGGTTTGACAATGTGTATTACACGTGTACGAACCGTATTATACGTTTAAACAACGTATACAACGCTACAGCAAACCGTTGCGTTCGCATTGCGTTCGCGTTGAGTTTGCAAGTGTTGTCTACGGTGGAACAAAAACGGAGACTGCACTGTATGTGTACCGGGGTACAAGGTATCGCGTCTCATATTAGTGAAAGTTTCAGTAAGTTATCATTTTCCGTTTTCTGTTCACACTTAATGTTAACCGACACCAGTAAACGTAAATGGGGGGGGGGGGGGGGTGCAAACTGTGAACTTTTACGGCGATGCTAGACAATTTGAAACGTCGTTTTTCCGACGTCGTTTACCGCTTTTCATGACGTTGTCATTAAGCCCGGTTTTCGTATGGCGCGGCCAATATAATGATTAAGTGAAACAAAACAGTAACAGGGCAAACCATAATTCATTGGGAAAATCAATAAACGTAAAATTACAATCATTGATTGTGGCTGTGACTGAAGAAATGGGGCTCATGGGTTTTGCGACCAGTGTAGATCCAGATCAGCCTGATCAGAATCAGCACTGTTCACCATTCCATCAATGGAATATATATTTATTTTCTGAAAGTACACTTCACAGCGATGGGATTTGATCCCGTTAACACAGCCTAAAATGATGGCCTTGGCTGTTGACCGGCCATTGAACACCATACTGGTGTTCACTATTTGATCAGGAGCTACACTGGTCGCAAGTCACATAAGACCCATTTCTCCAGTCACAGTCATTATTTATAATTGTATAAGAAATTACTACATGAAGGTGACAGGGCGGCCATAAGGGGAGGTTGGAGGCCGACAAAGACTCACTATGACAAAATGGGGCTTATTGTGTTTTGGCCAGTGTAGCTCCTGATCACCTAGCACACTCCTGTAGCTGGATATGGATCTACACTGGTCGCAGAGGCAGTAAGCACATGTCATTGTGGATCCTCTACATGTATAACTCATACGTGCTGGGAATTATGGGAATTGCGACCCGTGTAACTCTTGCTCAAATAGACCACTCATGTAGCCTGATAATAATCTATATTGCTTGCATGAAACGTGCTGGGCGTTTCATTGATGGGATGGCGAACAGTGCAGATTAGATTGTGTGCCAGTTTGCATTTAACATTTACAATTAATTTTTGTTATCTGCTATTCCCTTCTTATTTTATTCATGAATCTGTTAAAACATGTTTGACAGCACATGAGAATCATCTCCATTGGAGATGATTCTCGTGCGGTGTAAACAATGTTTATATTAAGAAATACATTTAATATGACAAAATAGCAGATAACAATAGACTAAGATTACATGTACAACTTGCAAGAGTAAGATTACGATTTAAATTATTCTCACAATTTGACAAACATTCGATGCCATTTACAGAAACAGGTTCTAAATCTTTGTAAATTGCATATATACAGGCATGAGTGTGTTTCATGAAATAGACCTCCATAGAAACCACATTAAAAATCAAATTAATACATATGTTTAATACAATATATATGTTTGACGTATTGCTTATGCAATACATTGAATCTAACATTTGACTGGTTGCTGTGGGGAAGTTAGATAGCATAATAGAGGCAATTTTCCACTTGGGCAGCTGCAGAGAGGGTGTTGTTGTAGAGAGTTGGCCGTTCACGTTTCTTATGAAATCAGTAAACTCTCTTAATAAATGTCATATTAAATCACTACAATTCTGACATGTAAGTTCACCTTCTGTCTGTTTCACGAAAGCTGCCCAAATTTTAAGGCTATATAAACAATTCAAAAACGATATTATATTAAAGGAACATTTAAGAATGAGCCTCCTTTTTATTTCATGAAATTTGGTAAACTATTGATGTTATTGCGTTGAAACAATTTCCCCATGTTAAATCCCCATAGACATCTTCAAAGAGTGAATATGTCTATGGGGATTTAACATGGGGACATTTTTAGAATTTCAGAAATACTGGACCTATTTTTAAAATTTAACTTTTGTTTTCTTAGTTAGAACATTTCCATGCTAGCTAGACAGGTTCCAGAGTCAACTTACATTTGTTTATATGGCCGTAAAATTTGGGCAGGTTTCGTGAAACAGACAGTCAGTATATAAGTTATATAACTCAGTGCACATGTAGATGCGTCTTGCCATTTTATGAATATATGATAGTGTATACGTGTGTATCGGTTGACATTTGCATTATTATGTACAATAGCAACATTATCTCCAGAGTGAGGCAAATAGATAGATATCTACTGCATAGGCGTATGCAGCCATCGAGAAAAAAAGTATCGCTATATGGCTGTGACTTGGGAAATGCGACTTATGCTAGTGTAATAAATATGCAAATTAGCTCGTTACAGAAAACAGGTTTGGTGACTAGTACAGATCCAATGTATGATTAAGTGCTTATGCAATACATATAATCTAACATTTGTGATGATTTAATATGTTTTTTTATTAAACTCGTTGACTAATTTCATAAGAAACTCGGCATAGCCTCGTTTCTTATGAAATCAGTAAACTCGTTTAATAAATATCACATTAAATCATCACTCCTGTAATATCCTCTATTTACATGTCATACATTCATTACCTAAGAGTTATGACGGAGTAATATTTATAAATATGCATTTGAAATGTTCTTTGTTTACTTTCTACTTCTCTCTCAATAACAATGTAGCGAAGCCAGAACGTCCTGCAGGGTTTTATTTTCTATATTTTATGCACAGTGTATAAATGCTATTACACTTATTTGTACCGTGTATCGTGGTGTGGCGATATAGTACGTGTAACATGTTGACTGTAAAGCGGAAAACTTATAAGCGGAAACCATATCCCAATGTCAGACATATATGTGTATAGTTCTCTCATTAGTGTACACTGTAGTACATAAAAGTTATGAACGAGTAGTCTTTCCAAATATGCGTTTGAAGCGTTCTTTGTTTAATTTCTACTGAATGCTGCTAATACACACCATATTAGGTAAGTTTATGGTAATATTTTTGTGTCACAAAGTAGAATTATCTCTCAATTACAATATAGCGAAGTATGAACGTCAATGACACGCAATTTGTTTCTATATTTTTAGTGCGCGAAGTGTAAATGCTATTACACATTTGTTTAATGGTTAGCGTCGTGTAGCGATATAGTGAAACATGCTGCCTACATAACGGAGAACGTGCAGCTAATATGTGTACTACATTAACATCGAGGAAAAGTCATGTGTGAAAACATGATGCATGTACATATTTGATTGTACACATTGTTGATGTGACTGTAGCTCAAACGACTCAGGGGTCAACATCCAAATTAACAAACTCATTATTGACTGAAGTGTGAACGGGAAAGTGAGAATAGTGTTGAGTAAAATCAGTTAAGGACCCTTTGCTGTTTAAATGTGATGGGGTATATGTATAAACATATGATACACTACATGTGAACATATGTGAATGGTTATAGATTAGAGTGTATCATAAGTCTAAACTGGATGGCCCTTTCAAGAGGGGTGCACACATTTAAACACCACTTTATTTTTATTAGAATACCTGACATCAATTCCACTGCATAAAGTTCCTATTTTATAGTAGCTAAAGTACATGTAGCTACTCGTAGTTCTAGCTCACATTTGGCCAGCTGGTGTTCGAATGTACTATAGTCGATACTTCATTATGTGGCATTAAAAGTTACTATATACTCTTCAAAAATATGTATACATGTACACACGATATATACGAATCATATTGTCACAATTGTGACATAATAGCATGACTCAGCATGGGAAACAAATCTTGAATTGCGAATCTGTTGTTGGCTATGTCAGCTCCGATATTCAAGGGCGAACAGTGCAGATGCGGACCAAATTGCGCAATTGCGCGAGTTGATCTGAGTATTAGAATGCACTGATCAGTATGCAGACATGGGCCGTTTGATCTAGGTTGTTCACGTTGTTCACACAAAAGAACTTAGTTTCTCATGACGAATTAGGTATGCATATATTAGTAATTCCCATTCAGTCTCGTTTGTATATTTCATATTCTCACTTGCCCCTAATGATGACATGTAAAATGGATTGAGTATGAATAAACTGAACTGAACAAAATAGTACAAAGCTCCAATTGAAGGTGGTATGTCAAAGTAGTCCGGTATAAAAACTAATCCGGCTGTGTGGAGACCACATACATGGCTTGGTTGCAAATCCTGATACTTTTCCGCCAGATCATACTTGAAAAAAAAACATGCTGGGGTCTTTCTAATACGAGTTTGAATTCAGCTAGTTATGGTATTTGAAAGAAAACTCTGAACCTGTTGGTCACGTGTTGCAAACATAGTGTCAGTGGTCAAATGTAGTAATTAATATTGGGGGACATTACCAGGTGTGTGCTACTCAGCATTCAATTATTGTACATTTGTCATGCTTGTCTCTGTCTTGGGTAAACTAATTGAAACTGAAATCGTCCAAATGGCCTAAACAACGATCAGAGTCAACTCAAATATGGATTCACAGAGGGCCTTTCCGCCTCTCTAGCCACTCTCGTACTCTCGGATGCATCATGCGAATCACATCAAGCAGGCAAAATATTGTATATGTCAACGCTGGATAGTCAAAATGCATTCGATGTCGTTCATAAACATGTATTGATGCAAATATGTACGAGCAAGGTATAGGGTTTCACATATGGAAAATTATACGGCCAATATACAACGGTCAAGGTGAAATGGGAGGGGGAAGCTCAAGCTTTAATGTATGTTAAGGTGGCATCATTTCGACACATTATTTGCAAAACATATATCAACCATCTGATTTTGGAACTCATACATTCATGATGTATGCCCAACTTGCGCTGATGACGTCGGACTCAAAACTACTGTTGCGGGGGAGCTTCAGACAGTAATAAACATGCAATGTTGTCACTGGCCTTTATCTACGTTCACGTGATCATCAGATGCCCGGCGCTCCACTGGACTTGAAAAGAGAACATCCATTGAGGACCTACGTCTGTACATCACAAGCCGAATTGCTGAAGAAGGTTGGATGTCAATCTCCTCCGGATCAAGACCCTCATTATCGACTTTGAGGTCATAACGAAGCAGGAAATCCGACATGGTGAACATCTAGTATATTGGCTATTGTGCTACAGGCTGCACGTCAACAGGCTGCAGAAATACAATCAATTTTCGAAATAATAATAATAACATGTTCGACGAGAGCAATCGAAGATCAGTCTGGCCTTTGCATATCGGATCCGAGTTTATATAGTTCACACATACAACACGTCCATGTATCATCGCTGGAACGCTACATCAACCACCAACATTAACCATGGAACGCTACATTTGTGTAAACTCAAATACGTATTGCTAGCTTTAAATAATTAGAGCTAGCATTAAATATTAGAGCTAGCATTAAATATTTAGAGCTGGCATTAATTATTTGCGTTTATGTAGATTTGGCGTTCCTGGAACGCCAAATCCGCATAAACTCAAATAGTTATTGCTATCGCTAAATAATTAGAGCTAGCATTACATAGTTACAGCTAGCTCCAAATTATTTAGAGAACTCTTCAAATGATTTGGAGCTAGACATATTCAGCTTTCGACGACCAAATAGGTTTAGCTTGGTTCCAGTTGCCTGTGTACTCTGGAGCATATGGCTTAACAAGAACATCAGTAAGGACCCGTGGGGCCCCTGAGCATCCAATGATTCATGCATAATTGCTTCGTAAAATTAATGTGATGGGATATATATATAACATACACGTGAAGACTTTCTTTAAACACAGTGCATGGAGTTGCCATGTTGGCCATCTTAGTGTGTACAAGTCGTCGGACAGTTTTACCTCTTATTGCGTTTGAAACATACCACAAACATTATGACAAACACATTAACAAAGTTTGGTTCAACATGATGGCGATACACCAGATTACAGCTTGCTATGCCTTGTTTTCATCAAATTCATATACAAAGTCTGATATCTAAAGGGTTTGTTGACCCTTTGTTAAAATGTTTGAGAATTCAGTAAAGACTGTGTAACAGTAAGAACAATACACATTGTTATAGATATATACCTGTATTACCATACATAATGCATCGAGTTCAGTGACTTGTAAGCAGTTATCTGGGTGTATGGTCACTACTGCCTGCTTGCTAACTATGCGAGAACATTACCTGTGTCATATGTATTTATAATAATAGACAGCGCATCAGTGTGACATGTTACACACTGAATAACTGTGCATTGCATATTTTGTGAGTGATGGTAGAAATTCTCAGATATCTAGCGTTTTGTGTAGTCTGCTGAAATAATATTTATAGGACGTTGTCGTCCCATATATATGAGACGTAACGCTCCAAATTTGATTACTGTCAGTTTCACGTTAACCTGCCGAACTTTTACACCTATTTAAACACCCTAAAATTCTTATTTTGTTTGCATAAAATCATGTTTTCAGCAGAATGTAGCGATAAGCCATCTTTTTATTTTTTTGAAATTTGGTCCAATAATGAAGTAATAGCCATAAATGAAGAATTGAATGCAGGGTTGCAATGTTAAAATGTCACGTGCGATCAGATGTTCAACATGTTTCTAGCATCGAACTGCTTGCTGGATTTCATCATAAAAAAGACACTAACCTTGTATTTATGAGAGCAAATCTTGCCAGGATGAAAAATAAAGGAATCGAGCCTTCATGTCTCGATGTTCCAGAAGAAAATGTCGAGAATTTGGTCAAAATACAACATGATGTCATCATCATCTGCTACATCTTTCGTATCTATTAACAACGCTAGACTGAGGTTGGCACGCTGTTCCTACCACGCAAAATTAATTTGGTTTACTAAACGCTGATTGGTTGGTGAAGATCATCACATCAAGTTAGTTAGCATTCACAATTTACAATACCTTAGGACGTATTAGCAGTAGTATCAGATCGACTTGGAACTTATGGATGAATGATATTCGCTAAATATTTCGCAATTCTTAAGAATTAGTGTTCAGTTTGCAATAATAGTTGTTTTTGTTGTTTACCGGAAGTGTTTATTGCACTAGTAGTTTCTCATTGTATTGTCAACAACTAAAATTCGATGAAATTAATTTATATGGCAAACTCCCATCCATGACTGTTTATTCGAAATAACTTTGTTATTAGACGGATTTTCATTAATTAAAAAGTAGGCTCATTTCTAAAAAATAGTTTTACATTGTTTTATATGAAAAAAATAAGCAGCTTGGAGTGTTTTCATAGCAGTAAATCTTGGGCAGCATTCCGTGGAACAGACAGTAGATTTGCTGCCATAGTATTGGCTGTGCGTGTCAGACGCTCCAAGTGGTGAAACTGTTCGATAGCAGATACAAACTAAAATAGCGGAGATGGCAACTCAATGCTCTGTATAATATACTTGATGAATAAGAGGGTCAGATATGCTTTATATAGATATTAAGTCACATGTACAAGTCTACTACATTTGGTCAAAGGTCATATTATATATAGTCAGTCCTTAGTCATCTTTATAGTGACAACCGTACAGCTTCTATATTAATATGTTAGTTTTTCAATTCACAAATCAGTATACACTATAGGTATTACATTGCCCCTATATTTCAAGCGATAAATCGCAAAATAATATATAAATCCTGCGCCATCGTTGGCGCCATGAACACACACTCGCATAGTAGGCAATTTTCTGAGGATTGCGTGACCATATTGTTCCTACCTTTTTGTTATTGATGATTTGTCAACTTGAACATGTTTTGGTAAAAAATAGCTCCTATGAATTTTTCAAAAATGATGGGAAAAATATTAGAGCACAAAATTCAAAATGGCCGATAACGCCATTTTGAAATATATAAAATGTATTATCTCTGTAACGAGACACGCACAAAATAATAATAGCATGCCCAAACTGCTGGTATGGCTACTTTTTAGGTTGGATCTTTAAATCCAAGATGGCCACCGTCCACCATCTTACAATGCGTAATACTCCATATCGTTAGTGGGAGCTAAGCTAAAAGTAAAAGTAATGTTTATATATTCACACATCTTTGCATGCAACACCTGCTGGAGGATGTGTGTGTTGGTTTGGCAGTCACTAGGCCCTCTAAATCCAAGATGGCCGCCGCCCCCAACATCTTGAATATATAAACACAATAAGCTAAATTGGTGCGATATTTTCGCTAATATTAGCAGACCACACCTGCATGGCTGATTGTTAGGTTGGATTTTATTGGGGTTTCGAAATCCAAGATGGCCACCATCCTCCATCTTGCAAAGAACACAACATATCCAATATGGCATATAGGCTTAGTGTACCAAAATATGAGTATTTCACACATGTTAGCCGTCCACATTCGCTGTAAAAACATTTTGCTAAATTGGAGGTTATCAATGCATTGAGATCCAAAATGGCCGGTGTTTTGTAAAGTCCTACCTGTAGTATATATGGGGCATTATAAGTTACAATTACACAACAAATATATTTTCTCACAATTTGCGAACATGTTTCTTGGCTGTATATTATCCTTAGTTTTAAATCCAAGATAACCTCTGAATGAACTTCAATACGGTATATCACAGGGATAAACACGGGAATTAATTATGTTCTTTTAATTTTAGGGTCAAATATATGATGATGGTGGCCTTCTATGTATAAACAATCTAAAATGACCATTATCAACTGTCAGCAAAACCATACAGTGCTCTATTATTATGACTAGTATGACTAGTTAAAGCCAGTACACATTTTCTATCCAATCGTAGGTATTATTGTTCACTGATATCTTAATATCTACTCCAGAATCACGGCATTCCATATTTAAAGGCATACATATTAATACTAGTGTTACGATATTATGAGTTCTAAGGTTACTACATGAGTCCCCGTAAGTTAATAAAAGAAGATGTGTTATATGTTGTTCTTAATTCTATATATAATTATATATATAAGTAGCAGTCAATTGTTCATCAAGTCATCACTGACTGACCGCAATGCTAGGTGTTGTTCGCTAGATATTGTTCGCATGTCGTCTATTACATTTCTGTAATTATATAAGATGAATCTACAGGAGGCCTGAGTTTTGTCAACCTCTAGTGATACATTTAGTATAAATCGATCTATACATTATTGATGAATCCGTCTTACATGGCAACTTGCCTCTCCAAGAAATGAGGTCGCATACATAGCATGTTAGGATGATGTAAATTGTAGAACTACCATGAGTAAAGAGTCAATGGTGAGCTAACTACTAATACATGAATCATTCAATTGCATAATATGTTACGCCTACACAGCCGGCCTGTCCGTGTTTACCATGTACACATATAAACTATTACATGTGCCACACACATGTATATGTTTCCCGGCGTAAACTGGTTAGGAAATATCACTTGATCACTGATTGATCTATATGAATTAACGGAAATTGCTACAACAGACAATGTGACCATAACTCAAATTGACTCGTAGCGGTATAGACCACCCATCTTGAATTCTAAATAGGAAATCTCATTGCAGTATATGGTTGACAAGGCCATAACACCACAGGTAATGTATATTGGCATATTCTTATCCATTTCCAGAGCAACAACTACGCATATACTTCAAGGAAGAGGATGTCAGTGATAATAGTGATGATAAGAACAAATAATGTGATTCTGACAGCTTCTGTAGCACAGATTTTATTTTGCAGTATCAACACACTTTAGAATAACTGATTGTGAATATGTTTTACATGAAGTTTGGAATCATTAGCTAATGTCACATATCCAATGTGTTATCACTATCTACAAGTTGTGGTTGGTTGCATCGGTTGTATGATATGTACTTATGAAGTATAAATGTATCAGTGCAAATCAGTATGGATACCAGACACGCAAAACTAAGGAATGTATTTAAAAAATACCCATCTGCAACTTGATAATTATACAATATATGGTCGGTAACTTTGTGATGGCGCGTTGTTATTATGATAAACATGTGTTATGTGTCACATTTTTAGTGTTATAGCAAAGTGTGTATGCCCCCGTGGCATACTGGACAATACGATATTTCATGTTAGAGAAACTCTTACAAACTTTTCGACTTTTGGACGTAAATGTACACGTACGGACATACGGACGTACGGAACATAAAGAGCAACACAATATGCCCCCCTTGCTATCTCATAGGGTGCATAACTATGTAGGTACTATACCAGCTAGCGTAATGGGCGCACATGCCGCCTATGAAACAACGAATTGCGAGTTAGATTCCAATATCGGTAGATTGTTGTTACTTGTGGAATTGCATTTAGGATATTTACTGTTTGTCCTACTTTCTCGACCAATGAAAACATTGCCAGCGTTTTAGTTGTTGAGTCTGAATTAATCGCGTATATATTAAATTAATATTTATTTGCAATAAGTGCATGTTTATATTTAGAACCAGAGGCGTGATCTCTGGTTCTAAATACAACAATATAGGCGCAAGAGAGGCACATCATGTTACGTATGCACGAACGCTTCGGTGTAAAACCGTCAAATACCTTTAGTTAACAGTATCGCCATTCGATAGCCCATTTAAAAAGTTTGAACTTTATTTTACTTTACACGGATTACAAATAAGCGCGATGACATTTATACAAATGTGTTCATTGGCACAGATGAAGGCATACTAACCGTCATTAATGTGGGAGGAAACCAGGTACCCGTAGGAAACCCACTTGTCCGATCTGGCGACCACCATACCATATCACATACTGTCCCTGCCGAGATCGAACCCGGGGTTGCATTGGTGAGAAGCGCACTCGTTACCGATTGCGGTAACCGGAAAACGGAACAGCTAGTTTAGTGGCGGTGCTACATCATAACAAACATTTGGACCAGAAGGGGAGGGAAACACAACAAACAATAAAATAGTTAAATTATAATGATCACACCCCATAATTTTTTCAATTTTTTAATAAACATTACAATATATATTAATGGCACTTTTGAAAAAACTTAATGGCCATTAGTTTCAATATTATACACCATGAAAAACACGTGAAATATGAACCCATTCAAAATAAATATTTACTTTTTAATGGCTTGATTTGGTTTAATGGGCATTAATCACCAATTAAAGTGTACATGATTAAGGGCCCATTAAAATATTTAATGACATTTTCATGGGTGTGACCATTAACAAAATTGCCATTTAAGGGTCACATTAAATTGGGTTAGGTGCATAATTAATGGCCTATGGACCCCATTAATGGCAACAGCAAAGTACGGAATAATATGTTACATGAATATATAATCATGAATATATAATGAGGCGAGAAAACGAAAGTGCCGCCATCTTGTATTTTATGTTCATTCGAACTAACGAGAATAGTGTTACAACAAGTTGTTTAACAGTGTTTTGAACAGAATTTGATGCCTGCACACATTCCCTATTCACTGTCGCTGTATGCATTAGTCTTTGACACGAAGAATTTCAAGATCAAGAATGAAGATTAACAATTCTAATGGAATGCCATGGATTACACAGAAAATGTCAACGTTGTCGTACAGGTTGCAAATGTCCGTTCTTGGGGCGACTGTTCTTTTGAATATAAAGTAGAACAGTTGTGTCGCAAGCATAGATACAAGCACCTGATTCAGCACGGAGAATTTCAAGATCAAGAATGAAGATTAACAATTCTAATGGAATTCCGTGGATTACACAGAAAATGTCAACATTGTCGTACAGGTTGCAAATGTCTGTTCTTGGGGCGACTGTTCTTTTGAATATTAAGTAGAACAGTTATGTTACAAACATAGATACAAGCACCTGATTCATCACAGAGAATTTCAAGATCAAGAATGAAGATTGCTGGATGTTTTAAGATATTCATCATGTTTTATTTGTTATTTTGATTACCATTACTCTTTTTTTTTACTAAACATGCTAAATGTTGGGCAATTGTGTTATTTGAGGGTCCTCATGTTTGATTCGTATCTATTTGCGAAAGCAAATTGTCCAGTTCAGCGATTTCCTCCTTCCTCCTTCGGTAGCAGATAACAAATGCTGCTCGGTGCGCTCATCCAGCAAGGGAGCTAATCGCAGGTGTGCAAGGGACATAATCATGCAACTACTAAAATTCCCCAGTTGGGCGGAGCCTAATTTCGTTTAAACATAGTTTATTGCATATAAGTACAATGGGCGGAGCCTAAGAAAGTAGTTCGGCAAAACTGTGACTTTTCGAAATCGATATTTCACGGGTGTAAGATGGATTTCGATTTCACGGGTAAAACACAGTAATTCATGGATAGTCATAAAAGAAAAGCTTAACACTTTTGCTGAACGCAAAGTCTGATTATGTCATTGATTGATTGAAATGTTATGTCCAATTATATGACCTTGGTCGTAGGAGCCTTAGTACAAGGGCGGAAAAATCCATTGTCCGTGTTGCTAAGCTTGTCCCAGAAACGGACAAGTCAACATCAGATTTTGCCGCCCCTGGAGACATACTGGACATCCTATTATGTCCAGAGATACACTGTTGCCATATACAATTCAAATCCATAAAGTAGTTCAAAGTAAACGGAGCTTAACACATTTGGTAAATGAAATGCTACCCTTGTCGGAACTTGTTAGGAACATCCTACGAATATCCTAAGAATCTCGGCCTCAAATTTTCTTATTTCTTCACTAAAAATGGCAGTTTGGGAGTGCTTTAGAATCGTCTCAATGAGACAATTATAAAGCACTCCCAAAATTCTATTTTCGGTGGAGAAATAACAAAATTTCCCCTAAAGTTGATAAAATTAAACACATTAACTGGAGCTGTGTTTAAACTATTAATTATTGCTCCTCGCCACGATTTTTGTTTGTTTGTGTTGTCACATCAACATCTATGTTGGTTCATAATATTCAAAGAATGAGAACCAGCATGTAGAGAGATAGACTTTACTTTAAAAAAAAGCAACAACAACAGATTATCGGACACACGCACATATAAACACCCTGACTTTGTTATGATGACTACATGTATGTCTAGCTCTCCACAAGTGGTCTTTAACAATAATAGTGTGGGACAGATTGATTGAACATAAATATGCTACATTTGTAAATGCCCAGATAATTTGCAGATGTAGATGATTTGTGACCAAAACAGATTGCAAAAAAAGCTTTTCACAGCGGATTTCTATTGGTTTCCTGAATATATATGACCCCGAAAATATATAGATAGAATATAGAGATAGATAGATAGGCAGCAATATGTGGAACAGACAGTAGTTCATTTGTTTATGAAATCTCTTACTGAAGTTTGGTTGTGTGCATAAATTAATCAATCATCAAGTCAGTCACAATATGTGTGTCAGTCTTTTATCCAGTTTGTATTATTATGCCTGTCTTTTGATTCGTAATCGTATTGTGTCTTTAACACTGGAAAGTGATATAATGCGCGTGCAATATCGCATACGTCGGTTACTGGATCCAGTCGGTTACTGGTTAGTTTTGTCATAATTGAGGAACTCAAATTTTTCTTATTATATTTAAATGATACATAGACTAGTCTTAATCCTTTCTACGAGTCTAGTTCATTGCTTGTGAAATATCTTACTGTGGTTTGATTGCTGACTTACATATTAAAGTAATTCATGTTTAAATCCAAAATAATGTATACCATGTGCCATCTTAACTTCCAGTTGTTGATGAATGTCTGTAATTCAGGCGCTTATTTTTCGCCTCGATCTCTCTGCAGCCACAAAGACTGCGAGAGCATTGTTCCGGCACATATGTGTGTGCATAATCATACATGTGTCTGTCTGTGTCTGGGAGATTAATAATTCTCTGATATTTCAGCGAAAGTCTACATTGATATCTCAAATGGTAATTTCAGTGAGAATCATAAGGGTACACATTCAAGAACCACCAATTTTACAAACATTCTCTAAATTTCCAAGATGAAACTTCTAAGACTTGGGACATTTAGGAATTTTGTAATGTGTAAATTCCTAGTATTCCTAGACTATTCCCACAGACAGATAACATTCCTAGCAACTGGGATTTCTGGGATTTTAATTAAAAAGTTATTATTATGAAGAAAAAAAAATAAGCAGATGACAATTTTCTTATTCAGCGTTTTAAAGGTTATTGACCATATTGTTACATGGTTTCCGTTGTTTGCACATATGTGCAAACATACAGCGCGTGCTGTTTGCATATGACTTTAGGCAATGCTCATTCCGGGGCTGAGCGTAATGGAAGTGCCTTCATGACGTCATTACGCGGAAGTGCCTTCATGACGTCATAACTTCATGACGTTCATGACGTCCATGACGCGGCCCCGGAATATGAATACCGAAAATTATCTAAGTGAATGGGACGATTTATAAAAGTACTGAAAATACTGAATGTAATGCTCAAATTACATCAGTTTTGTGTTGCAAATGTAACAATAACGTTTGATCATGTCCAGCCGTGTGCAAACGTTTGTTGTGGCCCTCGGGAACTGTTTGAACACGCGGTCAGCGGCCTTCGGTTCAAACAGTTCCCTCCTGCTACAGCAAACGTTTGCACACGGCTGGACATGATCAAACCTTATAATAGCACAAGTGCCATTAACTCTTAATCTGCATTGAATTCAGTCCCGATTAAAACTGATTTACTTGGCATTAAAGGCCATTAAATTGAAACTCTAAAATGTAATGCCCATAAAGGTTTCAGTTAGTTTGTTGTTTTTCATTTAAGTGCCATTAAATACAGAATGTAATGGCCATTAATTTGAAATGGTTATTTTAATGTCACATTGTAGCTTTCATGGGAATTAACTTGGTAATTAATGGCCATTAAACTGCTGTTAAAATCAGTCCATACACAAATTAATGGTCATAAATATTTTCATATAACATTGTAGCTTTCATGGCCATTAATTTAGTAATTAATGACCATTAAAATTGTTGTCAAAATCAGTCCATACACAAATTAATGGTCATTAATGTATGTGTTCTTTGTTTAAGTGTGTTTTAATGCCACATTATTGGGAAAAGTGCACATTAATGGGCATGATTTTATTATTGAATGCCATTTTAATGGGTTATGTGGAACCACGTTAAATGAATTGCAACAAAAAGTAATGGCCGTTTTAATGGTATTTTAATGATTAAAGGTATATTAATGGGGAATTAATGGTAATTTACGGGGTTTTGCATCCAGTAGTGACGCACGCTTCGGTGTCTATGGTGGCATATTTTTGTCATCTACTTAACGTGATAACGTTTTAGCTAGGTCGTCTTAGCGCACATTATTAGTCGTCTTAACCAGATACTTATCGTGTCAAGACGATTTACTAATTGCTCGGAATGAGATAAATTGTTAGACACAAATAAAATGAAATCTTGTCAAAAACGTGATACTGCCCACAAGTGACACCAATGTTATTACATTTGATCTCGTCTTTATCAGTTAGTAAGTCGTATTGACGCGATAGTATCGCATCAGAACGTCTAACTAACTGATCACGACGGGATAAACGTTATTAGGTCATCGAAATGCAGCAGGTTTAATGCGGAATCGAACTTGTTGGCCCAGTCTTAAATGACATTAGCTGTTGATAAACAGTTAAACACCATTAAACGAACAAACACAATTAGAGGAGGGGCTAGATGTACATTCAACCAAACATGTGCATGTGAAGTGTCAAACAATCAAATAAGTGTAGTTTATATATTATGTTTTTAATAAATACTGGATCTTACATGGCTATGCAGAGTTTCTTATGATATCAGTCAACAAGTTTAATAAATCTCGTTTTAAATCATCACAAATGTTAGATTAATGTTTATTGTATAAGCACATCACAATATGTTGAAGCAGTAATGAACACCTAGGTGTTTTCTGTAGCGGCCTCATTTGCATAGTATTACACTTAGTGTGTTATGATATATATTACACCGTGTTATTACACTGTGAATGCCTATTTTATGCAATAATCTGACTTCTACACTAGTACCCGCTCGCAAATAACATATCACACATTTAATATATGAAATATAACGGTTACATACATGTAAAAATAAGTTGAAATATAATACATTTAAATTAATGAAACGCAGTTGTTAAATATAATAACATGCAAACTAATACTAGAAAATGTGTACATATGACACGGATGGCACACCTACCGTTTTGATAGTAACAGAGGCAACATTTTAAGTCCAAAAGGGGAAATGATACATGACCCGGTGACCGAATAAAACATTGACATTCACTGTGCGCATCTACATGAAATAATGAAGCTACATACCAAGTATGAAGCCACCGGCTAAATGTGTATAGATGGAGCAAAAATGACGAGATAAAATAAGCGAGAGCTGTAAAAGAACAGCACAGCTCGATTACGAGGGTTGTCGATTTACACATAGCTTGATCAACAAGGTGGCTGCAGCCTGCATAAAAACCTTAACCAAGGGAAATTAAGTAAGTAATTCAAGGTTAAATGTAGGTCAATTACAGATATAGGTCAGGGGTTATTGATGTACATCACTAGGAGATGAAGTTTTCCAAGAATGGTTGCTGTAGGCCCAGGAGTATTCCATATACAAGCTTGACTAACAACCTTAACCAAGGGGAAATAGCTAAGCAATGCAAGGATAAAAGTAGGTCAAGGTCAAATATAGGTCAGGGATTATTGATGTACATCACTAGGAGATGAAGTTGTCCAAGTATGGTTGATGTAGGCCCAGGAGTATTCCATATACAAGCTTGACTATAAAAATTAACCACGTAATTCAAGGTTAAATGTAGGTGAAGGTAAAATATATGTCAGGGGTTATTGATGTACATCCCTATGAGAAAAAGTTATCCAACTATGGTGTCTGTATGCACAATAGAATTCCATCTACAAGCTTGACTAAAAACCTTAACCAATGTTGACTAAAAACCTTAACCAAGGGGAATTAACTAATTAATTCAAGGTTAAATGTAGGTCAAGGTCAAATATAGGTCAGGGGTTGTTGATGTACATCACTAGATGAAGTTGTCCAAGTATGGCAGGTGTAGGGCCAGTAGTATTCCATATACAAGCTTGAGTAAAAACCTTAACCAAGGGGAATTAACTAAGTAATTCAAGAGGAAATTTAGGTCAAGGTCAAATATAGATCAGGTGTTATTGATGTACATCTCTATGAGAAAAGGTTGTCCAAGTATGGTGTCTGTATGCACAATAGTATTCCATGTACAAGCTTGACTTAAAACCTTAACCAAGGTTGACTAAAAACCTTAACCAAGGGGAATTAACTAAGTAATTCAAGGTTACATGTAGGTCAAGGTCAACTATAGGTCAAGGGTTGTTGATGTGCATCACTCGGAGATGAAGTTGTCAAAGTATGGTTGGTTTAGGGCCTGGGATATGCCATCTACAAGCTGGACTAAAAACCTTAACCAAAGAGAATTAACTAAATAATTCAAGAGGAAATGTAGGTCAAGGACAAATGTAGATCAGGGGTTATTGATGTACATCACTAGGAGATGAAGTTGTCCAAGTATGGTGGGTGTAGGGCCAGTAGTATTCCATATACAAGGTTGACTAAAAACCTTAAACAAGGCGTGACGGTGACGCCGGCGCCGACGCCGACGCTGACGCCGACGTCGACGCCGACGCCGAATCCGGGGTGACAACAATTGCGCTATTGCAACTATCGGACAATGTGCAGTGATACTAGCGCATGGGATGCAGACAATTCCTTAGCAGTATGTTAAATTCGTGAGATATTTTTCTGGATAGGTTTGCTGATTTCCTCCGTTTGTTGAACATGTATGACAACTCAATCATTAAACATCAATTCATGACAGATCAGCATTCACTGCGATGCCGTGCTATATACATGCACACTATTCAATTCTAAACCAGATTCAACTCACATATATATTAATCTAACTTATTCTGTATTTATCTGGTTAGTTAACTAACCAGATAAATACAGATTAAGTTACATGTATATGATTTATCTGAGTGAAATGAATATGACTAGTTCATCGAGCATGGTGACATTTTAGGGGGCAGAAATCGTCGAGCCGCTAGGCAAGTGGCCGCCTTAAATTTCCGGAGCACCATTGCCATTGCCATTGCCATTGCCATTGCCATTGCCATTATAATGGGGACAGTTTGTCATGTTGATATCACGTTGATCATCATGGCCAAGTTCGTCGCCATTTTCCAAGTTCGGCAATGCCTAACTAGAGAGTACGTTTGCAAAACATGGGTATACCAGCTGGCATAACGGAACATAAACAAGATGGCCATGATGGCCCCAATTCGCTCACCTCATTCGCTCATATGTGTTTTAAAACAATTGTGCTATTTTTAGATGGCAGTCATCTTGGATTAAGCGATGACTCTCATTTTACCAAATCTGAAAATGCTTCACACCCAAGGATCTTAACTTACTATGAAGTTTGGCCAGCATCGGCCATATGCTTCTTGAGAAAAAGACGTTAAAAATCTCGAATAAATAGACATTTTGGAGGCCATCCTGGATGACATAATCATCCGATTCCGACAAATATTGCACCAGATCAATCGCCTAATCGATATCTTAAATTTGATATCAGAATTGAGCATATTTGGTCAAACATAAAATTTGATCCCACGGGCCACGCCCATTTTTGACCCCGGGGTCACCATTTTAACACCTTTGAAAGAGCCTTCTACGTCGATCATTCCTACCAAGTTTCGTCGAAATCCGGCTGGCCGTTCATGAGAAGATCTTGGATTAGCAACGACCTCCATTTTAACAAATCTAAAAAGGCTTCACCCATGGACCATAACTGTGAAGTTTGGCCACCAAGGGCCAAGCGGTTCGTGTGAAGAAG
Organism: Conchocele bisecta; assembly: GCA_029237695.1. Taxonomy (NCBI): domain Eukaryota; kingdom Metazoa; phylum Mollusca; class Bivalvia; order Lucinida; family Thyasiridae; genus Conchocele; species Conchocele bisecta. Next base: position 20,174,195 of record CM055274.1, on the reverse strand, counting down.
AATTTTGAAATCTCTAAAAAAAGAACAACCTTTTGACCTTTCGGCGGCCATCTTGGATGACATGACCATCTAATTTCAACAAATAGTATACCAGGGCGATCGCCTCTTTGATACCTTCGATTTGATATAGACATGATCATATTCGGTCAAAAATAAAATATGAGCCCAATTTGACCCAAAGGGCCACGCCCATTTTTGACCCCGGGGAAACCATTTTAACAACTTTGAAAGAGCATAATTGTACTCCGTCATTTCTGCCAAGGTTAATAATGTGTGGACCATAATTGTGAAGTTCGGCTATCATTGTCCAACTTGTTATTGTAAAGAAGACGTTTGACATCTCAAATAAAAGGATGACCTGTTGACTTTTCGGCGGCCATCTTGAATGACGTACTCCTCAGATTTAAATGACAACTGTACCAGAGCTATCGTCTCGTCAATATCTTCGATTTGATATATGATTTCACCATATTCGTTCAAAAATCAAATTTGAAACCTATCTGACACATCTATTTTTACCCCCCCCCGGAAACATCTATTTTTGACCCCGGGGTCATCATTTTAATAACATTGAAGGAGCATTATACATCGGTCATCTTTGCCAAGTTTGCTCGAAATTCGTCTGGCGGTTCCTAGTAAAAGTGTTTTTAATAATCTTTGCTATTTTTAGACGGCGGACATTTTGGATTGACGAATACATCCATTTTAACACATGTGTAATCCACCTGCATATGTACCATGTGTGTGAAGTTTGACCAGCATCGGCCCAGCAGTTCCGGAGAAGAGGACGTGTGAAAGTGAGGACGGACTATGATGACGACGACGCCGGACGACGACAACGAACGGCGGACGAAAAGCGGTAACGAAACGCCTCAATTTCGGTCACTTTCGTCATGAAACCATGTCTGTTCGTTGTTATGTCCTTCATACCAAGTTGCCAAGGAGTAATTATGCCATATTTACATGCAGAAGTATATATTAACTAGTAACATTTAAATCAAGAGGGCCATGCTGGCCCTAATTCGCTCACCTGACTCCATGATCACCAGAGGTGAATGTGACATTGAGTTCATATGTGTTTTAAAAAAATTGTGCTATTTTTAGATGGCGATTATCTTGGATCAAGCTATGACTCTCAGTTTACCAAATCTGGAAATGCTTCACCCAAGGAACTTAAGTTACTATGAAGTTTGGCCAGCATCGGCCAGCATCGGCCATGTGGTTACCGAGAAAAAGACGTTCAAAATCTTTAATAAATGGATCTTTTGGCGACCATCATGGAGGACATATTCATCCGATTCCAACAAATATTGTACTAGAGCAATCACCTCATCGCTACCTTCAATTTTATATATGACATGAGCATATTCGGTCAAAAATAAAATTTGACTCCATGGGCCACGCCCATTCTTGACCTCAGGGTCACCATTTTAACACCTTTGAAAGAGCATTCTACATCGATCATTCCTACCAAGTTTCGTCGAAATCCGGCTGGCGGTTCAAGATAAGAATATTTTTTTAAGAATTTGCACTATTTTTAGACGGCGGCCATCTTGGATTAGCAACGACCTCCATTTTAAAAAATCTAAAAAGGCTTCACCCATGGACCATAACTGTGAAGTTTGGCCACCATGGGCCAAGCGGTTCGTGTGAAGTAGAATTTTGAAATCTCTAATAAAAGAACGACCTTTTGACCTTTCGGCAGCCATCTTGGATGACATGATTATCCAATTTCGACAAAAAATTTACCAGAGCGATCGCCTCTTTGATACCTTCGATTTGATATAGACATGACCATATTCGGTCAAAAAAATAATTTTACCCCACGGGCCACGCCCATTTTTGACCCCGGGGTCACCATTTCAACAACTTTGAAAGAGCATTGTACATCGATCATTCCTACCAAGTTTTGTCGAAATCCGGTTGGCGGTTCTTGAGAAGAAGATTTTTGAATAAGTTGTGCTCTTTTTAGATGGCGGCCATCTTGGATTACGTAATGACGTAATCGTAACAATTTTGTAACCCCCCTACCTAAGGACCATGACCATGAAGTTTTGTGACTATAGGCCCAATTTTTACCGAGGAGAAGACATTTGAAATTGTTCACGGACGACGACGACGGACGACGGACGACGGGCACATTGCGATAACAATAGCTCACATGAGCTTCGCTCAGGTGAACTAAAAAAACATGTCCGACGCTACCAAGTACATTCTGTAGCTGATTTCATCAAAATTGCAAAGTATACTTATCCCACAAAGTATACTTTGCGGGACTAATCATTTATTTTTCCCAAAATACATTATTTCATATAAAGCTAACCACTGCATATATTTGACGCTTGAAAGTATGCAGAATTATTATACTGAATTTATTACAATGTGGCTGTGATAATGTAATCAATTCATATAATAAAAATTAATAAATTTACATGTGCTACATGTAGATAAGTATACTTTGCAATGTTGGTGAAATAGGCTACTGGGCTGCTGCCTGCACCGTAACGTTTTGTCGGCCTAACCTATTTATATGACGTTGCCAAGGAGTAATTATGCCATATTGACATGCAGAAGTATATATTAACTAGTAATATTTAAAAAAAAAACACATGTCCGACGCTACCAAATACATTCTGTAGCCGATTTCATCAAAATTGAAAAGTATGCTTATCTAACAAAGTATACTTTGCGGGAGTAATCATTTATTTTTCCCAAAATACATTATTTCATATAGAACTAGCCACTGCATATATTTGACGCTTGAAAGTATGCAGAATTATTATACTGAATTTATTACAAAATGGCTGTGATAATGTAATACATTCATATATTACATTTGCATGTATCCTTAAATTGAAACTTTCTCCATGAAAGTAAACTTTGCAAGATAAATATATTTTGCAATGTTGGTGAAATAGGCTACTGTGCTGTTGCATGCACTGTAACATTTTGTCGGCCTGACCTATTTATATGACAGTTATTATACAGCGAATGATTGAGAAAACTACTGATAACAAGACAAAATGAGCATACGTATAATACTCGGATCGGGGGTCAGCCCCAGAACGGGGGCCAACTCCCAGAATGGGGGTTACTCCCAGAACGGGTGTCAATTTTTGTAAATGTCCCACGAGTGGAATGTTTTGGCCATTTTCAGATTGGCCCCCGTTGTGAGATTGACGTCACGTTTTCGGCCCCCGTTCTGGGATTGACCCCCCGTTCTGAGACTGACACCCGCTCTGGGTCTTAGCTTGGTAGTAACACGCGTATAGCTACGAAACATTTGACAATAAGTATGAAGACAAAATAAGTGATTTACCACAATTTGTCACTGGATAACGTTATCAGGAATGTATGTACACGTACATGTATGTATATTACTTGTATAGCTAATAACAATTTGACAATGAAACGGATATTACTATTACGTTCAGATTTCACATATTAACAAAATTAATCCCATCTGGTTGATTAACCCATTTCATGTCAGGAACTGATCAACAAGAAATCCAAATTTACCAACATTTATTTTCTTTTTCACTATTTCTCAATGGAAGTATATACTGTTACCACTCATTCGAACTGTATCGATGACACGATTCACCGAAGTGGTAACAACATATACATTGGGTGAGAAATAATAACATTTCTCCCTTTTTTTCTATACATGATCTATGCTTCTCAAACTGGGTGCCAAGTATCGTTTTTAAATTGTATATTTACACACACATTTGCTCCCTAAAATTGAATGTGACCATCGGTCCATCGGGCCGGGTGTTTTCGTCAATATTGTATTGTACATATCTCCTGTTTCACTTAACACATGTCACTATAATAAACTAATTACTTACTTATTTTATACTTTGGGTGAGAAATAAGAAAAGAACATTTGTGAAATGGGTTAATACAATGTGGTTAGTAATGCCTGTATCAGGAGCAAATTTCATCAAAATTGCAAAGTATACTTATCTAGCAAAGTATACTTTGAGGCAGTAATCATTTATTTTTCCCAAACTGCATTATTTCATATAGAACTAACCACTGCATACATTTGATGATTAAACGTATGCAGAATTATAATACTTAATTTATTACATTATCACAGCCAATATGGCTGTGATAATGTAATAAATTCAGTATAATAAAAAATAATAAATTTATCCTAAAATTGAAAATTTCTCCCTCAAAGTTTTCTAGATAAGTATACTTTGCAATGTTTGTGAAATAGGCTACAGGTGTGTGTTCAGTCTGTTCATGTGATGTTTACATACACTTCAAAGGTGTCCATGTACTCTTGTATGACGTCATGACAGTACTTGTACTGAGCCTACAACAGGAAAACAAAAGTGCATATAGAAATAAAACATAAATTTGACATGTAAATCTTATTTTTCCGATCATCAGGTGAAAGTCTGCATGTAATAATACAGATACTACTATAATTGCATAATACTAGCTGTAAGTTAGACACAAAATTGCTAACCCGCTCCAGACCGAGGGTCGCAATTTAACCCCGTCTAATTAATGTAACACATGGAAGAATGATTTTTGCAACCGGTTACCCGGCGTGTTTGGCGATATAAAACTGTCAAGGATGTATCAATAAATTATTAATAAAGAACATACACATGCGGAAATTGGTTATTTTACCGTGTCAATGTGTTTATCTGACATCTACATGTATATCTTGTAAATGTGAAAGCTTCATTTTGTTATGTTTAATGTTGAACAACAACGAGAGAAAAGATGGCTTCCATGGGGAAATGATTTCCCTGTTCTATTATTTTTGGCAATTTACTAGTTCTACATCAAAAACATTTTGTTTCAAGGCCTAAAATATACAGTTTACTAAATGTTGACCTACGTGCAACAGGTTTGGGTACGCACTTCGGTTGCTCACATTTTTGAATGGGTCCAATTGTAGCCGTAGCAAACATATCGGAGGCCAATTATTGTAGCTAGCTGTAAGCATGAAAATAGATGCGAGCGGATGTTGTAAACAAAATAATATTAAATTCTACTATTTCGTTCCACTATTTCGTTTAAACAAATAACAATCCACGTCGTCTGTACGTACAGTGGAACCTCTCTAAACCGGACACCCTGGGAGCTTCCGGCTTACAGATGTTCCACTGTAATTCAGGCAGATAAGCACTCCGATACATGCAGGAGTACTTTACGATCACGAACATGTATTATAATCGGGGACAGTGACAGTTAAATCCATCCAAAGTAAGCATACAATGTTTGTTGAGTGTCCGATTTAGAGAGGTTCTACTAAATTATAAATTCAGTGTGAATCCAGTTTGATGAGTAAGCTACTGTAGATGTGGAAATGAGCCACTACATTCGTAAGCTGTGGCCGAGTGACCGGATAAATGGTGCTTATCGGATGTGTCACCAGTGTAGTTTATGATAAAATACAACACTACTGTCGCCTGATAATGATTTGTATTGCTTGTATTGCTTCATTGATGAAATGGCGAACAGTACAGATCCTGATCAGACTGTGCGGACGCACAGGCTGATCTGGATCTACACTCATCGCAAAACTCATAAGCCGCTTTCTCCAGTCACATCCACAATTGCCTATAGGTGCATTTCGAAAGAATGTGCTTGGAACACTTCAAGTTAAAGGTGCATGTAACTAATTATACGGACATATGTTGTTATCGATACCACTTCGACAACTGTCTAAACACAAAGGGATTGGATTGGATTGAGCTATATACAAGGTACATAATCACGTGGCTACAACAACAATAACAATTACTGAAACTTCCAGAATCGCCTCCGATTCAAGGTACGTATTCCTTTATATTGTCCTTATTATCTAACGCAACAAACGTGTCTCGTTAAGCTGCATTTGGTGGTCTCAGTACTTTGGCCCAAACTTCTGTTGTTTTTGCGACAAATCGATTTCCGTGCTTACTGACAATAATGACACGGAAATCGATTAATCGCAAAAATGGCATACGTATGTGCCGAAGTCTCGAGACCACCAAATGCAACTCATGAAGACTCGTTTGCTGTCCCATATTTCATCAAAATTCCTTGCATATTAAGGAAACTATCACATAATATTTACTTTGAAGTGGGCTGTCGAAACTTTCAGCCATTGTTGTTGTTGTTCTAATCACGTGATAATGCACCTTGTATATATAGCCACTTTAATAATACATACATAAGTTGGTACAATCTGGTGTCTCCTGATACTCATGAGGCGTATGGTTTCGGCAATGGCCACCTCCCTGTCCTCTTTCATCCTCTGTAGCACGACCCAGAGGACACAGAACAGTCCGCTCCTCGCCGCCCCATTCCTGACAAGTTGAAACACAGTCGGTCCACTTGGGGCTAGGATGGATGGTGCAGTGGGGTAAGCGTGTAAGTGCACACACGAACGAACACGACAGGTTGGAACAAACCTGTCGTGTTCGTTCGTGTGTGCACTTACACGCTGAACCCACTGTATATTACATGCTACCCACGTGACCGTAACCAGAATTAATCAAAGGACTGAAAGTCCCGAAATCCTTCGCAGTACGTGCTTGTGGAGGACACATATACTAATAATTCATATTTTAAGAATAAATCCGGTATTTCAAAATGGCAGTTGAATAAACTCTATATACTATACTGTTTAGACGTGTACATTATATAAACACAATAACATGTGAGAAAAACTCCAGCCATCCATGATACGACAGAGCATACAGAACAGTCTGCTCATCTTATCTCCGCGACTTTCCTGACAAGTACCGTAATAACTCACAATATTCGGAAATAGCTTATTCTAGGAAGCACATCTGAACAAGTCATGTGATTTTGTACCTAACAACATGTGCGATGTGTCGTGAACTATATGTATATTTAATGAAACTGTGATACGTTCTGTAAATGTCGTCGAAAGCTGACGGTCAATTCCGCATTTGCTATGAAAATGTCGTCAACTTAAACAGTTTTCATGAAATATCGCACAGGTACAAAATCTAATGGCATGTCTCATACGTGGTATTGACTGGAGACATTGTGGTTATGGGATTTGTACTCCTGATCAAATAGCACACTCCCGTAGCCGGATAATGATATGTATATAAATTGCTTATTGCAAGCATGACGGACGGGTGTTTCATTGATGGAATAGCGATGCGTTTTGTCCCAGGCCCAGTGATTCGGCCCAGCGCGACTTCAGAACCACTTGTTGTTGTGGGTGTTTTTTTTTGTGATTCGTCCCAGCGCCGTATGGATATTCGTGTTCACAGAAGATGAAGCAGACTAGCTGTGATAATGAATTCAATGTAAATGTCTGGTCCACAATTGGCAGCGCTACACACGACTCTGTGCGAGTAACCCTGCCACTCCACCCCAGCCCCGTCACTTACCTGCAGCAGACGACAATGGGGCTGTCGGTGTAACCGCCATGGACGGTCTCCACGTGGCTGATGAACTCGAGGATAGAAGCTGTCCCTCCAGGCACGGCCCCAGTGCTCGGCCAGTCCGTGAACTCCAACTGCTTGCACTCCCGCACTACTCCCTGATTGCAATAATATACGTGGATAAGGAACGAAATTAGGTCACATAAAATATGCATTCACACCATTTTAAGGGGTCAGTGTAATGTGCGCCCTCTTGTTCCAATGACCCCTTCAATTGTATACACAACCTGACATAGGCACCAGAAGTAAAGTTCATCCATGTCTACGAGCAAATCTTAAATGCGCGAGTTTTAGGGAAATTAATTAGTTTAAGTTTAAGTTAGTTATTTATCTCACCCGAATAAAATGTTCCAATGAAGGTGGATATTGATAACGTAACACGATAGTTATGAAGGTATCTTATAATTGATGAACTAGACACGGATCGACAACTGTTGGGAGACTGTCATTCTCATGTCCACGGGAATGAACCAGTACCGACGCCACTAGTCTATTTCACGAACATTGCAAAGTATACTTTTCTAGCAAAGTATACTTTGAGGGAATAATCATTTATTTTTCCTGAAATGCATTATTTCGTATAGAACTAACGACTGCATATATTTGATGATTAAAAGCATGCATAATTATTATACTGAATTTATTATATTATCACAGCCAAAATGGCTGTGATAATGTAATAAATTCAGTATTATAATAAAAAGTAAAAATTGAAAATTTCTCCCTCCAAGTATACTTTGCTAGAAAAGTATACTTTGCAATATTGGTGAAATAGGCTACAGACCTGTATATTCGTTCACAACACCGGGATGAGTAGTGTGCGCGCATGTTTGGCACCAGTCACAGCAGCTCAGTCAACATGCCCACTCAGTAGGCACAACATGTATACAAGTGTATAATTGTGTCACTATTCCACCAGTTCTAAAAATTGTTGTTATTTTAACCACGTGATCATGCACCTTGTATACACCATACACCACGTAATGATTGGCATTATACAACATTTTATATCAGACGGCAAATTCCACACATCAGGGGCGATAAACGTGTTTCCTTAAAATGTTAACGGACATTACTGTTTATTCTCTGTATTTATTTTTTGATGTGCAATGATCGTACTTTATAATCTGTCGAAAATATTATTTTGTTCAGGTGACGCATTTAATTAGTATAAATAATTAAGATATATATAGCATGCCTCATTTGCATAGGAAAATAGTCTGATACCATCGCGAATCACTAAAAGTAAAATGAATATTACTAAATGATTATATCTGTACATATGTTTAGAACTGGTGGGAAAGTGACTCGGTTATACACTTCCTACAGTGGGGCCAGCGTGTAAGTGCACACACGAACGAACACGACATGTTGGAATGAACCTGTCGTGTTCGTTCGTGTGTGCACTTACAATCCGACCCCACTGTATAAATAACAATGTGTGCCTACTGAGTGGGCATGTACCTTTAATAGAAAATCTTACACGGAACGTTATCATAATTAATGTATACACGATATCATGGCCTAGTGGATAAGGCATCCGGCTAGTAACTGAGAAGTCGAATGTTCAAGCCTGGAATGGACTGACATGGTTGGTAATGGTACCAGTTGCCTTCTAGCCTGATGCCTGACATAAATGACAGAATTAGGAAATACTGATTGTTCGATAGAGTGTTTGGTATGTCAACATTGAAATACCTTTTTTCATAGGGGTGACACGATAATAAACAGACTTTACTTTACCGTTATAAATTGTGTAATAACATACGTAAGGGCTAAGTGTATAGTATGATAACGTTCATTTCATGTTCATATTACAAACTTTTATATATGCAATGACACCATTTGCAAACTGACCTAAACTAGTGCTAAATCAGTAGAACGCGTGTGGTGTTAATTCGCACAAAAACAGATGTAGAAATGGCATACCGCTATATCACGTAGTTATGTAAACTGGTCCAAACATGCGTTCATGCTAATTCGATGCCATCTAAAACAACAATAATATTGCAGCATATTGCTTGTACATACATGTATACGATGTACGTGTACATCTTAAGAGTCAATGCACTGCAATTTCAAATTTATTTCTTACACGATGTTCTATTCGAACCGTCCTTGTGTGGAAATTGTCACGATTGGCCTCGTGCGTAACTGTGATGGAAAATGGTCCGGTGTCTGCCGTGCCACACCAATACTCCGTCTGAAAGAAACACATGGCCACTACAGGTGTTAAATGCATGACAAAGATAGTAAAATTGTTAAGGAATCATAATTATGCTTATAAACCAGAGGCCCGTTTCACTAAACTTCGTACAACTAAAATGTCCGTAAGTGCACATTTGGGATCATCTGGAAATTTCAATTTCATTCCAATAACTGTTTACAAGAAAACATTGCTAAATTTACAGACTATCATAATTTTGCAGTTAGGAATATTTTAGTCGTACGAAGTTTAGTGAAACGGCCTCCAGCGGAGAAATAAAAATTGCCATGAAAACAAAAGATCGACTCAAAATTGCTATTATATTCTATGCAACGTAATTAGATTGTGGCATATTTATTTCATCCACATAACGTGATTACATTATAGCTAAGTTGTCTTTAGAAATGCGCACCATTAGTCATACATCCACAATGTCTACGTCAAGCGCAGAACGAGAGAACGAAACAAATTGGATGATATAACTAACTACATGTATATGCACACATTGTAATACACGAATGTAATACATAAACATACGCGATATCTGTAGGAACATGTTTTACTGATTGTTTCATATATTATGACATTATAAACTGGTTAACTTACTTCATAACAAAATTGTATAATCTCATTTCTTATGAAGTCAGTTACGTAAATATCATAATAAATAATAACTAATATAAGATTATCTATGTATATCCATCAGCCATTCCATCAATAAATGCTAGTACCAATCACGCGGAGTTAATATTACATATAGGGCACATTTTGTTAGCAGTCATGGAGTGCACCATACCTCGGCATCTGGTTGAGTTTCGCTGTCCATTACGACGACAGTGCCGACGTTGTAGTCCCAGACCAATCTAACAAAGTCGACCACAGTGTTGGCCAACGGCCGCTGCGTGATAATCAGTTTGTCTCCCGCCGTGTAGCCCTTTGAACAGACAACAAGCTGTTTGGTGTTTGGCTTTGGTACATCAGTTTAACATGTGTATATGCACATGCGCTTTGTAGATGTGTTGCTGTAACTGGAAAGATGGGGCGTATGGTATTTGTGGATATTAAATAGTCTAAAACACTCCAGTAGCCAGGTCAGTATCAAGACTATACGTTAGAAGCTTTAACGGCTTTTCCATTGATGTTATGGCGAACAGTGCAGATTCTGATCAAACTGTGTCTGATCTGCATCTTCACTGGTCGCAAAACCCATACGCTCCATTTCTCCAGTCACGGCCACGTTATCGTAGGTGGTATTGTGACAATATTTAACTTTGGTTTTATAATATTTGCAACACTCCAAACCGTTAGCGTTGGTTTGGCATTGCGTCAGTATGCGTGTAACTATCGGTATAATACTAGCTTAAAACTACGGAGCCCTGTAGGGGACGTATACTTATTTTTGATTAATTCGTTCCCACGAAATAACAATTAGTTCCTACGAAATAACAATTTATTCCCTCAATTTAACATTCGTTCGCACGAATTAACAATTCGTTCCCACGAAATAACAATTCGTTCCAACGAAATAACAATTCGTTCCAACGAAATAACAATTCGTTCCCTCGAATTAACAATTAACAATTCGTGGGAACGAATTTTTAATTATAGGGAAGGAATTGTTAAATTGAGGGAACAGCGAATTGTTATTTCGTGGGAACGAATTGTCAATTCGAGGGAACGAATTGTTATTTCGTGAGAACGAATTGTTATATCGTGGGAATGATTAATTAATTCGAGGGAACAAATTGTTATTTCGTGGGAACGAATTAATAAAATAAATATCCATGTCCCCAGCGGGGCTGCGTGTATATATATCAATCGCAACGGGAGGAGACTTTCATTTGTTAAAATGGAGAAAGATGTAAACGCAATTGCACCATATGAAACCACACACATAAAACCGATACAGTAAATAGCGTGTACAGTAAATATATTCCGCATTTCTATGAACATTTCGTCAACTTTCGACATCTTAAAGTTTGTAAACATTTTTCATGAGATATCGCACATCTTCTTAGGTACAAAATCATTAGTTGCGAAGGTAACTCTTGCAATCTACTCCCGTACCGTCCGTAGGTGCATACGGACGGTACGGTAGTAGATTGCAAGAATTACCGTTCGCAACTACAAAATCATATATATGTACATGTAATATGACTTTTCACAAGAAACAGATGGAGTCAAGTCAACATAATTACATCACCTAGGCATCGCTGTTCTGGTTCAGTGACTACATATGCAAGAATGGAAATTCTGAATAATAACCATAACAGTTACTACTGTATATGCAAATACACAGTTAATATATAAACGAGAAACAGAGAATAATATTTTTATTGTATGTTTCTGGTTAAATGTTACACTTACGGGTAGTACAGTGGCGTTTATAAAATTGTTACATCCGGGCACTGCGCTTGTCAAATACGGACGAAACCGGTCATCTGTAAAATAACATATGTACATGTAAGTAACATGCATATCTATGACAAATATGAAATACAAATAAACAATGTCATTGCAGTTGAAGTGTTATCTAACTTATGTATAGTTCAAATGCATGTAGATTCACAAAGATACATGTTGCTGTGACTGGAGACATGACACTTATGGGTTTTGTGACCAATGTAGATCCAGATCAGCCGGCGCATCCGCACAGTCTGGTCAGGATCTTCACTGCTCGCCATTTCATCTACAAATTGCCTGGCATGCTTCTAATTAGGAATATACAGCGTTATCCGGCTACAGGAGTGTGTTATTTGATCACGAGCAAACACAAGTCACACATCCCATAAGGCCCATGTATCCAGTTAGTGCCACATTATATGTAGATTATACATGTATAATATGAAGTTACATTATATAAGATGTGTCGTATGATATGTTACTAACACTTTCATTTCTCTCGAAATATTGATAATACACATTAATAGTATGGCGACATGTATTGGATTATTTCTGTAGACAGGGTAATCACGTAATACTATTTTAAACTGCTCACCGCTTGACTAAATAACCGCGCACGGATCTGTACATGTATATGTATTCTGCATGTAGGGAACCATTGGAAATGGTTAAACATAATATAATATTAATCAATCCACTTACATTCAATTTACTGTTATATTTCCTCAACGAATTACGCCATTTACATACTCCTCATATTACCATGTTCAGTGGGGTCAGCGTGTAAGTGCACACACGAATGAACACGACAGGTTGGTTCCAACCTGTCGTGTTCGTTCGTGTGTGCACTTACACGCAGACCCCACTGTACAGTGGATGTTATGGTCAGTGTTGCTCGTGATCTGCTAGCACATGTAGCACTTGATAAGGATATATACTGATATTTTAGAAATTAGAAACATACTCATTGGACGCTATGCATGTAGCTAATAATGGCACAACACTCAGTTCGCCAGTCACAGGCACATATATTATCTAACTATAATAATATAATATTATTGATTAATGCCACGTTGTTCTCTTTCATGTAGTGGCACTGTCAAACTTTTATCACTACCCGTGATGAAATTTTCGAGAATGACAATATTGTAGAGTACTCATCAAAGTGTGTTTTTCACTTCAAGCATAGCAAATTACATACTTTTGTGACTTTTTCACTTCATTCATAGTAAATGACATAATTTTTTGAGTTTCCACTTAAAGCATAGTCAATGACATAATGGTGCGAGTTTTTCACTTCAAGCATAGTCAATGACATAATTGTGTGACTGTTTCACTTTATTCATAGTAAATGACATAATTGTGTAAGTTGTTCTCTTCATGCATAGTAAATGACATAATATTGTGAGTGTTTCTCTTTAGGCATAGTAAATGACATAATTAAGTGAGTTTTTCTCTTCAAACACAGTAAATTACATGATTGTGTGAGTTTTTCTCTTCATGCATAGTAAATGACATAATGTTGTGATTTTTTCTCTACATATGATTTTGTCAGTTTTTCTGTTCATGCATGGTAAATTACATGATTTTATAAATTAACCGCACCATTTTATTTGATCGCATTCCGAAAATCATGCGTTATTTTAAAGTACATACTATCAGAAACGATGATCAAAAGGCGAGATAATTTGGTTTACAAAATTTGGCATTTCGCTATACGTGTACCAGTAAGAGAAAATGATAATACTAGAAAGTTCCCATGAAATTCGAGAGGATAGTTAATTTAAATAAAACAATATGGTAACCATCCATTGAAAAACATGTTTATAATCAGTACTGCTGCCGACGTTTTGAATTTGTTGACAGCTTTTCAAAATCTAACTTTTCTTAGTTACCATACATCATTTCCAAGCAATCTAGACAGGTTTCGGAGTCAATTTTCAAAATATTTCGTTTTTCGATTCCTCCTGCAGCTCTTTTTGTTAAATTCTCATATGAAAATGGCTTTTTTTCGCAAGAAATTGAATATTTGATGGAATTGCATCAAATGAAACAATTTGGGGAGGGTGACTATTTTTGTTATGGATGGAAAAGTACTTAGTTTAAATATGTTTTAGATTTCATGTGTTTAATAGCCAAAAATTTAATCGGCAGAAAAAACGTGGAACAGACAGTAGGCATATCTCAGACCCAGTTCCTTGAACCCTTTCACCCCTAAGCAACTGGAATGTATTTGTATATGTTAATTTTCCGACTAATCCTATCGTCACAACATTATTTTCAGACTAGTCCATTCATGAAAAGGGGGACACTGTGTTTTTGTTCTTAAACATATGAAAATTACAAATTACTTGCAAAACGTGCAGATCCTGAGGAGACTGGATCTTCACCTTTTGCTAATACCACTATACAGGCCTGTGGTGTTGGAAGGGTTAACGTACTAGGTATAACAGCGTTGTCGCGAATCTTGATTTTATTTTCTGGCAACTTGGAGGAAGCATAGTTGTCCACAGGTTTCTTTTCTCCGGTGACAACCGTCGGTTTAATGTGTTCATTCATGTCGTTCGTCACTTCTTGTTCAAATATCTGACAACATATGTGACTGTGAATGGAGAAATGGTGCTTATGGTGTGTATGACCATTGTAGCTTCTGATCAAATAGCTCATTCCTGTAGCCTGATGAGTATCTACTCCATATTCCATGTTTGAAGTATGACGGGTGTTTCATTGATGGAATGGTGAACAGCGCATATCCTGATCAGACTGAGGCTGATCAGGATATAAACTGATCGTAAAACCCATAAGTCCCAATAAGCCCGACTTCTCCATTCGCAGCAACATTATATACTGAAAGGATAAAGAAACGCAGGGTAATCATTTGAGGTGATTTAATGTGATGTGTTTGCTGTTATATACAATATTTTATATGAGTATTAAAAAAACATCTTTAGTCAACACATTACCAAAATTGCATTAGGTTTTGACAGATAATTCATTAGTAATTTAATCACAATTGACGGTACCCCCCAAAATCGCACAGTGAAATCCACTGTTTTGTCAGTATCTCGTATGCCCCCTTGCGCATCTCTCATAGCCCTGATTCTCTTGTGCATGGAATTTATCAGTGCATTTATCCTTCTTATTTGGGATATTGTTCCACTCTTCCAACAATGCAGTCCATAGTGGGTCGAGATTAGAAGGGGTATTCTGGCACCCCCTTATCCTCCTGTCAAGTTCGTCCCACAGATGTTCGATCGGGACTGTACGCTGGCAAGTCGAGTGGGTTAATGTTATGGTCAGCGAGAAAGTCTTGACAAACTGTGGCTACATGGGGCCGGGCATTATCATGCTGGAAAATTAGTTGACGCTGTTGCACAAATGGAACAACAACCGGGCGGAGGATTTCATCCCTATATCTTACGGCGGTTAAATTCCCGAATACCACAATCAACGATGACTTTACCCCGTCAGATACCCCTCCCCAGATCATAACCGAGCCACCCCCAAACCTATCCCTCTCAAGTACGCAAGCGTCGGCGAAGCGTTCCCCACGACGTCGGTATACACGACGTCGACCGTCCGGACGAAAAAGAGTGAACCGGGACTCATCTGTGAAAAAGACTTGTCTCCATTGCCTTATTGAAAATCGTCTGGGAGCATGTGCCGCCAACCATGCCATACGAAGCGCGCGACGTGCACGAGTGAGATGCAGACCGACATAAAGACGACGTGCTCGCAGACCACCATTGCGCAATCGATTTCTTACAGTTTTGGGGTGAATGTGGCGATTATGATTGCCTACCGTGTTAATAGCGGTTTCAGTGGCAGTGACGTGGCGATTACGTAGGTGGGCGAGACGAATAGCCCTGTCTTGACGTCGTGACGTTACGCGCGGACGTCCCGATCTCGGTCGGTCGACAACCCTCCCGGTCTCTCTCAGACGACGGACAAGACGTTCTATGGTGGAAACATTCACACCGAACTGCATAGCAACCTGCTGTTGCGTTTGACCTTGCATTAGCAATGCAATGGCCTGACCCCTCTGAACTTCCGTCAGACATACCATGATTGTGAGAGCTATAAATTCAGTGTAAATAGTGGAAAACAATGTGTATACCTCAAGCGTATCAAGTGGTATGACAAAATGTTTTATCATCATAATGCACGTGATTTTGGTTTTTTATCACTTTCTCTATGTGGTACGGTGCATTACACGGTTGAGTAACTTTAGGTACCGGTTTGGGTGCACAGTGACCAAGATAGTCGCCTCATAATTTTAGGCCAAGCATTTAAACCATTATTGTGTATATTGTTACCCTGCTTTTCTTTATCCTTTCAGTATATATTATATTATATATCAGGGAAAATATTAGGATATTTCCTTTTGATCAGGCACTGCACTGGTCGCCATGCAGTCTTTGAAACGCAGTAACACATGAAACTACGTGAAGAAGAAACCAGCGCAATACATCGTGATGATAAACTGATGACACATGTAATAAACACACTACACCCATACGTCAAATTTCGCCGGTCACAACCACATTTGACTTTTAACATGTCCAATATGCAAGGTCACATGGTTACCACAACAACAACAATGTATGAAAGTGTTGAAAATGGGCCCACTCCAACTTAAATATTAGTTGATATGTACCTTAATATGCAACGGATTTTGATGAAATATGGCGCAACAAACGCGTCTTCATGACCTGCATTTGGCGGTCACGGTACTTTGGCACATACTCATGTCGTTTTTGCGATGAATCGATTTACGTGTCAGTATTGACAGTAAACACGGACATCGAGTTTTCGCAAACACGTCAGATGTTGCGGCCAATGTACTGAGACCACCAAATGCAGCTTAACAAGACGCGTTTGATGCGCCATATTGCATTAACATCCGTTACATAACAAGGACAATATAACAATACGTACCTTGAATCGGAGGCGCTGCTAGAAGATTCAGTAATGGTTGTTGATGTTGTAACCACGTGATCATGCACCTTGATGTACAGTATGTATAATAGCTTGTATTATTGTATGACTGAGAAGTCCAGCCAATGCCCAATAGAGGGTCACATGATTAACCTGAATATCAGTATCGGACGCTCGCAGTCCGAGAGTGATATTCTAAATGTGATATTGACCTGTGTGCGCGAGTCACTGATCACGCAGCGGAAACATGACACGGTTCAACGACGAGCCAATTTTTCAGCAAAACCAAAAGTCATATAATACATTAATTACTGTTTTTTGAGTCGGTGTACACGAGATTTGAGGACCTTCGAAAAGTCATATTTACCGCGGCCGTCGGGCACGGTGAACATGACTTTTCGAAGGTCCGTAAAAGTAAATAATTGTATAATGTAGCTGACGGCTATGTCAGGACACTATCCTGTATATACAAACCTCAAATTCAGTTTGCAGCTTCGATGCTATAGTGCCATCGGGGATACTTAGCAGGTCTTTGTAGAGTTCTGGAAAGTTCTCTGATGGACAACATTTTCCCGTGGGAAATATTGCCTCAAGAACCGCCCGGTGTAGGAACACGTATTGAGTCTGAAAGTAAATTATTGAAGTCAATCGTCGGTTCGTTGAGAATAATGTATATTATTATCTCCCCACGACAAACAATATAGCTTCATCTGGGAGTATTATACAATATATATATACACTGAAACCTCTCCAAAACGGACACCTTGGGTAGTCCCCAGGGTGACATATTTAGAGAGGTTTCACTGTAAATCAGGCATATGACCTTTCGGAGACATATGTGAGAGCTTTGCGCAATCATGAGCAGACATTATCATCTGAGAGAAATGACCAAGAATCACTTCAAAACTAAGATATTTGTGTCCGGTTTACAGAGGTTTCATTGTGTTTTCGTTTTCCATTGAACACAATGCCGGAACTACGCGTCACCTTGTAAATCATCATTAATTTGTTCTGACATTTTATTTATATATTTCGTACATGTTTGTGGCGCATATACGCATATATATATCGTACATTGTAAAGTACGAGTAATGTACTTGTATGATAGCCCAAAGACTTTCAGCATTATACACACACCTGCTATAATTTCCAATACCGAATTGTTGTTCTGTGTATCTAAAAGGGTGGAGCTTAGAATGTGGTGTAACTAAAGGGGTGGAGCCTAATTTTATGAGATGCCGTATAATAATTGCCGTGCGTGTATCTGAAACGTATGGGCACTTACACGCACGGCAATTATTGCACGGCTGTTCCTCTCAATGACCGAATGATGTCAACAGGAAATGTGCCAGACAACGCGTAAATGACGATAGCAACGGCCTTCACGACGTAAACATGGCAGGTGAAGGGACTTCCCCCCAACTGGCACTAACATTTTGATACCGTGTCAATTCCGTGGCAGGTCGAGCGATCAAAAACAGCTACTGTCGTTAATGAGCCCCGCCCACTGTCAAGGTCATTACCAAGGTCAGGAATGATCGAGACAAATTGTCTCCCCCAATTATCATATGAACCAAATATACTTCAATTGTTATGACGTTATGGCCAATATAGCTTGATCCGACGAACGAAAAGTGGTAACCATGCAGTTGAAGTGTAAGGGATAGGCCAGAGTAGATAAGTACACGTAGTCACTTAATCACTTATAATGTACACTATATTACATGGGGAACACAAAGGAATACATGATACATTGATATGCGAACATCACTGTACTGTGCATGATACTATTCAATTACTACAAGGTTGTAAGCCAATCGACTGTTATACGTTAACGCAACTTAAAAGCTATAGACGAATAAACTCGGTATGTGGTATCTCAATGGTCCCGTAGTGGACAATAGTATGAATGCACAAGTACTTTGATGATCGCTAATCAAAGTTAAATAACATACAAGTATAACATTGCATAACGAACATTGGAGGACAAAATGACAATCATCTGAGCTACCCCAGTGCTGGCGTATCTCAATAGATAGTGTAACCTCTGAGTATCAAGGTCCCAAGGTCTGCCTCACCCGCAATATGAGGTCTAGTCAACAATATGGCTATAATCCAACTTCAAGTGGATTAATCCATAAACAATATATGTAGTCTTACTACAATCCTTTAGCCATGATATGCCATGATAGGAGTATTACCATACACTATCAAAGTATACATATGTATTGCCTATGCAATATATTTTCAAAGTATGAATGTCAAAGTCAAAGCCGGATGTGGTTACATCACATGATAGTCAATAACGATAATGTTCCGGAAGCTGGTTCCCGGAAGTAAAGTTCCACAGGTAGTATTATCTCCGGAAATGGTGGACCAGATGTAAAGTTCTATGGTATCACTCGACTGTAGCAACCGTTTGTGGTAGACCGGATGTAAAGTATCCATGATGAATCAATGGGTTGTAATACCGGAAGTGGTAGACCGGATGTAAAGTTCCGATATAATACAAAATGGCGATTATCACGTTGGCTAAGACGCCGGGAAAAGTTTCACTTAGGTGACATTCAACTCGGTGGTAGTATAATTATATGATATGTGTGTATGGCGTTTCACTTCACTAAACTATGGCTGTGACTGTCTGCTGAACGCGAGGTAGCTATCACACACTGCTCTATACAGGCCTGTACCCGGAGCTGCTACACACACTGCGCCAGACAGACGTACGGACACTCGGACGACCGATACTCTGCACTGACTGGGGTCTGCCCTCAAACGAGTGGACCAAAACGTCCAATGTGGCTCGCTGGAGCGTTCTCAAGAGGCTACAAAAATGAAATGAATCTCCAATTACTGGACGAATACGCACAGACAAACAGACAGGATGCACAACAGACTAAAACGGGAATCGAACAACGGCAAATCACAGCTGAAATAAAATGTTCTAGGTACATACCAAAATCCTCCGTGTCACTGGTGAATACAGTACTAGTCTTCTGTAACCAGAAAATATGTGTCCCGCCAACACATAGCGAGACATCGCTTATATACGCACCAGTGAAACCATGCACGGAATAATGGATATGCCTACCCCTCGTACGACATCTCACATAAATACTACAAAACCATGGCTTTTGCCATGTCACCCATGGGTTATATTTGGCATAAATATATGTTCCCACGCCTTAAATTCAACCAAACCAGTGTACAGCCCTCGTGGAATAAATACCATCCAACATGGTATACCCCACACTACCATAAATCTGCACACTATAGACCCAGATCTCATAATCCGAAATCTACTCGACTGGTCTCGACAATGCGAAGGTCGCTTCTTGGCCCCGCCAAACCCCTCCATAACGGTCCTACGGCTATACACTCAAATGAGAGTGTAGCACATACTAAACTCAAATATCGTGGTCATTTACGGAAATATCACGACACCAAAACATCACCATTATGGGATCTGATATATCCGTGTTGGCCAGTACCAGGCTATGCTGAAACACTAACCGGTAGCATACATAACAGGGCAGACCATGGTATGGTCTGCGCTGTATACTGGCTTCACCTACAGAAGGTCCCTTATATGGTGAAACACTGACACGCGGACAAACTCGGCTGGCACGGACAGTTGGACATCCGTAATACTAAAAGGTATCTTTTCCCTAGCGAAACAGCACACGCAGTCAACGAGTTTCTCTACCACACACATGCATAGTCTGTGGCAAATATGGCGTGACATCAGTAAAACATTGCTCATAAACTAGACGTATATTTAAATCCGCAAATAGGACACGCATAAACGTATCTCCACCAATACAACATAAGCCCCCTTATTACACGCACATTGTACATGGCAAATGTACATGCCAAACCACAGGTGTGCAAAAACCACAGGTGTGTGAAATCACAGGGATGTGAAACCAATAATACGCACAACAATACAACACAGTACCACACATCACAAATATACAATTATACGGATTCCAGAATGTACAAGAATGCACGTGTCACGCGACATATCTCCCCCCTAAACAAAAAGTGTTTACACTTTCGTGCATAATCGCGAGACACGTTGGCACAGCTGAATCTACCCCGATATCCTGCTCAGGTAGTCTGCCCACTTTATCTCATGTTTCCCTATATAGGTGTGTCCCGGTGCGTCCCTCAGGACATGGGTGAACTCCCGTAAGATCTCTTTGACTTGCGTCTTTTGTTTCTTGCCTAAATCAGGCGACAGGTCAACTTTGCTCTCCGTATCGGACTCTAATCCCCCTGGGACATAACATGTTTTCTTCGGCACTACACCCACTTGGACTAGGATCCCCCTCTACTGTGTCTTCTATCACGGCCGCATTTATTACAGTGAGTATTCCCTTCCCCGGGTGCTCAGGCCTAGTCTCGTACCTCTTTAACATGTTTGCATGAAAGGTTTTCAACTTCCCTCCCATGTCAACTCTATAGTCCCACTCATTAACTACCTCTGTTATGGGGTATGGTCCCTTCCACCTAAGAAGCAATTTGTTGTTGTCTGTCGGTAGTAGTACAAGTACCTGATCTGCCACTGCATACTGCCTACTACGAGTCTTACGGTTGTAGTACTTTGCGTACTTTTTGGACGCACTCTTCAAGTTCTCATGCGCGATTTCGCACGTTTTCTCGAGCCGTTCGCGCAAGTCTAGGACGTACTGATACGTCGTTTTGACGTTGTCCTCTGTGTCCTTCTCGGACCACAGATCTCTTAGTATGCTCATCGGACCTCGAACGGTCCTTCCGTACAATAGTTCAAACGGTGAGAAAGCCAAACTTTCTTGAGGACTTCGCGATACGCGAATAAGAGCGCGTTAATGTATTTGTCCCAATCTTTGGGACGTTCGCTTGCCATTCTACGAAGCATTTGCTTTAACGTACCATTGACCGTTCCACGAGACCGTTACACTGTGGGTGGTACGGTGTCGTGGTTAATTGTCTCAGCGATAACAATCTACTAACTTCCTCCATGACTGCCGACGTAAATTGACTACCCCTATCGGTGAGCATCTCCTCGGGGATACCCAGTCTACTGAACATATCCACGAGAGCTTCCGCGACTCGTTCGGCCTCGATGCCTGGTAGTGGTACCGCTTCTGGGTACCTAGTTGCATAATCAACTAACGTTAGTATGTAACGATTCTTCCGATCGGTAGCTGGAAAAATTGGCCCTACAATATCAACTGCGACTCGTTTGAACGGAGTGTCTATCAACGGCATAGTTCCTAACGGAACCTTGGTGATGTGTCCCTTTGACACAGTCTTTTGACATATGTCACAAGACCTACAAAACCGTGTAATGTCACTGCCCACGCCTGGCCAATAAAATTCTGATAACACTCGATCAGTTGTCTTCTTAACCCCTAAATGGCCCGCCATGATTGATTCATGTGCCACTTTTCATCACGGTAGTCCTAAGTGTTTTTGGGACTACCAGCTGATGGTACATCCTACCTGACCCTATCGATTCGAAATTACGATACAACAAGTCTTTTCGGTATGCGAATTTCGATTTGTTTCCGTTCTTACTTGACCGTACCGTTCCGTCTTTTGCATTATTTCGAACTGACGTCAATGTGACGTCATGTGCCTGCGCCTCTTTGAATTCATCGCGTGATACGTTCGCGATTGCGGTAGGGACTTTGAGGGTCTTATATGATTCGTCTCGGGCTGTCGTTTGTGACCTAGTTTCAACTGCGCACGATTTAGCGCCTCTAAAATCCGATATCATCGGTAACTCTGACCCGTCTACATTACCTATGGTAACATCATACATTGTATCTGTCATGCAAAGGGCTTCTACCCGACCTTTGAAAAAAGGTGTATTTAGATCTACCCGGGCGGTAGGAATTCCATCATTTTGCTCCTATTTACCAGCATGCATGTTGAAACTTTGCTTAAAAACTGATCTGGTTGTACTAAGCTTTCCCTGACGACCACCCCGGTACACCCAGTATCTCGCATTACTGTGACCTTTTTCCCATTTAATGTGCCCTCTGCTACGGGTAGCCTATCCATACCAAATGTACATCCGTTAATCAACTCCGGCTGTATCTCGCTACCTGAACATACAATAGTGGTGTCGGTATCAACACACAGAAAAATTTCCTTGGTTTTCCCCTGGTTGTTCCGTGTTTTGCCATCTACCTCTACCTCTGCCTCTAGTGTGCCTTCCACTTCTACCTCTACTTCTACCTCTGTACCGACCTCTCTGTTCTTTATCTGCAAAACTTACATGTTTCTCTTCCTCGACTGCTGCTGCTTTGTAAGCTGAGGATCGGTCACGCTTAGGACAATCGTAGGACATGTGACCTTCTTTGCCACAATGGTAACATGTGCCGCGATGCCTATCATAGCCGTTCCTGCTGGTACTTCTATCATAACTACCTCTACTCGGGCTTCTATCATAACTACCCCTACTTGGGCTTCTATTGTGGTCTCTATTCTGATATCTGTCCCTATCTCGACTCCTATCTCTGGATCGATTATCTGCACTACTTACCTTGCGCCTCTGGTTATCTACTGACCTGTACTCGGTTCTGTTGCTAGTACTGTTCCTCTGAACTACATACTTGCTACCTCCTCTAGCTTCTGCAAAGTAATCTGCCTGAACCGCCATCTGATCTATCGAGTCAAATGTTTTCTCTTTGAGAAATAAGTAGAGCTCACGACTGCATATACTTAACATCTGATCTCTGATCATGTAGTCTAATACTCCTTCATATGTTCTATTCACCTTACCTAACTCAAACCATACTATATAAATAGTTCTTTGACCGACTGACATATTGCACAAATGATTCACTGTGATCAGGTTTGGTGTTTTTGAACATGCGTCTGAACCCATCTTCTGTTAGATCAAAACATTTCAACAATGCGGATTTCAACTTATCATAGTCAAGAGCATCATCAATAGGTAGTCTAGAATATACATCTAATGCCTTGCCCTTCAATAAAGCACTCAAGTGTAGTGACCACTTATCTCTCCCCCCACCTTTGAATTTGAATTGCTGCGTACCTCTCAAATTCTAGCTAAGTAGCTATCCATGTTGTCATTATTCTGATCAAAATGTGGCAGCTTCGGACCGAATGCTCTGCCATAGTCCCTATCAGGTCCCTCTCTTCATCTATTACTTCTCCCCTTTCTACTTTTGCCATTCTACCTGATGCTTAGTGTCTAGTTCTCGCAATTTTGAAATTCTAGAGCTAACTGTGCTTCATTGGCATCTATTCTATCTTTCCCCATTTGTCGCTCAACCTCTCTAGCCAACTGCTCAGCATCTAACCTATCTTTCTCCATCTGTCGCTCAACCTCTTTAGCCAACCGCTCAGCCTCTTTAGCCAACCGCTCAGCATCTAACCTATCTTTCTCCGCCTGCCTAGCCTCAAGTCTTTCCTGTCTTTCTCTCTCCTGCTCTTCCTTTACAAAGGCCCTTAACTCTGAATCTGCTAGCCCTAAGCTTTTGCCTATGTCCATTAGCTCCTTAATGGACGACATTCTCACTCTCAACTCAACTCCGGATTATCGATTTACACGCTTTACCCGACGGTACACAAGGTCTCTAGCACTCAAATCACTTGGTGATTTGTGCGAGTCTCTTGCTTCACGTCTATAAGGTTAAGGTAAATCAATCCGGTCTCTACTCCTAACGACGGTATAAGTTTCTCAATCGGGTAAGTCAATCCGGTATATGTATGGTATAATGTAATGGTATATTTACAATTCCCCCTCTATGGTACTGGAACACAAATATTGGGGACTGGACTTGGTTATAGACACATTTGGCAGGATATAGTATTGGTCATTACACACTATAATAGTGGTAGTAATCTCGCCTCAGATGCAGAAGTGTCTAGTGCTAACCTAGAACACCCGCTGTGCCATCATCACAGGGAGGTACTATTCAACAAATCCAAAGTTACAATGACCCTTACATCCACTATCTCACCAGATCGTCTCAACTCTATACTTCTGTACCTAGGTAGTCAAATCATGTATGTGGTGATGTATTAGTGCCTAAGTGTTGGAGTGCATCTTAAATTAACTCCCAAGGCAAACAAATACAAGATTGAATTTTGACGACGCTAGGGGTACAGCTATTCTAGCCTCCTTACTTCAACTGCTTTGAAGAAAAACTGATTATAAAAAGAGGAAACAAAACCCCACTTCTGACACCATTGTCAAGGTCATTACCAAGGTCAGGAATGATCGAGACAAATTGTCTCCCCCAATTATCATATGAACCAAATATACTTCAATTGTTATGACGTTATGGCCAATATAGCTTGATCCGACGAACGAAAAAAAAGTGGTAACCATGCAGTTGAAGTGTAAGGGATAGGCCAGAGTAGATAAGTACACGTAGTCACTTAATCACTTATAATGTACACTATATTACATGGGGAACACAAAGGAATACATGATACATTGATATGCGAACATCACTGTACTGTGCATGATACTATTCAATTACTACAAGGTTGTAAGCCAATCGACTGTTATACGTTAACGCAACTTAAAAGCTATAGACGAATAAACTCGGTATGTGGTATCTCAATGGTCCCGTAGTGGACAATAGTATGAATGCACAAGTACTTTGATGATCGCTAATCAAAGTTAAATAACATACAAGTATAACATTGCATAACGAAACATTGGAGGACAAAATGACAATCATCTGAGCTACCCCAGTGCTGGCGGGTATCTCAATAGATAGTGTAACCTCTGAGTATCAAGGTCCCAAGGTCTGCCTCACCCGCAATATGAGGTCTAGTCAACAATATGGCTATAATCCAACTTCAAGTGGATTAATCCATAAACAATATATGTAGTCTTACTACAATCCTTTAGCCATGATATGCCATGATAGGAGTATTACCATACACTATCAAAGTATACATATGTATTGCCTATGCAATATATTTTCAAAGTATGAATGTCAAAGTCAAAGCCGGATGTGGTTACATCACATGATAGTCAATAACGATAATGTTCCGGAAGCTGGTTCCCGGAAGTAAAGTTCCACAGGTAGTATTATCTCCGGAAATGGTGGACCAGATGTAAAGTTCCTATGGTATCACTCGACTGTAGCAACCCGTTTGTGGTAGACCGGATGTAAAGTATCCATGATGAATCAATGGGTTGTAATACCGGAAGTGGTAGACCGGATGTAAAGTTCCGATATAATACAAAATGGCGATTATCACGTTGGCTAAGACGCCGGGAAAAGTTTCACTTAGGTGACATTCAACTCGGTGGTAGTATAATTATATGATATGTGTGTATGGCGTTTCACTTCACTAAACTATGGCTGTGACTGTCTGCTGAACGCGAGGTAGCTATCACACACTGCTCTATACAGGCCTGTACCCGGAGCTGCTACACACACTGCGCCAGACAGACGTACGGACACTCGGACGACCCGATACTCTGCACTGACTGGGGTCTGCCCTCAAACGAGTGGACCAAAACGTCCAATGTGGCTCGCTGGAGCGTTCTCAAGAGGCTACAAAAATGAAATGAATCTCCAATTACTGGACGAATACGCACAGACAAACAGACAGGATGCACAACAGACTAAAACGGGAATCGAACAACGGCTAAATCACAGCTAATGAAATAAAATGTTCTAGGTACATACCAAAATCCTCCGTGTCACTGGTGAATACAGTACTAGTCTTCTGTAACCAGAAAATATGTGTCCCGCCAACACATAGCGAGACATCGCTTATATACGCACCAGTGAAACCATGCACGGAATAATGGATATGCCTACCCCTCGTACGACATCTCACATAAATACTACAAAACCATGGCTTTTGCCATGTCACCCATGGGTTATATTTGGCATAAATATATGTTCCCACGCCTTAAATTCAACCAAACCAGTGTACAGCCCTCGTGGAATAAATACCATCCAACATGGTATACCCCACACTACCATAAATCTGCACACTATAGACCCAGATCTCATAATCCGAAATCTACTCGACTGGTCTCGACAATGCGAAGGTCGCTTCTTGGCCCCGCCAAACCCCTCCATAACGGTCCTACGGCTATACACTCAAATGAGAGTGTAGCACATACTAAACTCAAATATCGTGGTCATTTACGGAAATATCACGACACAAAACATCACCATTATGGGATCTGATATATCCGTGTTGGCCAGTACCAGGCTATGCTGAAACACTAACCGGTAGCATACATAACAGGCAGACCATGGTATGGTCTGCGCTGTATACTGGCTTCACCTACAGAAGGTCCCTTATATGGTGAAACACTGACACGCGGACAAACTCGGCTGGCACGGACAGTGGACATCCGTAATACTAAAAGGTATCTTTTCCCTAGCGAAACCAGCACACGCAGTCAACGAGTTCTCTACCACACACATGCATAGTCTGTGGCAAATATGGCGTGACATCAGTAAAACATTGCTCATAAACTAGACGTATATTTAAATCCGCAAATAGGACACGCATAAACGTATCTCCACCAATACAACATAAGCCCCCTTATTACACGCACATTGTACATGGCAAATGTACATGCCAAACCACAGGTGTGCAAAAACCACAGGTGTGTGAAATCACAGGGATGTGAAACCAATAATACGCACAACAATACAACACAGTACCACACATCACAAATATACAATTATACGGATTCCAGAATGTACAAGAATGCACGTGTCACGCGACACCCACATAGAATTGCTCATGTGCCAATTTTCCATATTTGGCAAATAATACAAATCAGTTAGATCATAAAATTACACGTGCATTTGATTTAAACTCGGCATTACGGCCACGTTTAAATCAAATACACTTGCAATTGTATGGTCTAACTATTACGTATTTCATAAAAGGGCAATTCGATACGTATGTGGGTATATTCCATTCGTTCCTTCGCGCAAAGATATTGCACTCCTAAAGATTCGCCATATCGCACGTTAAGGAACTCGTGCATATATGTGCGCCTGACCTACACCAAGAACATTCGCTAATGACATATGCTGCTACTGATGTGTGTCAGGTTTCATCTACAGGTCACATTATGCCATGTCCTACCGATTCCACAACACTTGTATCCACTAACGACACCACTACAGGTTGTTCTCAATATTCGTCCTTGTAGCATTACATTAGTAATGGCGAACAAATAACACATGAAACGTCATGGCAATTCGGTGTCTTTGTGTGCCACATTTCTAGATCATGAACCTCCAAATTGCAATGCTTCCTGTAGCGGCAAGTGTCATCGACATCATCATCCTCACTGCTGGAAGTAAATGGAGACCACTGCACCATGTCAGCATCTGAAGCTGGCTCATGCTTATATCGCTACCGACGGTTTACGTCACGAACGAAAGGATCCCTCAACCTTCAGGGGTGGCGGTATAGAAATATGTGTTAATTTGATAGCTTGTTGTCGTGACCGAGCGGGAATGTCGAGTTGATAACTCGGTATCAGATGATCCGAGCAAGGGACTGAGCATGAACAGTCCGGTAGCGCCAAGTTGACACTTGATATCCTCACTGAGCTGGCAATGTCGAGTTGGTTCCACAGCATGAGTATACTTGCGGCTAATGTGGCTGTTGTTAATATCACAGGTTGGCACATATTAAGACTAGCATAGCAATGACAATATGTATACAGTGTTCATAATTGTTAATGTATGTTAGTGTCTTGTCTTGATTAAAATGATAAGATAGCTCATGTCAAAATAGTATAGCTGGGATATTAAAATATGCGTATGACAATTAAGCAAGCACGAATATCTATGTCGCCACCAATGCCTGTTATGTCTGTGGAGTTACCTCGATTTTGACAAGTACCTGTACTGTATGCTAACATGTTCGGATCCAGTTGTTACCATATCGCCTGTGTCACATTGGAGAATAACTGACGTGGAGAACATACACAGCTGATCCAGGGGGACTGACTGTATAGGTACATGCACCAGTAGTACAAACGCAGTACTGGGGCTCGTTTCACTAAACTTTGTACGACTAAAATGTTCGTAAGTGCAAAGTTAGGATCATCTCGAAATTTCAATTGATGGATTTACATTAATTGAGCATATGCTGCATATGCAGTCTATGCTCAATAAATGTAAATCCAATAATTGTTTACAAGAACACACTGTTAATGTGAAATTTACATCATAATTTTGCACTTACCAACATTTTAGTCGTACGAAGTTTAGTGAAACTGGCCCCTGTAGCCTATTTCACCAACATTGCAAAGTATACTTTTCTAGCAAAGTATACTTTGAGGGAGTAATCATTTATTTTTCCTGAAATGCATTATTTCGTATAGAACTAACGACTGCATATATTTGATGATTAAAAATATGCCAAAATTATTACATTGAATGTTTTGCATTATCACAGCCAAAATAAATTTAGTACAATACAAATTAATAAATTTATCCTAAAATTGAAAATTTCTGTCTCAGAGTATACTTTGACAGAAAAGTATACTTTGCAACGTTGGTGAAATAGGCTACTGGTTTCTAGATACATTCCTAGCCCAACCTTCACAATCGCCTGCGGCGTAGTCCTGGGAGATGATGACAGCTTAAAAAATTCAGTCCACCTCTAGGAGAGGAGAGTTTGTTTATGTTCCGATAATATATACGGATCAGCCCATCGCAAGGAGGGTTGAACCTGCGACTACATTGAATCAGGATCATACATCGGCTCAGTCAAACATACGGACGGTTGAGCGCCTGCCAGTATGTTAGTTCATCCCACGCCACGGAGGCTCGAGCTCACACGGACCACCGAAACACATAGTACTTCTACTCAGTCCAACGAACGCAGGGTCGAGCCCGTTACGTCAGTTCAGCCTACCAAAAGGACGGTCTAGCTCGTACGGACCGCCGAATAACATACTTAATTCCGCTCAGCGCAAAGAAAATAGGGTAAATACTGATAACACATCAGTTCAGCCCGCCATACAGAGCGTCGAGCAAATCAAGTCTACTACTCTACGACTATTGGCCTACTGGATCCGCAGATGTTCATCGGCTATTACTCTGACCATTGGCCTACTGGATCCCCAGATGTTCATCGGCTATTACTCTGACCATTGGCCTGCTGGATCCGCAGATGTTCATCGGCTATTACTCTGATCATTGGCCTACTGGATCCATAGATGTTCATCAGCTACTACCTACGGATATTGGCCTGCTGGATCCGCAGATGCAAGGTGTATTATCACGTGATACTAACAACAACAACAAGTACCGATTCAAAGTATGTATTCTTGTATAGTGTCCTTATTACGCAACGGATTTTTATGAAATATGGCGCACCAAACGCGTCTTGTTAAGCTGCATTTGGTGGTCTCTGTATCTTCTCCCAAACTTCTTTCGTTTTTTGAGAAGAATCGATTTCCGTGTCTCCGACACGGAAATCGATTCTTAGCAAAAACAACGTAAGTCTGTGCCAAATTACATAGACCACCAAATGCAGCTCATGAAGATGCGTTTGATGCGCCATATTTCATCAAAATCCGTTGCATATTAAGGAAAATATCAAATAATACTTACTTTGGAGTGGGCGACGTTGTTGTTGTTGTATCCACGTGATCATGCACCTTGAGATGGTCATCGGATATTACTCTGACCATTGGCCTACTGGATCTCTAGATGGTCATCAGCTACTACCTACAGCTATTGGCGGCCTACTGGATTCCCAGATGGTCGTCAGCTACTACTCTACAACTATTGGCCTACTGGATCCCCAGATGGTCATCAGCTATTACTCTACAGCTATTGGCCTACTGGAACCATAGATGATCATCAGCTACTACTCTACAGCTATTCCTACTGGATACCCAGATGGCCATACAAGTATACCGATATATTATGTATACATCCGCTCTGCACAGGGTAGGATATAGTTACTGGATGTTGTTTCGACAGAAACGGGCATCGTTTATATGCGGTCCTATTCGAAGCAAACTCCTTGTTGCGTGATGGTCCAACACTTCCCGAAGTCTGACACATCAGTATCATCGCTTTTGTCATACGATGGGGAGGAGTGTGGGGAAATACGATCAAGTCACGCCAGCGAAGACGCGAGAAACCACGTGACCAGAAGCAGTTTCCGGTTCCAAGTTACTACTGACAAGATGTCGCCTTTTGTTGCTGATGTTTATCTATGACTTCATGTGTTTTCTATATGCAAATACAACATGTAGACAACTTATAAAGTATCAGCATTCTTTTATGCTGGCACCATAAAGAAACGCAACTTACAAAGTAAATAGGATATATTTTTCGTAATATCAGGGTAGTATACTTTAAATTTTGCATACGTTACTTTTTCTTCTCCATATATCCGAATATAACATTGTTGTCAGCATATGGCTAACGGTTTACGCGCGGGTGGATGTAAGTTGAAATACAGGGTTTACCCGTGCATATGTACATGATGTCATCTAGTTCACGTACAAGCTGCTAGCACAGTATGTTCGTTTATGATTGGGACAGAAATGTCATACGATAGAAGATGATGAAATGTGTTAGAAGCTATGGTACGGTTGACGCCAAATCAAATTAATGACGCAGTCAGGATACTACTTAATGGAACTAGTCAATGTACGGTTACTAGAGTTCTACATGTGAACCACAGTACCAATTACCGTCTTCATCAACGCCTCCGATAGACAGGAACGCCGGCTGACCGTCCTCGGAGCGGACCTCCCCGGGTAACGTCACCTCGTCAGGATCTTTATATTCGACTGACCTATTTAAGTCATATATTTCTTACTGCCACAGAAACTTATAGCAACACACCTGGGACTCACAACAACAGAATAAGCAGGTTCACCGTGCTCAATCGCTTGCGTGAGGCGAACCTCAAGCCATACCGTCCATACATATGATTGCCTCTTACACGACGTCGACGTCATCTTAGCATGGAGTGGCTGCGTCAACATAGACAACGTGTGTTCCGACGT
Source organism: Conchocele bisecta (assembly GCA_029237695.1). Lineage (NCBI taxonomy): Eukaryota > Metazoa > Mollusca > Bivalvia > Lucinida > Thyasiridae > Conchocele > Conchocele bisecta. Next base: position 20,142,202 of record CM055274.1, on the reverse strand, counting down.
CAGGGCGAACGCTACTCGAATAACTGCGTGGTAAAGTGTGATTGGTTCGGTGGAGGTGGTGTTATGGTGTGGGGTGGCATTTCCCATGGCAAGAAGACACCGCTTGTTGTAATTGATGGGACACCACCAGCTACCTCAGGCGTTTGTTGAAGAATGGCAGAACATTCATATCGCTCATGTAAACCGTCTGCTTAACTCGATGACGCGTACGTGTTGGATTTACTGCAGATGGGGGACATATTCCGTACTGCGTGCTGCCGATTTTTTTTCATTCCGGAATACCCATGTGCCAGTGTCAGTGTCGTTATGCTTGTTTTGGCAGCTCGTGGCAAATTCCTTGCATGAAGTCGCAATGTGTTGACAAATATTGGAACCAATCTCCTGTTGCGCTTCTTTATGGTGTCAGTATATATTACTTTACTGGTCACAAATATGATAATTCCCAGCCACATATATGTCAATTAATAAACCGAATATCAACTCGGGTGAAAGACTGGGACCATTGACATAAAACACATTTTTAAAAAACATTGAAAACAATACCATTACTATTACCTCCACCAAACTGGTATCGTAGTGTACACAATGCTACCTGTAGATAACAGCTGTGATAATATAATACATTCAGTATAATGCAAATTAATAAATATATCCTTAAATTGAAAATTTCTCCCTCAAAGTATACTTTTCTAGATAAGTATACTTTGCAATATTGGTAAAATAGGCTACAGGTGGGTGGGGTAATGACATTATTTTCATTGGCATTAAAATAGATAACGTTGCGTATATAGTGTATGCCAGAGTGTAATTATCGTGTCAAATGTTTGATAAAAGCAAATTTTCATTTGTTTTGGCATGTTAGTGTTACAGAGGTTTCAAAAAATAGGGTGGACATTTTTCCAAATCCATTATGGCCGCCAAATCCAAGATGGCCGACAACACTGTATATCAACACTTGAAATAAATCATAGATGCTGTAAATTGAGTCATAAATAAATGTATTGCACACAATTAATAAGTAAAATAACATATCATTGACACGGCAAAATAATATGTATAATATCATATAATTTGGCCAATAGTCTGAGGAAATTTCTCAGAATCCGGCACCTCACGTTAATTTGTCCTTGTTAGTGGTTTTGTATTCGTCTGAGATACCTCTTTCCGACAAATATCCTGTTGCCATTTTTCTCGAACAGTTTCAATGTAATTTCAAGGTCATTCAAAATTAAGGTCAAAATCCTGGTAGCTATGCCCTAAAACCGCGGAATTGGTTCATTTGAAGTATCAATATATCAAGTGGTATGCATCACAATAATTAAAAGTCAACTGCAATCAAGGAATCTAACAAGAACTATCAAGGTCAAGATAAGAATACTATATTTTCAAGGTCACAGAAGGAAAATGGCAACATTTTCTTCTTTGTAGTACGACTATAACAGTATGGTGTACCTATATCGTTATATTACTATCCTAGAAAATATATCTCTAGAGATCGGAAACATAATGTTCATTTTTATCCAAGCATATTTGCTTGGATATAGTCCTTATACGGTTTTTGGGACCACACATGTTTTATGCAAATGAGTAATTGTCGACCAACGAACGTACTTCATGCTTCATGATTCTAGCTACGCCACGTGAGAGAGTTCCAAAGCGAGCGGTGCATTATGAACGTTTCACTCACATTTTTGGCCAGTTACATTATTTTTCAGCTACAGTTATATTTTTAAAAACAGTTTGTGATTTTATAAAATATTAACTGTCGTGTTTCATAATAAATATTTTGTTAGGAAGGTTATATTTTTAGCGCAATGATCGACCGCTCCACATGTAATTCATACGTAGTTATACGCCATGAAAAATAGTTCTGATAGTGAGCTAACATTATATTGTGTAGTGTAATACATGTGTTGTTAATTTTTCTGTACGACATTTATATTACAAAATGTTTATCTGATTTAATATAATATAAACTGACATGTATTAATTTGAGTATATCTTTTTCACGATACAATTAACCTCGTGTCTCATGAAAAGTAGTTTCCGCCATTTTATGCATACAAATTATAGAATCGTTTACATAGTCATAGGTCAATGGCTCGATAAAATCCAACATTGGACAGCGAAATGATGATGATTTAAAACAGAAACATTGTTTTTTGACAGTTACATACCACATGCTTTAAATAATCATCTTGAGCCATCGATATTATTAATCGGTGTCCATTTTACTTAAAACATCAACTAATCTATAATGACGTTACACACCATATGCAGTACGATACACTTCACAAAGGAAACGTTGTCTTAGAGTTTGAATAAGTATAGGTTGCGCCGAACGAACGAGTACGCCGAAATATATTTCCGTACAAATCCAATAACCTATTTATTATATACCCGTTCAACAAAATATGCATCCTAATCATTAAATAATCCGATAGTGTGATGAAATGCGACTCTCTATTATTTTTGTTGAACAATCCGAGCGCCTGTGATCCTGTGATGGCTTCAGTTTATGCAAATTGACAAGGTCATTTCGCGCACCTGACGAAAAACCAAGATGGCTGACATCACTACAGACACAACAAAACCGGGAAAAAGGCGTTAAATTTGGATAAAAAGCCATACTTAAACACGTAAGTTTATTTTAACACATGTTTTATTTGCCGAAGATATCAATGAATATTGTTAATACCCCAAAACTTTCATATAATCGTCCGGCAAAAATATGAAGCACCTCCATCAGCATCGGATCGACTGTCAATAATTTCGACACGTTCAACAACTGCTGAATTTAATTTTGTTCTGAAGACAAAATAACAACATAATACACAATATTGAATTATCGCATGTATCGGTACTACGGTAGTATCACGGCAACATTTTCAATTCCATTGGCCAACGAAGCAAAAATGAACAAAATTAATCAATAAATGATCATAAACTTTATGATAAAGACATTATTTTGTGTTTGCCTTGAAAATCTGCTTACTATCCCTCAAAAAACACCATCAACCTCCATATCTCATTTCTACGTGTGTTTTACACCAATTACATGATATTCAGTACAATACAGATCACTACAATTTGTTGCGAACAGTAACTTGGCATTCTACCATCCGTATCCAGTAGCGATTCCACTCATAGGCTGAAGTTTGAATAAAATCTGATTCGCTATTCTGCAAAGGAAGCCTATGTTTGGAATTGTAACTCGGACTACAGACGGTATGGCAGTATATTGCAAGAGTTACTGTTCGCAACTAGCATACCATAAGGTGATTTTCGTACAACTGAATTTTATTGACATTTATCACATTTAAATTTCAGATGTGATTTGGTACAGCGCCAAAGTTTCCGAAACCGTGGAATGTATTGACAATACACGAAAAACCAAGATGGCTGACATCACTACAGACACAACAAAACCGGGAAAAATGCGTTAAATTTGGATAAAAAGCCATACTTGAACCCTTAAGTTTATTTAACACATATTTTATTTGCCGACGATATCAATGAATATTGTTAATACCCCAAAACTTTCATATAATCGTCTGGCAAAAATATGAAGCACCTCCATCAGCATCGGATCGACTGTCAATAATTTCGACACGTTCAACAACTGCTGAATTTAATTTTGTTCTGAAGACAAAATAACAACATAATACACAATATTGAATTATCGCATGTATCGGTACTACGGTAGTATCACGGCAACAGAACAAAATTCATCAATAAATGATCATAAAGACAATATTTTGTGTTTGCCTTGAAAATCTGCTTACTATCCCTAAAAAAACACCATCACCCTCCATATCTCATTTCTACGTGTGTTTTACACCAATTACATGATATTCAGTACAATACAGATCACTACAATTAGTTGCGAACAGTAATTTGGCATTCTACCATCCGTATCCAGTAGCGATTCCACTCGTAGTCATAGGCTGAAGTTTGAATAAAATCTGATTCGCTATTCTGCAAAGGAAGCCTATGTTTGGAATTGTAACTCAGACTACAGACGGTACGGCAGTAGATTGCAAGAGTTACTGTTCGCAACTAGCATACCATAAGGTGATTTTCGTACAACTGAATTTTATTGACATTTATCACATTTAAATTTCAGATGTGATTTGGTACAGCTCCAAAGTGAGTGAGTGAATAGGGTTTAACGTCCGCTTTTCTGACATAGAGGTACAAGCCTCGGGGAGTCTACACGCAGACGGAGGTACAGCTCCAAAGTTTCCGAAACCGTGGAATGTATTGCCAGACAAGAATGTTGCAGGAAATGGATTTATTTTTGTGCAGAGAAAGTGTTCGCTGACGAGGTGACATTTTCGATCTCCTGTAGCGGCAGAACATTCACACTACTAGGGACAGATACAGTGGCCGTGCTCGGTGGGGCGATTAATTGACCCAGTTGTACTGTACTCGGTGGGGCGATATTCTGACCAGACTGTAATATATTTGATATCTGACGATGTTCTCCGATAGACAGTTCGGCGTCATAGTGTGTCATGGATTGTATATTTTTATGTCCCGTAATTTTCATTATTTTTTTGTGGGGGAACTCGTGCTTTCGATAAAGTGGTGACTGTGACTTTCTAATACTGTGATTTGTCAACCGTGACGAGATTCCAGCTTGCTCTGCAGCATTCTTCATCAGACTGCCAAGTGTAGCCTCTCCCATGGGCCGTGCGTGGGTAATACCTGAAAATAAATATTTGGGAGAAAATGTGTAAGAAATACTTTTGAGAACTTTGCATATCGACCAGGCTGTAGAATCATTTTAAGATCACTATTGAGACGCACTGAATTACATCTCATTTTTCACCAATTATAATAATTATCAAAACATTGTCGTATTTATAGCTGTTTTACTTTTCTAACTTTACTTTTCTAACTAAATATTAATGTCACTTTCCATAAAACTTCATTTGATCTTCAGCCTTGTCCGTAATGATTTTCAGTGTCCTATGATAATGTTTAAATAACATTTAAAACAAAATGGAAAAAAATCATAGTGCATTATTTCACATAATAAATGTCATACCATGGCTCATTTTCTGTGCCGTTCAATCGTTGTTCTGGTACTGCTGTCAGGTAAAATGGACTGTCAGCAGCCAACATCTCGGAAGGTTGGCGACTTCTGAAGATCTCAAAAATCTTGACAGGGCGACTCGGTCTCTGAAATGGAAATATTGGTCCATAAAAAATGTTATGTTTCTCATATATTGTCACGCCAGACGGCTGATATTGATTTCAAACAAAAATATAATAGTTTTTCCAACAAATTTCACAGTACATTGTATTCACAGAATTATATCTCAAATTCAACTTCGGATGTATTTATGGATTTAAGTCGATATCAACAAAATACAGTGATAAGAAACAATATTTTTTTTCACATGCTGGCCCAGATATATTTGCGAGCGGTAACTCTTGCAATTTGCTCCCATACCGTCCACGAGTAGATTGCAAGTTACCGTTCGCAACAAGCTTTATTCGATGATGTTTCCATGCCAATTCAGACCTATTTATCTTATTAACAACAATGATATAGTAAACTTTCTGTACTGAATGTATGAAAAGCAAAATACTTTTTATGGACTACAAGTAGTGGTGATCACAATACATCGGACCTCCGCTCGTATGCACCTAACTTTATTGTGTCTTGAGATATTTGAATTAATAAAAAACGTATAACTAAACAAATATTTATATTTGAATGCTGATATATTGAGGATCGATTAACATTACGCTCGTGAACATTTGATCGATTCTCCAAGTATCGTCATGACAACCGTGATAGTTTTCAAGTTATTAAATTTTCTATCGACAATATCTCACGACTCAAAAAAGTTTTGCGCTTACAAGGCCAGCAAACATACCTGGTGTTTTCTGTTGCAAATATCTTCGGTGTGGTCTCTTGTGTATTCGACAGATTCCCCCCATCCCTGGTCTTGCTTGCTCTCTCATTGAAATCGAGAAACTTTTCCCCATTGGATGTCGTTTTCATCTCTTATATCACTGAATTTCAATTATCTTGCTTCATCTCGTCCACGCAGACCGAACATTTTTCCAAAATAAAATATCGTGAATTGAAAGCTTTTTGGTGTACTTGTACCTAGAGACCCAGATGAATACATTTTCTCTTCTTCTTCAGGTGTAATGTTCATGCACTTTTTAGGTTTATTGCCCTTCCCAAGTTTCTTCAGATCCATTTTCTTGGCCGTTAATGCTCTGATACACTGCCCAAATACTCTGTCTCGATAAATATTGTTTTTGCAGCATTGATAATGTATACTGATTCAACGAATATATTGATTTTAAATGGAGTATATATGATTTTTTGTGTGAAATATTAACTAAAAATGGTTGAGCACGTACTGCGAAGGATTTCAGGACTTTCAGTCCTTTGATTTTCACCAGCCACAACAAACTTATTTAGTTTCTCGTAAGGTTCCGTCCGTCCGTGTACATTTACGTCGAATAGTCGAAACGTTCGTAAGAGTTTCTCCAGTTAGAGTCTAGCATGACGCGGCGGTGGGGGCATATCCATGCTTTACAAACACAGTAATGCCTGCTGACGTAATGTACATGTACTTGTATTTACTTTTGTTAAGTTGAATGCCAGTGCAAGGTCATGGAAAATTAAGAATAATGTAGTATTGTATTTATCCAAATAACAAAAACAGGATGAATAGCATATACTGGTCATCTACCGAATATGTGTGTCGGGTTTCAGTAATTAAAAAAACAACTATTAAAACACATGTCTTATGAAATTATAATTTCTATGTCATGCCTCATAACGTTTTTACGTTTACTTATTGCAACCTATTAATTTCTTATTAATACATATTCGAACGCAGTTCATCATAACTCGTGCATGGCTATAGGCGATAGTTAATGTGTACGCGTGTCATACTGCTATCATTGTGTATTGCGTTAGATATATGTGTTAATGGGTTCCTTGGTCTCGACTCTGTATGTTCTTTCTTAGTTTTGAGGTCACAGTCTGGTTAAGATCGAAAATCTAAACATACATATATATGATTATATTCAAGGCTTGTGGTAGTGTAATATAATCCTTATTATTTATTGCTAACACCGTGCACAGTGGGTCTTGATAACAAACAGACAACAAATATGAAAATACAAGCACGATGACAGATAATGGACACGATTAACACATGGTATGACATATAAGCGTGCATTGTATACTATCTCCGTTGTAACGGATGTCATAGAAAAACGTGGCCAAGCCCACAGTCAGCTCTGAATACAGAGCATCATTACGCAAACATTGTATTAGCGAGCATACCTCACTATGCCCCCAGTTACCAATGTAAACAGGGGTATGATGGGGTGCCCGCGCAATAGGTAATGCGGTCAAATAGGTCACGATGCAGTGACTATTTCCGATCAATAACTAATGTTGTAAGCGATTGTAATGTGTATTTTCAATATTTATATTATTAAAATGTATCATATCGATACCCCTTTAAGTAATATTTGTATATTTTAAATGTATTGATGTTCTAATGAAGCGCATGAATATAAGTATTAATTAATCCAGCTTATATTGAGGCAAATCACACAGCCTTACAACATAGTGCTGGAGTATAAACCATAGTATCGTATATTATTCGTAGGTATATCACTATTAAACATTAATTATAATATGTATGCATATTATTAAAACAGTAGATGCTACCGCTGTTTCGCTATATGTGATATTTATAACAAAATATTTTTTTTATTCGTCCGCGTACGGATTTCTGTCACACAAAGCGCCATTTTCAGTTCATATTTTGACCTGTGCATATGAACAGGACTAAGTTTAAACAACGCTCGATTCCGTCCTATTAAAATTTCTCTGCAGAATGTTCAGACTAACTACATAAATAATGCTGCTAAATAAGTGTTAACGGCTGGCACATGGTCATCACTAAAAGGAAGAAACCACAGTCGTATTATTTAAAAATAAGATTTACCCGAGACCTCATGGGGGCCGCCATTAATCCAGTGTAAACAATAGACCGTGTGATCCCATTCCCTGAGTAGCCGCTGCTTAGTGAAACGGTATGCTAATCATGATATTATTTTCCCCAATAATTGGAAACGGTTTGAATTTCTCGGTAAAAACTACGAAAGTCATACAAAATAACGATGTATATTTAACATTGGATACGCGAAAATAAAAGGTATTACTCTCTCATCGGATCGTCAGTTGTCGTCGATAGCGATTTAACGTACTGATCTGGTCTTAATTTATTGTCAACTTTCAACGCCATTTACAGAATATATGGCTAATTTTGGAAATAAATAACGGCAAATTACGATGACGTCTGCTCTGAAATATCTGTCAACTTGCGGACGTAATTTAAGGAAATCGATTATATTTTAAGGCTACATCTGTGACTAATTACGAATTTATGTATGGTCTTTGGCTACACCAGACACATTACACAGATCTAGTTGTAAATACACGTCGCTTTGTGTGGGGAAAAAAATCGATAATGCGTAGTTGTGTGTGACGAGGTGTTGATCTGATGACACCACACAGCTGTGACCCTTAGGCAATGTTTTGAAATTGACGTGTCGTTTTGATGTGTGCCGCAACACCTCACTGTCGGAGACAACATGACAATTAACGATATACTCTCGATTATACACAGATCTATTAGACGGCTGGTTATTTAAAATAAATAGTAGTTTAGTACACCTTCGCCGATATTCTTTTTAGAAAATCAGTAATATTTTCCGTAAATGGTGTTGAAAAGTTGACCAAAATTCTATCACCGTATTTAGTTGTGCCGATATTGTTTTAAAAAATCAGTATTTTTTTCCGTAAATGGTGTTGAAAATTGACAAAATATATAGCCGCATTTCTCCGATATTCGTTTAGAAAATCAACAATATTTTCTGTAAATGGTGTTGACACAAAATGCAGCGCTTACGCGGAATTCAAATAAAATAAAAAATAATAATTTAATAAATAGACGCCGATGGCTACTGTGTTTGCGGCCAGTGAATTCCGAAAATTAATTAATTGTGACAGCCAAAAAAATAGATTTTGGGACAGTAAAACATTATATGGTATAGACAGTACCTCAAACTTAAAAAAACAGTAACAAACTGTCTGTGTATATATTACTTAAAGACAGACACTTTCATTGTTGGTAAGTTTCTATCAATTTATACCGGTAGGTATTTTTATTAAAATCATAAAATTGTGAAAATATTAAAATCACAAAAATAATATACATGTATATGAGAAAAAAAAATATACCACGTCGAGGTTTGAACCCACGACCCTTTCGGGAATCGGTAATTAAGTCATTGAAGACGGCGACCTTAACCTCAAGACTATTGCGCTATTTGCGACAATCACAGTTATACAGAAGTGCTATCAGTATTACGCAACCATTTGAACGTAATAATTATTAAATTATTTGCAACTCCATCTACAACGATACCGTTACAGAGATACGCTATTGAAACAACATGTATTAGTACCCATAACATAAGAAAGTAATGTATCATTATATATCACAGGAGATAGATTAAAACTATATATACTAATCATAAACAGAACAATCCGCTTGGCTCGTATGAAAATAGTTCGCGTGATATTGATTACATTACGCAAACACGTCTTATTTGGAATTAATAAATCACTGAACTACTTTCGGCAAGGGAGATAATCAATATCACGCGAACTATTTTCATACGAGCCAAGCGGATTGTTCTGTTTATGATTAGTATATATAGTTTTAAGCTATCTCCTGTGATATATAATGATATATTACTTTGCTATGTTATGGGTACTAATACATGTTGTTTCAATAGCGTATCTCTGTAACGGTATTGTTGTAGATGGAGTTGCAAATAATTTAATAATTATTACGTTCAAATGGTGGCGTAATACTGATAGCACTTCTGTATAACTGTGATTGTCATAAATGGCGCAACAGTCGTGAGGTTAAGGTCGCCGACTTCAATGATTTAATTACCGATTCCCGAAAGGGTCGGGGGTTCAAACCTCGACGTGGTATAAAAAAAAAATCTCCATATATATCATTTTTGTGATTTTAATATTTTTTAATATTTTCACAATTTTATGATTTTAATAAAAATACCTATAAATTGATAGAAACTTACCAACAATCAATGTGTCTGTCTTTAAGTAATATATACACAGACAGTTTGTTACTGATGTTTTAAGTTTAAGTAATATATACACAGACAGTTTGTTACTGTTTTTTTAAGTTTCAGGTACTGTCTATACCATATAATGTTTTACTGTCCCAAAATCTTTTTTTTTTGGCTGTCACAATTAATTAATTTTCGGACAGCAAACATTTTTTTATGAATTTGAAATAATTATTGTCCTCCATCTGCTCACAACACTGTTCGAACTGGGCCTGTGGCTACCACGACCAGAATTCACTGGCCGCAAACACAGTAGCCATCGGTGTCTATTTATTAAATTATTATTTTGTATTTTATTTGAATTCCGCGTGAACGCTGCATTTTGTGTCAACACCATTTACAGAAAATATTGGTGATTTTCTAAACGAATATCGGAGAAATGCGGCTATATATTTTGTCAATTTTCAACACCATTTACGGAAAAAAATTACTGATTTTTTAAAACAATATCGGCACAACTAAATACGGTGATAGAATTTTTGTTAACTTTTCAACACCATTTACGGAAAATATTACTGATTTTCTAAAAACAATATCGGCGAAGGTGTACTGAACTACTATTTATTTTAAATAACCAGCCGTCTAATAGATCTGTGTATAATCGAGAGTATATCGTTAATTGTCATGTTGTCTTCGACAGTGAGGTGTTGCGGCACACATCAAAACGACACGTCAATTTCAAAACATTGCCTAAGGGTCACAGCTGTGTGGTGTCATCAGATCAACACCTCGTCACACACAACTACGCATTATCGATTGTTTCCCCACACAAAGCGACGTGTATTTACAACTAGATCTGTGTAATGTGTCGGGTGTAGCCAAAGACCATACATTAAATTCGTAATTAGTCACAGATGTAGCCTTAAAATATAATCGATTTCCTTAAATTTACGTCCGCATGTTGACAGATATTTCAGAGCAGACGTCATCGTAATTTGCCGTTATTTATTTCCAAAATTAACCATATATTCTGTAAATGGCGTTGAAAGTTGACAATAAATTAAGACCAGATCAGTACGTTAAATCGCTATCGACGACAACTGACGATCAGATGAGAGAGTAATACCGTTTAAGCGTATCCAATGTTAAATATACATCGTTATTTTTTTATGACTTTCGTAGTTTTTACCGAGAAATTCAAACCGTTTCCAATTATTGGGGAACATAATATCATGATTAGCACATCGTTTCACTAAGCGGGGGCTACTCAGGAAATGGGATCACACGGTCTATTGTTTACACTGGATTAATGGCGGCCTCCATGAGGTCTCAGGTAAATCTTATTTTTCAATAATACGACTGTGGTTTCTTCCTTTTAGTGATAACCATGTACCAGCCGTTAACACTTATTTAGCAACATTACTTAATATGTAGTTAGTCTGAACATTCTGCAGAGAAATCTGAATTTGACGGAATCGAGCGTTGTTTAAACTTAGTCCTGTTCACATGCACAGGTCAAAATATGAACTGAAAATGGCGCTTTGTGTGACACGCGGACGAATAAAAAAAATATTTTGTTATAAATATCACATACAGCGAAACAGCGGTAGCATCTACTGTTTTAATAATATGCATACATATTGTAATTAATGTTTAATAGTGATATACTTATGAATAATATACGATACTATGGTTTATACTCCAGCACTATGTTTTTAGGCTGTGTGATTTGCCTCAATATAAACTGGATTAATTAATACTTATATTCATGCGCTTCATGACAACATCATTACATTTAAAATATACAAATATTACTTAAAGGGGTACCGATATGATACATTTTAATAACATAAATATTGAAAATACACATTACAATCGCTTACAACATAAGTTATTGATTGAAAATAGTCACTGCATCGTGACCTATTTGACCGCATTACCAATTGCACGGCAACCTCATCAAACCCCCTGTTTACATAGGTAACCGGGGGTTTGGTGAGGTAGGCTCGCTAATACAATGTTTGCGAAATAATCTCCCTTGCCGAAAGTAGTTCAGTGATTTATTAATTCCAAATAAGACGTGTTTGCGTAATGCTGACATGTGCTCTACCTTATATCATAGAAGCTCATAAAAATAGGATACTAGTATAAGGGTTAAGTGCCTTGTTAAAATGCTTCCTCCTACCATGCACATATTAGTAACATGTTGACATTATTATCCATGCGTCTACGGTCTATATGGTTTACTGCTTTCTATTATACACTTTTTAATGTTAAATAAACATGCGATAATTTTGCAAATAGACAAATAACCCAGTCTGGTGTCCTTCATTATGAGGAAACTTATCATTACTGGAATGATTAAATTACTTAAAATAACAAGTGTCTGTTTCAGCTCGAATAACTGACTTCTAAAACGAGCACAGGGTATGTAAAATTATGTATCAGATTCAGCCTAACACAAATATTCGTTGTTACTACGAATATTATAGTTTTGTATATACGGTACATTGTATTCATGAACAATAATTTAAAATTGCTATAGAACTATGCATGTCATTCATACACCACATAAGCAGAGCCCTATCGCCAAAATATTAGTCCCTGGTATGGGGTACCCCTGAGCACTCTATAAACATACTTAATGTTTGTGAACACCTAGTCAAGTGAGAAACTCCTTATAGTCACAATTACAATTAGTTAAGTATGTTCGAAAATCTGTGTAAATATTTCAATTAAGTCATATCCTTGTACAGCATGTTCACATATTAAGGATAATGCATGTATAAATATTGTAAAATCTCATCGAGTATGTGACATAATTTGCATATCTTACTTCGCACAATGCTGGATTATTTGATGCTGAATATGTGGGTATAGTCACAGTATGTTCGAACAAATGAGTGTACACTTCAAAGTAAGTAATATGTGTGTGAGGTATGTATATAATTGACTAGCAAATGATATAAACCATGAAAAAACTAATCTATTATTTTACACATATATTCTGCTGGTGTATTGCTAGAATATTTTATATTGAATGCATGGATTAAAGCATCCACATGAAGTTCACTATTTGACTTTTAATGCCGGTCTCTATTTGACAAATCATTTTATTTTGGTGGGTATTTTGAAATTAAACATGATTGCCGTGATTATTGTGTCGTTACTAGTTAAGACATTATTAGCAATAGCCGATCATGTTGGCTTATTTCACTTTCTTAAGCAAAGTAATGGATGTGTGCACCGGCATCAATACTATGTAAACTTTAGCATACATGTATTTGTAAGAAAAGGCAGCCATTTTGAAAAGTAAATATGGTAACGTATATGAAACGGTATCACTACATTTCTTATACATACTTTGAACTACAAATATAGGTATGTATATATACACTCATACCTGTCTTACAGACCCCCTATTTGAAAACGTAGCTTTTTGGTGGCCATTTTGAAAATATAACGGACATGCATTGAAAGGACTTGTGTATTTCTGGTAGTAAGATGCAGAATATATATTAGTTCGATCTTCTGAGCAATTTATACAGTTATCAGTTCAATGAGAACTGCAAATTATCCTATCCATATAATTATTCGGACATCGAGCAAGCATGACATTCAATGACCTTGACCTTGGTTTGAAAAGATGGCACCCGGATTTTTTGGAAACGTTATACATTCAAGTTTATCAAATCATCGGGTGCCGACAATTAACATGAGGTGCCGGATTTATATACGTATATGTACATTTGCCCCCGGACTACACTTTGAACTTCAAAATGATCGCTTAGAAAAGTCTTGTTCATATAAAATACGCTGCAATTTATGAACTATCGACATCCCAAGGCATCTGTCCCATAATATATGCATCGTTATCGCTCTATAAATAGTATATTGAATGATCCATCAAAAAATATTTCAAAATGGCCGCTTAGAAACAAAGAAATATCATACTGTTCATATAAAATACGCTGAAATATATGACCTATCGACATACCATGGTATCTGTCCCATAATATATGCATCGTTAGTGCTCTTTTATTAGGATATTGGATTATCCATCAGAAAATATACATAATGGTATGAACAATATTTACTGTATGTGATTCAAAAAGCTTGAAATACTTTGGTACATGCTTTGTTGTAAACATGTGATAATTTCCAGAATTGAGTTGATGGTGTTTGATACCTTTCTTAATCATTGCTGTATAATTATATTACCCACCTTTACAAAAAGAGTTGATATTGTGATTACGCATGTCTAGTATATATAACTGTGCCAATATGTATATGAATACAATAGAAATACGTGCATATCCTATTGAAGTATGTTCAGTAGTCAGCTGGTACTAACAGGATGCATCAATTATTCCATTGTATTAATTAATTTATAGCCGTATTCATTTGTGCAGCAAATAAAAACAAACATAATACAAATACACGAAACACCAACCATATACTGCATATATATACTTGTGCATATCCAAAAAAAGTAATGTTTCCAATGATAAAAGAGTATTTGTCAACAAATTATCAACATTTACTCAATTCTAATGCTCAGCATTAAGTAGCTGTATTGGTTGAGACCCAGCCTAGAACACTCACATTGTATAATTGCGAAGTAACATTTTGTGTATACATACCCATCATGTTCTATGTTATTGTGCATTGGCCAAGGTTAACATATCTGGTATTGTAGATTATAATATGTGAACAATTTGCACTTATATTCAATGTGACGGTTGAATACTGCAGCCAATGCTAGATACGATACATACTCATTAGTATTTTTGAAATTCCACTTTGATTTAACACGGACATTATTTGTACTACTCATATTGTCCACAATTGCCAAAGGAATGTATGTCCCAGGGTGTGTGTCCCTTCCAGTGAGCGCATGCAACGTTAATTAAATTACTAAACCATTTATATATGACATAAACATATGTATGCCGATACCACCATCAATAAAACACAAATGCCGGTGTTAGCTGCAAGTAATGCATATATGTTTATTATTTGGAAAATGCATGTTTGTAGAAGCATGTGGCTAATTCGTGATAATATATAGGAGGGGAAGGCACGGCCAAGGTAATAATACTGCTGATGATATATTCACTCACATAACAACACACATGGACTCATTTCCCTCTAAAAGTAAATTACACCCACTGAAGCCCAAGGAGCCAGAAGTTCATCAGAAAATGGATCTTGTCTGATTGCGAAGTGCCACCAGCCAGCAAACGTGTGCTGTACTCTAATTATACACAGGACAAAACAAGTCATCACTCATGTATTGAGACGATGTCAACAAGTAAAATATCCAGATCTGCTACAGGAGGATAATGACTCAGATCAGTATTCTCGGTAGACCTGTAGCTGTAATTTCTACTGATTTGTAAAAGGATGTATGTTTGGCTTTGAAATCATACAATGCAATTGATTGTTGATATAGTTCATATTGAGAGGACTGTATTGAACAATCAATGTATTGACTATAAACAGTGTATGTATGCACCACTGATTAACATGCATGCAATTAATTCATATAAATGTACATGATATTGATAATTGTTCTCTATAATAAACACTTAAGAAGACAAGAACACCATTATGTAAGCATAATAATAGTTTTGCTATTGATAATATAAGTACAATCATACACTTTAATAACTACAGCTAACTATATACATGACTTGTAATAGCAGCGTACAGTTAATTGAAAGTAGATAGTATTGTACTGCTGTTTTCACGACGGTTTCCAAACATAGTTTTAATGTCATACTATTATTTTATATAGCTACACAATATATAACATCACAAAATTGAGATACATTACAAACCTACTGTCTGTTCCACGTTTTGCTGCCGACGAACTTTTCGCAATTAAACACATTAAATCTAAAAATGATTTAAAAGTAATAACTTTTTTATCAATATTAAACAAAAAAGTCACCCTCCCTAAAAAAATTATTTGATTTTAATTCCATCACATATTGAGTTTATTGCGAAAAAACGATTTTCCTATGGGAATTTAACATGGGGGATAGAAATATATTTTTTTAAATATATTTTTTATTTGTGGACCGAT
The DNA here is from genome assembly GCA_029237695.1 of Conchocele bisecta. NCBI lineage: Eukaryota > Metazoa > Mollusca > Bivalvia > Lucinida > Thyasiridae > Conchocele > Conchocele bisecta. The sequence continues at coordinate 20,125,950 of CM055274.1, read as the reverse complement.
TTTCAAAATCTAACTTTTGTTTTCTTAATTACATCGTTTTCTCTCGACAGGTTTCGGAGTCAATTTCCAATTTTTTTTAAATTGACTCCCCATGTTAAATTCCCATAGGAAAATCTTTTTTCTCAATAAAATCAATATTTGATGGAATTTCATCAAATAAAAAATATTGGGGATGGTGACTTTTCTTCTTATTGATGAAAAAGTACTTACTTTTAAATATTTGTTAGATTTAATGTGTTTAATGGCAAAAAAGTTGTCGGCAGAACAACGTGGAACCGACAGTCGTACATGTTCATTATTGTCATTTTATTTCCTGTTACTCACCTTATGAGCTATTATGGCATAACTTAAATGAAAGATTCGTCATATTTTGACAAATAGCCTTACGGTTTTATTAGCAAACTATGAGACAAATCAAACTATGATAGTACATGTACTGTATGTATATCATACAGATAAAATAAAAACACACGATTGCTGTGTCACAATGCGATATTGACTGAAAAGTACCCGATTACTGTACATCAACGACATGATTTATGATTCAGGCTGAACACCTCAAAATGTGATTTTCTCTAAATATTGAAATGTGCGCCCATAATGTACGGTTGTTAGGGGGCAAACCATAGCCGTGTGTCGTGCGATCTTATAGGCGGTTTCAGTAAAGTTCAAGCCAACAATATTTTGTTGGACAGACACACAAGCTCATGAATGTATTTACTATGAAAACTGTCAATTCCAAACTGTTAAAAATGTAATAAGCCCCATTTCGTCAAAATGCGACTTATGTATTACTACCAATGGCTAATATGAATGATAAATGTGCTGTACAATATCCTAAGGTATAAAACAGATAAAAATAGTTTAACAATAAATGTTATATTTGAATGTTTTTACATTTTACTCTTATTATTGTTATTATGGCGGCCATTTTGAATTTGGAATTATTGTTAAGCCCAATGTAGCTCCCACTAACAGTAGGATTCTGTCAATGGACATTTTTCTATGTCAACGGATCGAGTCTTCCATATCTGAATATCACTACTCTAATAGATACACTACCTTTGTCTGCACCATGTTGACCCGCTGAGTGCGCAGGAAGTTCACACAATCGAAGACGCTGACCTGGTTTTCACACGTCGCCTGGCCATGCAGGTAGTCGAGTGCTATGAATGTTCCAGTTCGACCAACGCCAGCACTACATGTAAGACATATCATAGAGTATAATGGTTTACAATCACTAAAACTGTTGGAACAATGAGAACAAAATACATGTCTAATGTATAGCTGATACAAGCGCCTATCACGAAAAGAGGATTTAAAAAGCTTACTTTCAATCCAATTCCATTTGCATAATTTTGTATATACTATTATTGATGCCTTACTAGTAAATTACATACGAATACAATTTGTTTAAACCAAAATAATGTTTGCACATGTATGGTTGTTGACGATTATTGTGTTATTTGTTTTGGAAACTCTCAGTTAGCGAACTGTTCAGTGACATAAGTCACATATGGACGACGAAGAGCCTGGGGTGCGTTTCACTAAACTTTGAAATAATAAAATGTTCGTGAGTGCAAATTCAGGATCGTCTGGAAATTTCAATTGATGTATTTACATTTATTGAGCATAGGCTGCATATGCAGCCTATGCTCAATAAATGTAAATCAAATACTTGTTTGTGCAAACAAGAAAACGGTGTTAATGTGAAATTGACAGACTATCGTAATTTTGCACTTACAAACATTTTAGTCGTACGAAGTTTAGTGAAACGCGCCCCAGTGCCAGTAAATGGTCAAATTTCAACTGTTACCCGACTCACGAAATTATATTTGACTGTCTAGAGTTTTTTTAAACGAATGTGCCATTTACAGGGTCTACGTCCGAGTTGTTCACCTATGACACGTGACAAGTCATTTGACTATCCAAATTTAGCACTTGGGCGTTGCTTTTAATTTTACATTAGGCAGATATCCTCTTAAAAGTACATGCCCACTCAGTAGGCACAAATTGTTCTCTCTGTATCAGAGACAGGGACATTTTCTGGCAAAATAAACATTCATTAACCATTACCCACATATTGATTGGCATTAATATACATTTTATATGAGACGAAAATATCCACACTTATATCAGTGGCGATAACCGCGCTTCCTTAAAATCCTAACGGACAATGCAATGATGTGCAATGATCATACTTTATAATATATCGAAATATTTTTTGTTTAAGGTGACGCATTTAATTAGTATACAAAATTAAAGACTATCATGCCTCATTTGCATATTAAAATAGCATGATACCACCGCGAGTCACTATCAGTAAAATAAATATTACTAAATGATTATATCTGTATAGCGGGCACTCGAATGTTTTAGAACTGGTTGAATAGTGACACAATTTTACACTTACTGAATTGCGATAAAGAACAGTTTATGATTACTGAGTGGGCACGTACCTTTACTACTATCATACCAACAATGGTAACATTTATGTTAATGATTAATATTTACACTGTACTTACTTTCGTAAACGCCCATTCAAGGTATTGAGTTTATATCCCAGTGCACTACATTAGCCCCACGTGACGTCGCACGACGTTAAAGTTTCAAGGTGTATGATCACGTGGTACTAAGAACAACAACAAGTACCGATTCAAAGTACGTATTATTTTATAGTGTCCTTATTACGTAACGGGTTTTAATGAAATATGGCGCATCAAACGCGTCTTGTTAAGCTGCATTTGGTGGTCTCTGTATTTTCGCCCAAACTTCTGTCGTTTTTGCGAAGAATCGATTTCCGTGTCGGAGAATCGATTCTTCGAAAAATACGACATAAGTCTGTGCCAAACTCAATAGACCACCAAATGCAGCTCATGAAGACGCGTTTGCTGCGCCATATTTCATCAAAATCAATTGCATATTAAGGAAAATATCAAATAATACTTACTTTGGAGTGGGCGACGTTGTTGTTGTTGTAACCATGTGATCATGCACCTTGAGTTTGTTTGACGACATTTAAATACGTGACTTTCATCGTCGCGCTATTGACCGGCAATGCTACATGTATGAATTGCGACGAAATGACGTAAAAAATAAGATTCCTTATGTTAACGCCGAATTTTGTTATTTACATTTTTTAAATCTATCAGAACATGCAGTGTAAATATATGTACCCGGTAATAAAACCATTGGCTGTTGCGTTTACTGTCCGACTTTAAACAGACCAAATATTGTTCATACTACAGTAAACGGAATAGCTCATGGTTTTATTCATTAAACATCATTTGTATGTATCTTATCTTTCGAGCCCACAACTAAACGGCACTAGCCTGTGATTATGTACCTCCGGACATATGCGTAATTTCATTAAATATGTTTACAAAAGTTACAATATTTTTCATAAATAAAGGCAAAAGTTAACTCCGCATGTACTGTGAACATTTTGTCAACTTTTGACGCCACTTACGGAAAACAATGTAAATTTTGTAAACGTATTTCATGAAATTACGTGGATAATGCGAAAGTACAAAATCACATGGTGTGTCTCATTATTATGACGCCATTCACCTGAGCACAACCGTAGCACATGAGCTTTTGTTACGAGTCTTCACATGACATTTTGGTCTGTGCCAACTCTGGCCAGACAATCGTTTCATCGTTGTATGCTTTCTGCGCATGTGCAGAGTTTCAGGACACCCAGATTTTTGTTTTGGATTCATTGCGCATGCAAATAGTCTCCAAAAACGTTATGCCATGAAAACACTGCATTTTGATTGCATACTTAGCAAGATAAGTATTCTTTGCAAGTTTGATGAAATGAGATACAGGTCTGTAATGGGAACACAAGGTCTAAAAAGGTATTGTGGTGCGGGAAATCCGACCCTACCTATAAATATGATTCTAGACTTTTTTGGCTGTTTAAAAAAAGAAAAAATGTTAATACTCTATTCTTCGTGTGCATAAGGTGTCCTTTGCGTACTTTAGGCGCTTGTCTTCCGTGTACCTGCAGCAATAACAACAACCATAAGTACCAAATAGTGAACCTATTCCACCATATTACATGTAGCACATACAGCTGTCAAATAACATTAAAACAAATGTCGACCATCTCTATCTAGTTTTTAATCTGGACAGTTGCCAGCACCACATGTTTTTTTTCTAGGCCCAAACGAAAGTACGGCTATATACCTGCAGTGTACGAGCCATGGCGTCCGTTCGGCATGTTTGCTGTGTTTCACCTTCGTCCAGAATTGGACAAGTGATACGGGAGTATCGGGCACGTCCTTGTCCGGCCACGCTGTATAGTGGTACTGGATTACCTGACGGCTCGAACCCGTGTCCACCTGCGATACGGGTATAGTGTGTTTCCAGTGAGTCAAGTTTGTATATATGTGCCTGTGTATGGAGAAATGGGGCTTATGGGATTTGTTACCGTTGATAATGATCTATATTGCTTTTAAGCAACATGGTGGGTGTTTCATTGATGGAATGGCGTACAGTGGCAGATCTTGAGACTGTGCGGATCTACACCGGTGGCAAATCCCTTATCAAAATCATTGTCCCGAAATCATTCGCCATTCCATAAATTCCATCATTCTTCTAACAAGACATATAGTTCGATATCAGGCTAATGTAGTGTTATATTCGATCAGCACCTGCTCTGGTGACACCTTCCATATGCCACATGTATCCAGTCAATCGGCCACATGTATAGCACAGCCACGTGATGAAATGGTCACATACATCAAACGGATTGCTAACGTTTGAGCAACGTCTTACAACAGATGCATGCATGTGATCCTCAACGGCGGTTCTGTCACGTTTCATGTATTCACATGTGATACTTTTTCCTACTCTAGTACACTGTTAATGATTACGTTATTTGAGCCGAAATCCAAAACGTTACTTTAGCAACTGCAACACGAGCTATAAACATTATTTTCATACTTTATCTTGGCTTAATGGGAGACAATTGGCCCGGCTACGAGATATCCAAATTGTGTTGAAATGTGATAAAAGATGAACAAACTATTTTCTGAACACCCCTCGTATACGCCGTTGATACAAATGTCGCAATTTTGACGTCATTGATCGAAAACGTCATATCAGTTTTTACCACGTGTCATAAAATTATTCTTCTAAAATTAAAAATAATTGGGATACATTGATAATGTTTGCGGCATATGGCTTTTAAAAGATGTACAATTAAGAATAAACAAACAAGTAAAAACTGAAAATTTTGTCATTAAGCCCAGTTTTCCCATGTCGCGGCTCATATATAATAACAAAAGGATAGGAAACGCGTAGGAATTCCAAGGTTCCTATAGGAATTCCTACCGTTTCCAAACCGAGCCGAGCCGGTTAATTTTCATATCAAAATACAATAACATGGTATTATATTCATCAGGTAACGTGTGAAAATAATTCAAACTTATTATGTTCCTGTGAATGGAGACATCGGGCTTATGGGTTTTGCGACCAGTGTATATCCAGATCAGCCTGTGCATTCGCACAGTCTGATCAAGATCTACACTATTCGCCATGCCAGCAATGAAACACCCGTCATACTGCTAACAAGCAATATATATCGTTATCACACCGGTCATGCGTCTAACAAGCACTATATATTGTTATCCGGCTACATGTGTGGGCTATTTGATCCGGAGATACACTGGTCACAAACCCCATACGCCTCATTTCTCTAGTCACAGTCACATACTATGTATATTATACGTTGCGTGAGTACACTGACGTAATTCGATAACTTCATGTGACGCCGTTCAACCAATGAACCGTCAGTTGTCAGTTCGTTGTAACCCGGCAATTTATTCCTGTATCTAGTCAAAGCAAGATACGATATGTTATCAGTCAGTACGTACCTGTAGCCTATTTCAACAACATTGCAAAGTATACTTATCTAGCAAAGTATACTTTCAGGGATACATGTTCAATTATAGGATAAATTTATTAATTTTTATTATACTGAATTTATTACATTATCACAGCCATTGTGGCTGTGATAATGTAATAAATTCAGGATAATAATTATACAGACATGTACTTTTAATCATTAAATATATGCCGTCGTTAGTTCTTTAGGAAATAATGCATTTCGGGAAAAATTAATGATTTCTCTCTCAAAGTGTACTTTGCTAGAAAAGTATACTTTGCAATGTTGGTGAAATCGGCTACTGATAACGTGCACATATCGTGATGAGAAGGTCTGCATCTACATGGTTTTCCATGACTGAAAGTGTGGTCTGTATGTGCTGGTCTTTATATTTATGCAGGTTTCCGTATAAATACAATATGTTGAACAATACTTCCGTAACAAAGAACCCACTCTTCCAACGTTTCGGCACAAGGCGCTGTGCCGAAGCGCTGTAGGAGTGGGTTATATATCTTGTTCAATACATTGGAAGAGTGGATTTTAGACCGTCTGCCGAAACATCGGAAGAGTGGGTTGTAGACCTTGTACCGAAACATTGGAAGAGAGGGTTCTAGACCTTGTACCGAAACATTGGAAGAGAGGGTTCTAGACCTTGTGCGGAAACGTTGGAAGAGTGGGTTCTAGACCTTGTGCCCTAACATTGGATGAGTGGAATCTAGAAATTGTGCAGAAACATCGCAAAAGTGAGCTCTAGACCTTGTGACATTGTGCCTAAGTGTTGGAAGACTGGGTTCTCGACATTGCCGCAAAACATTGGAAGAGTGGGTTCTAGACCTTGTGCCGAAACATTGGAAGAGTGGGTTCCAGTTCTTGTGCCGAAACGTGGGTTCTAGACCTTGTGCCGAAACATTGGAAGAGTGGGTTACAGGCGTTGTGCCGAAACATTGGAAGAGTGGGTTATAGACCTTGTGCGAAACATTGGAAGAGTGGGTTCTAGACATTGTGCCGAAACATTGGAAGAGTGGGTTTCAGACCTTTGGCCGAAACATTGGAATAGTGGGTTATAGACCTTGTGCCGAAACGTTGGAAGAGTGGGTTCCATACATTGTGCCAAAACGTAGGAAGAGTGGGTTCTAGATCTTGTGCCAAAACATTTGAAGAGTGGGATTTAGACATTGTGCCGAAATATTGGAAGCGTGCGTTCTCGACATTGTGCCGAAATATTGGAACAGTGGATTATAAACCTTGTGCAGAAACATTGGAAGAGTGGGTGGTAGACCTAGTGCCGAAACATTGGAAGAGTGGGTTCTAGACCTTGGTTCGAAACATTGGAAGAGTGGATTATAGACCTTCCGCCGAAGCATCGGAAGGGTGGTGTTCTAGACCTTGAGACATTATGCCGAAGTGTGGGAAGAGTGGGTTCTCGACATTGTGTCGAAACATTGGAAGAGTGGGTTATATACCTTGTGCCGAAACATTGGAATAGTGGGTTCCAGGCCTTGTGTCGAAACGTTGGAAGAGTTGGTTCTCGACATTGTGCCGAAACATTCGAAGAGTGGGTTCTAAAACTTGTACCGAAACATTGGAAGAGCGGGTTCTAGACTTTGTGCCGAAATATCGGAAGAGTGGGTTCTAGACCTTCCGACATTGTGCCGAATCGTTGGAAGAGTGTGATCTAGACGTTGTGCCGAAACATTGGAAGAGTGGGTTCTTGACCTTGTGCCGAAACATTGGAAGAGTGGGTTCTCGCCTTTGCGCCAAAACATTGGAAGAGTGGGTTCTAGACCTTGTGCGTAAACGTTGGAAGAATGGGTTCTAGACCTCTAGCCGAAACATTGGAAGAGTGGGTTCTCGACCTTGTACCGAACATTGTAAGAGTGCGTTCTCGCCTTTGTGCCAACACGTTGGAAGTGTCGGTTCTGGACCTTGTACAGAAACATTGGAAGAGTGAGTTCTAGACCTTGTGTAGAAACGTTGGAAGAGTGGCTTTTCGACCTTGTGCTGAAACATCGGAAGAGTGGGTTCTCGACCTTGTACCGAACATTGTAAGAGTGGGTTCTCGCCTTTGTGCCGAAGCGTTGGAAGAGTGGGTTCTAGACATTGTGCGGAAACATTGGAAGAGTGGGTTCTCGCCTTTGCGCTGAAACATTGGAAGTGTCGGTTCCAGGCCTTGTTCCGAAACATTGGAAGATTGGGTTCTAGACCTTGTGCCGAAACATTGGAAGAGTGTTGTCTCGCAACTGTGCCGAAACATTGGAAGTGTGGGTTTTAGACATTGTGCGGAACCATTGGAAGAGTGGGTTCTAGACCTTGTGCGGAAACGTTGGAAGAGTGGGTTCTAAACATTGTGCAGAAACATTGGAAGAGTGGGTTCTAGATCTTGTGCCGAAATATTGGAAAAGTGGGTTATAGACCTTGTGCGGAAACGTTGGAAGGGTGGGTTTTAAACATTGTGCAGAAACATTGGAAGGGTGGGTTCTAGATCTTGTGCCGAAATATTGGAAGAGTGGGTTCTAGACCTTGTGCGGAAACGTTGGAAGAGTGGGTTCTAAACATTGTGCATAAACATTGGAAGAATGGGTTCTAGATCTTGTGCCGAAGTATTGGAAGAGTGTGCTCTAGGCCTTGTGCCGAAACATGGAATAGTGGTTTCTTATCGTTTCAATAAAAAGGACAGCAAACGTCCTGAACTTACCTCTTGACAGAGGAATTCCCTAATCGTAAACTCGGAGCGGGCGACCTCAGAAATCAAAGTAAGGGATATGGCACCGTAATTAGCTTCTCCCTCATTTGGCCAGTATTGAAGGCATTTCATCTGTAATACGATGTATATAATCATTATATTAGAGTGGAATTAAATGGAAAATAAACTAAACTTTGAAATATATTTTGTAAGCAGATAGATAATGACAATACAAACCACATGCAGAAAACAACATCGAAATATTTTAATACGATCAAAAGTTAAGAAACTTTTAATATCAGTACAATATTATGCAAATATATGCACATTATTTCCAAACTAATTATAAAAGTCGTAATAAAACACGTAGCGACGAAACGAAGAAACCCCCGAGTTCGATTCCCACCTCCACCTCTGCGGATGGTCGATTCGGCGTGTCCTTGGGCAACACAACTTCGTGCAGTTTAATTATTAAACTTCGTTTCTTCGTTACGCTGATCTTTGTCCCGTCTCACGAAGAAATGAAGAGACTAAATGTCCCTAACGAGCCACCATAGTAATGGGATTTTTAATGGGCATTTTTGTGTGTGTCACCGGTCCGAGCATTTCACCTGTGATTCTAACATCAGTGGTATTTAGGCAGTAATTGTTGTACTAAAATGTGAAGATACTTGTGATTTGTAAGACTGGTCTATTGGTGTAATATTCATACATGTACTCATATGTGGCTGTGACTGGAGAAATGGGTCTTATCTGATTTGTGACCAGTGTAACTCCTAATCAAATTGCACGTTCCTGTCGTCTGATAACGAGTTGCATTGCTTGTAAGAAGCAAGCATGGACTAAACGACGGACTAGCGAACGGTACATATCCTGATCAGAATGTGCAAATGCACAGGCAGCTCTAGATCTACACTGGTTCCAAAACCCATAAGCCACATGTATCTAGTCAGAGAAACATATGCCGGAATTACACCCTGGGAGATCTCCAGGATGTCCGGCTTAGAGAGGTATCACTGTGAATCAGGCATGTGATCATTCTGAGCCATTATTGTGTGTTATGCGATCACGTACAGACAGCATCACATGAGATAAATGACCAAAAGACTCATAAAAAATAAGATCACAGATGTTTTCTTGGTGTCCGGTTTAGAGAGGTTGCACTGTACTATTATTTGACACATTCGTAGAAATGTTGCTGCGTAAACTGCTGTTAAAGAGACACCAATTAATATGTATTCATACATGTTACTATACAAAGTGGACGCTATACGCGGCTTCTGATCAGATATGAAATAGTGCACGAGCATACTATAGCATTTATTGGTCAATATGTACAGGTTATTTAATATGTATGTGGACATATGCATGAATTTCGTAGCGTGCGGTATTGCGCGACGTTAGCAGCGCAATATAGTTTGCGCGGACGAAATAATTGCACGTAACCACATACAAACCAAATAACATTTGTATTATACATGTAGCCTACATCACTTACAATTTACATGGGCCTCATAAATATACAACATATAAATTAATAGGTGATTATTTAGAAGAAACTATTTTCGAAATGAAACGTAGTCCCTGCACTGACCAATAAGAATTCACGAGGTGTCAATATGAAGAAAAAAACATTGACGTCTTGCGTTTCATGGGGTTTCTATGGGAACGAATTGAACGTACGCGTATAATAACGTACTATACACGTACAGTAGCGCTTTTCTGCAGGTCAACTATACACTCCCGCCTGCCATTCGCTTACCAAGAATTGCAATCCAGCGGTCCTTGAATTGCAATTCTTCCCCTCTGGAATTGCAGTCTAATTGCGGTCCAAACGCGGTCCCGTTTTTGCGTTCATTCTTTCGCGATACCGTTTGTGCGGTCATTCTTTCGCGGTCCAGTTTGTGCAGTCATTCTTTCGCGATACCGTTTGTGCGGTCATTCTTTCGCTATTTGCTGTAAAAACTTACAGTATCATCGTATAGTACAGTTTGTTTACATTATCAGTGATTATACAAACGTACTATACGAATATTATACAAACCTACGATATCCGTTCGTATATACATGATATACGATATATCCGTAAGGATATGGTATGAATATAAAGTGGGTCATCCTGTGGTTAAAATATACCGATGCACCGGTTGATTTCGAATGTAAACATCCGGTTTTCATTTCGATCATCTGCAACAATTTTAAGTTTTTCAAAATGAATACATTTTCAGTTTTACGATACAGAAACAATATTTAAAACTGAGGATTGTGAAGTACTGTATCACAGTACATATACATGTGTGTCCAATATACAGTAATTCATCACTGTACTCCGCACCACCGCCGGGGACACAAAACAATGATCCCCCACGCACACCAGCCATCTACATTTGGCGTCCTAAAAGTTCCGGTCTATATCCCACAGTGGGAACAATGTGTGTCACCACCACCACCAGTTTTTGTCTATGACTACACTACATCCCCCCCCCACCCCGGACCACCACTTCTGTCTGTAAGCAGGATGATGTGGCCGACTGATCAAGTGCTAAACTATAGTCCTGGTGCGATGACCGACTGATCAAGTGCTATACTAGTCTTGGTGCGATGGCCGACTGATCAGGTTCTAAACTAGTCATGGTGCGATGGCCGACTGATCGAGTGCTATACTAGTCCAGGTGCGATGGCCGACTGAGCAAGGGCTAAACTAGTATTGGTGCGATGGCCGACTGATCAAGTTCTAAACTAGTCGTGGTGCGATGGCCGACTGATCAAGTTCTAAACTAGTCCTGGTGCGATGGCCTACTGAGCAAGGGCAAAACTAGTCTTGGTGCGATGGCCGACTGATCAAGTTTTAATCTAGTCCTGGTGCGATGGCCGACTGATCAAGGGCTAAACTAGTCTTGGTGCGATGGCCGACTGATCAAGTTCTAAACTAGTCGTGGAGCGATGGCCGACTGATCAAGTTATAAACTAGTCCTGGTGCGATGGCCGACTGATCGAGTGCTATACTAGTCCTGGTGCCATGGCCGACTAATCAAGGGTTAAACTAGTCTCAGTGCGATGGCCGACTGATCAAGGGCTAAACTATTCCTGGTGCGATGGTCGACTGATCAAGTTCTAAACTAGTCCTGGTGCGATGGCCGACTGATCAAGTTATAAACTAATCCTGGTGCGATGGCCGACTGATCGAGTGCTATACTAGTCCTGGTGCGATGGCCGACTGATCAAGTGCTAAAGTAGTACTGGTGTGATGGCCGACTGATCAAGTTCTAAACTAGTCCTGGTGTGATGGCCGACTGATTGAGTGCTATACTAGTCCTGGTGCGATGGCCGACTGATCAAGTGCTAAAGTAGTCCTTGTGTGATTGCCGAATGATCTAGTGCTATACTCGGCATGGCCGACTGATCACGTGCTATACTGGGCATGGTGAGATGGCCAACTGATCAAGTGCTATACTGGGCATGGTGCAATGGGCGACTGATCAAGCGCTATACTAGTTATATGGTGCGATGGCAGACTGATCAAATGCTCTACTAGTCCTGGTGCGATGGCCGACTGATCAAGTGCTATACTCGGCATGGCCAACTGATCACGTGCGATACTGGGCATGGTGAGATGGCCAACTAATCAAGTGCTATACGTACTGGGCATGGTGAAATACTACACTCCCGCCTGCGATTCACTTACCAAGAATTGCAATGATCCCACACACACACCAGCCATCTACATTTGGCGTCCTAAAAGTTCCGGTCTATATCCCACAGTGGGAACAATGTGTATCACCACTACCACCAGTTTTTGTCTATGACTACACTACACCCCTCCTCCCCCCCCCCGACCACCACTTCTGTCTGTAACGCAGGATGACATGGCCGACTAATCAAGTGCTAAACTAGTCCTGGTGCGATGGCCGACTGATCAAGTGGTATACTAGTCTTGGTGCGATGGCCGACTGATAAAGTTCTAAACTAGTCTTGGTGCGATGGCCGACTGATCAAGTTCTAAACTAGTCGTGGTGCAATGGCCGACTGATCAAGTTCTAAACTAGTCATGGTGCGATGGCTGACTGATCAAGAGCTAAACTAGTCTCGGTGCGATGGTTGACTAATCAAGGGCTAAACTATTCCTGGTGCGATGGTCGACTGATCAAGTTCTAAATTAGTCCTGGTGTGATGGCCGACTGATCAAATGCTATTCTCGGCATGGCCGACTGATCACGTGCTATACTGGGCATGGTGAGATGGCCAATTGATCAAGTGCTATGCTGGGCATGGTGCAATGGGCGACTGATCAAGCGCTATACTAGTTATGGTGCGATGGAAGACTGATCAAGTGCTCTACTAGTCCTGGTGCGATGGCCGACTGATCAAGTGCTATACTCGGCATGGCCGACTGATCACGTGCTATACTGGGCATGGTGAGATGGCCAACTGATCAAGTGCTATACTGGGCATGGTGCAATGGGCGACTAATCAAGCGCTATACTACTTATGGTGCGATGGCAGACTGATCAAGTGCTCTACTAGTCCTGGTGCGATGACCGACTGATCAAGGGCTAAACTAGTCCTGGTGCGATGGCCGACTGATCAAGGGCTAAACTAGTCCTGGTGTGATGGCCGACTGACCACGGGCTAAACTAGTCCTGGAGCGATGGCCGACTGATCTAGTTCTATACTAGTCATGGTGAGATTGCCGATTGATCAAGTGCTAAACTAGTCCTGGTGGCTGGTGTGATGGCCGACTGATCAAGTTCTGAACTTGTCCTGGAGCAATGGCCGACTGATCTAGTTCTAAACTAGTCCTGGAGCGATGGCCGACTGATCAAGTTCTAAACTAGTCCTGATGCGATGGCCGACTGATCGAGTGATATACTTGTCCTGGTGCGATGGCCGACTGATCAAGGGCTAAACTAGTCCCGGTGCGATAGCCGACTGATCAAGTGCTATACTAGTCCTGGTGTGATGGCCGACTGAACAAGTTCTAAACTAGTCCTGGTGCGATGGCCGACTGATCAAGTGCTACACTAGTCCTGGTGAGATGGGAAACTGATCAAGTTTTAAACTAGTCCTGGTGCGATGGCCGACTGATCAAGTTCTAAACTAGTCCTGGAGCGATGTCTGACTGATCAAGTGCTAAACTAGCCTGGTGTGATGGCCGACTGATCAAGTTCTAAACTAGTCCTGGTGTGATGGCCTACTGATCAAGTGCTAAACTAGTCCTGGTGCGATGGCCGACTGATCAAGTGCTAAACTAGTCATGGTGCGATGGCCGACTGATCAAATCGCATGCCATAATAACTAGATGGCCATGGCCTGCATGTCGTGCCCGCCGAGGCATTTGATAGTACAAACAATTTTTTTTATTGCAACAAAGCTTTAGCCCGTCGACGTAAAAACGGGCCGCACCCGCCGAGGCTTTGATAGTATACCCAAAAACTTTAACTAAAAAACACTTTAACCACAAACTTTATCCTGAATGCACACCAATGTGCCAACTATATCGCTCTGTCTGCAAGCGGGCCCAACAAAAACTATAAGGGAAATTTCAAAGTAATTTGACAGTGACATTGGTCACATATAAATAATAATGAAAATGTGGGTGACAAATACACCGTATGTGAAGTTTCGAGTGAATTGGTGAAGCGGTTTCGGAGATATAGTGTTCTTAAAGGTACATGCCCACAGGCACAAAATGTTCTTTATATCAGAGACATCATCTGAGACATTTTCGGGCAAAATGAACATTAATTCACCATTAATACACATATTTATTGGCATTATTATACATTTTATATCAGACGTAAATTTCCACACTGCTATCAGGGGCGATAACCGTGTTTCCTTAAAATGTTACCAAAACATTACTACGGTATTTATTTTTTGATGTGCAATGATCATACATGTACTTTATAATCTGTCGAAAACATTATTTTTTCAGGGAAACACATTTAATTAGTATAAGTAATTAAAAAATATCATGCCCCATTTGCCTATGAAAATAGCCTGATATCACCGCGTGTCACTATCAGTGAAATAAACATTACTAAATGATTATATCCATATAACGGGCACTCGTAATGATTAGAACTCAGTCTGGTGGAATTGTGACAAAATTATACACTTATTTAATTCCTACAAATAACTGAGAATACACATAACTTTAATTGTTGTGCCTACTGAGTGGGTATGTACCTTTAATCAGCATAAATTTAATTTAATTGCTATAAAGAACAGTTTGTGCCTACTGAGTGGGCATCTACCTTTAAAAACTTTAACCTTAAATCAAAAAAATTTAACCGGACGCACGAAGTGACGTACATATGGATGTACGTACGTATGTAGGCCAATGTGACAACCATATCGCACTGTCCACATGCAGGCATGTCAAAAACTTTGAGGTAAATTTCAAAGTAATTTTTCCTTGATATTGGGCACAGGGGCTGCAGGGGTTGAGCATAGAATGAAAATATGGATGATGATAAACACACATGTGAAGCTTCGAGTGAATTGGCGAAGCTGTTTCTGAGATATAATGTTCTTAAAAACTTTAACCTACGGTAAATAAAAACCAGATGGCCATGGCCCGCATGTTGAGCCCACCGAGGCATTTGATGGTGTCCGAGTATATTTATTTGAAGTTTGAATTAACGTATGTAAAAGCTTTAACGCAAATTTGAAAGTCATTTGACCTTGACCTTGGGGCACAGGGGCCGCATGAGTGGGACATAGAATGAATATATGGATGATGACTAATAAGCATTTGATGTTTCAAGTCAATGTGACTTTAATAGGATATGGTATTTTAAAACATACACCGATTTCGGACGGACTGACGCTCGGACGTCATTGTGATCACTATGTCTCGCTTTCCACAAGCAGGCTCGGCAAAAAAAATACAGATGGACGTCAACGTGCAGACTATATCGCACTGTCCGCAGGCGGTCGCGACAACAATTGTCCAACCCCTTTTTAAAGGTGCAAGCCCACTCAGTAGGCTAAAAATGCTCTTTATGGGAATTAAATAAGTGTATAATTGTCACTATTCCACTAGTTATAAACATTACGATTGCCCGCTATACAGATGTAATCATTTGGTAATATTTATTTTACTGATAGTGACGCGCGGTGGTATCGGTATTTTCATGTGCAAATGGGGCATGATATTTTATAATTATTTATACTATTAAATTAAATGCATCAACTGAAAACAAAATTGACAGATTATAAAGTATGATCATTGCACATCAAAAAATAAATACAGAGAATAAATATTAATGTCCGTTAACATTTTAAGGAAACACGGTTATCGTCCCTGATATCAATATGGAAATTTTCTTCTGATATAAAATGTATAATAATGCCAAACAATACGTGGGTAATGGTAAATGATTGTTTATCTGGCCAGTAAATGTCTCCGATGATGTCTCTGACATAAAGAACATTTTGTGCCTACTGAGTGGGCATGTACGTTTAACGCTAGCTCCGCCCTGTCCAGTGAGACCTATGCATGTGTTAAGTTTCATAAAAAATATTGCAAAGGGTGTTCGCGTTATGCTCCGGACAAATCAATGCGCTAAAAAAAACAAAGGGAGATAACTAAACTAGAAAATGTGTTCATAGAACACGGATACCCCAAATATCGCTTTGATAGTAAACAAGGCATCCATGACACGGGGTAAAATAAACTTTCCGCATCTACTCATCATAAGGAAGCTACATATCAAATTTCAGTGCTGTAGCTATTACAAAAGTTTCAAATTCTAATTCAAAAAGAGGGAGATAATCCATGACTCGGGGGTCGAATGAAAATAAACTTTGCAAATCTACTCATCATAAGGACATACCAAGTTTCAGGTGTGTAGCTATTAGGGTTTAAAAGTTTTACGAGCTACAAGACAAAATTGGAAAATTCTAACTTGAAAAGGGGGAGATAATCCATGACCATGGGGTCGAATCAAACATACATGTACCAAGTTTCAGGTATGTAGCTATTACGGTTTAAATGTTTTTCGAGTTACTAGGTTGGTGACGGACGGAAGAACGGACAAGGTCAAGGGTAACACTAAATGCCCCCTCCACTATCGTGGTGAGGCAAAAGTTGTCATATACAAGTAACTTACCTTAATTCATCAGTTACACATCAGACGATGAATGAACTTTAATTCTGGTGTAGAATATTAAAGTTATTCATTATATTCAATAGTGCTGCTTTGACATGACGTGAAATTAAAACATGCATGACATGATCTGGAAGAAAAACCACAGACCAAGCACGCATATTCAGAATAACGTCTGTCGGTTCTTATCCAGCTCCGATTTCTGTCACCTGTCCACAAAATCCAGAATCCAACATTGTCGCAAATTTAATCCTCTATGTTGGTGTACGTTAGAACAAAATGTCACTTAGTATATTATCCAATCCATTGTAATCTCTTGTTTCTCTAAATAAATGCGTCCAACAATCCCTGTAGCTGCTATCGTGATAAAAAATGTTAAAGATTCCGTCAGCGCCTCACATATTGATCTTAATATCCACCATTTTGATTCCAAGTACCAGAATAATGATGTTTCCATGCGCCGTCGTAGTGTTATCTGTCAGATTCCGTTGTTTATTTGATCAAATTGAAGGACAAATTTGTGTCCGCTAATGTCGCCAAGAGCATAATCTGTGACGTTGACTGTAATAATTTGGCATAACTTCTAGCTTGTGAATTTTTGGTTGAATGAAGTGATCACTATGGTGAATAAGTGTGTATTTGTGCCCGGTTTGCTCAGCAGGTAGAGCGATAGTGTGGTAAACCAGAGATCCCCCGTTCGATTCCGGGCTGGTGCACATCTTTCTCACCCTGTGACATTTAGCGCCCAACGTAGTTGCGGGAAGTAACTCTGCAGAATACTCCGGCATCGTCCGTACCGAGAGTTTATAATGGTACTCTCCGTAGGTTTCCCCTGCAAAGTACCAAATCACATCTGATTTGCACTTCCAACTGTTAATTGCGACATATTTTCTGTATTTTTTAATTGAAAGAAAAGTCAGTATTATACTTATTCATTTCTGTGTAATAAGTACAGAAAAATATGTCATAATTAACAGCTAAAGCGCGAATGAGATCCGATTCGGTACTCTGCAGGAAAAACCTATGGAGCCCCGGAACTCTGGGTACGGACAATAATTGAGTATTCTGTTGCCCAACAAAGGACCGCGACTGATAAATACTCCCAAATTGTACCCAAACATATGGAATTTGGAGACAAAAATTAAACATAGAATTCGTGGACAAATTTCAATTTGGCGGAGAAGAATGTCACAGTACGCAACTGACCATGGGGATGAAGTGTGTATGATCTGTGCCTTGTTAGCTTGCTCGGTAGAGTCATGGGCATGGTACGGTAAACATGAGGTCCCTGGTTCGATTCCGGGCCGTTATTTATCTTTCTCACTCTGTGACACAAGTAAACCGTTTTATTTTAAAGAAATGGCTATCACCGGAATAAATATTATCTTCACAAAATTTGATTCGGGCCAATAGAAATCAACAGCCAGAACAGAACGTTTGCAGTAATATAAATCTAATTCCAATATAAATTTTTAATATTTTTTTTATGATCAGGTTTCGAAAATTAAAATATGCTTTTCTTTTAAAATTATTATCAATATGTTCACCATGTTATTATGGTTACTATGCAATTCACAGTCTCCTTGCAGATTGAAATTGAAAGATATTATGAAAAGTTGACTTGTGTTGATCTCAGAAATTGTCATGTCGACTATAGGATCGCGTCGAAATAATGTCAACATAATAGGAAAACGTAATTTGATACCGACAAAAAAGTAAACAAAACGCAAAATTGATGCTTTGTTTTGCTATATTATACCGTAGACCACACATTATCATTTGATTTTATATGAAAATAAATATATGTCAGCATGGTGGTGTCTATTAATTTGTTCTTGATATTCGGAAAGGCAGTGAGTGAGTGACGACATTTTGTTTTGTCCAAGAAATTATCAAGGTCAATGTTTCACTGTTTGTCTAGAAATAACCCGCCGATTTATATTTGCGCACCAAAAAAACAGATCACAAATACCGCTGACTTTCTAGGCTAGTCACTTTGAATTAGATAGATGGGATAAAATTTTGGATTGGAACACGGATACGTTTGTCAACTATTTCGATTGTATTGCCGCATTGGTTAAGCAGAGCGGTCCGCCGGTTTTACCGCAGAGCGCAGCGTAAAGCGGTCATTCTTTCGCAGTTTACAGAAACAAAGGAGCGTAAATTGCAATTAAAAGCGGAGCGCAGCGCTAACTGCGCTATAAGTATTGCAATTCCGCAACCAACTCTTTGGACCGCAGTCACATGATTGCAGTCCGATTGCGGTCCAATTGCAATTAATGGGAACGCGAATTGCAATCCTGCGCTCCAGGAATTGCAATTCGCCTGGTAAGAGAACCGCAGGCCACTCTGTACATACTATACCAATACTATACGTACTATACCAATACAATAAGTTTTCTATACGATATGCATATAAAATAAACGTACGGTATGTGTGTACCGTACATACCAACCAATATCGTATAGATATACCATTCAAATCGTACGTTTATACGATTTGTATACATGTGTATAATTCTGGTACGTTTGTATCGTACAAACATACCAGATTTCTGTACGGTATAAATGTACCAGAATACCGTAAATGTATACGATATATTAACGGTGTTGACGTGTACTATTTGCCATAATATTTGGTCCGCCCCTAATATTTGGTCCTCTTTGGAGTCGAGAATTTCTTTCAAATGAGAGGTGTTTTCAGTAGAAT
>CM055274.1:19910963-20106050 GCA_029237695.1 Conchocele bisecta | reverse complement strand
CATAATGTAATAATATCTGCCGAGCGTCGAATGATAATGCCTGTTGCCGATGCTATGGGGTCGACAGGTATGGTATAGACGTCATTGTTGGCCGTTGTGTTTGCTATCGGTAGTTCCCTGTCCTCTTCCAGCTTAACATACACACGAAAGCCCGACAGCTGATCTGGAATGAAACACGTTATTTATATCATTTCATAGCCTTATCTGAACTTGGTGATATCATTTCATAGCCTTGTCTGAACTCGGTGATATCATTTAATAGCCCTGTCTGAACTCGGTGATATTATTACATGTTATCATTTCCTAGCCCTGTGTGAACTGGGTGTTGTCATTTCATAGCCCTGTCTGAACTGGGTGATATCATTTCATAGCCCTGTCTGAGCTAGGTGTTATCATTTCATAGCCCTGTCTGTGTTGGGTGTTATAATTTCACCGCCCTGTCTGATCTTGGTGATCGTTTCATAGCCTGTCTTCTAGCAGTATCTGAACTTTATATTGAACAGCACCAGCCTGGTATTCTCTGTGTACATATACACATGTAGTTACATAGAACAACCGGTTACTATCTTTATATTTCAAGTCATCTTTATATTAACTACTCTCGTAGTTGAATAGCTAGTAGAAGGCTAGTGCCCGTCGATATCAAGTTTATCAGACAAGGCTATGCAACACGTACATGTAGGAATTCCGAGCCGAGTCTGATAAATGTTATATCAAAACACAGTAGCATGGTACGTGTATTCTATTTATCAGGTAATTGTTACGCTTGGATGATGGGCAAATATTACATACAAGTATCATGGAAAGCATTGGTAAGAGTGCATGCGCGTTTGCGTTGCGTCATTCCATGTTATTCGATAGTCTCATGTGACGTCATTCCACCAATGAAATATCAGCGAAATGTTGAATTCGTTGTGACCCGGCGTACATTTGTATCTGGTCAATGCAGGATGCGATAATTTGCTATCAGTCAGCACGTATGCGGTTAATGCATTGCGGGTTATCTGATAAACGTAACGTGTGCATCCTGGCATTGAGCGGGATTCAACGATACTGAATGTCACAAAACATGAGACTGCGACTGGAGAAATGGAACTTATGGGCGTGTGAGCAGTGTAGATCAACATCAGCGAGCATTCGCACAGTCTGATCAGGACCTACACTGTTCGCACTTGCATCAATGAAACCCCCGACATGCTTCTAAAAAGCACTATATATCGTTATCAGAGTGTTCTATTAGATCAGGAGGTGCACTACTGAACATTATAGCAGAATGCCACAATATGCTCTCTATAGTGGAAATTTGGACGGTCGCAAAAGGTCGTCGGGAGTAGTATATAGGGAGTCAAAATGATACCACCTACTGTGATATCATTTACAACCCTCTATAATACCCCCACCACCCCCGAAAAACCATAAATTGGTTAACGAGGAAATTGTCCCCCACCAACCACGAAAAATAAAAAATTGGTCGTGAAAAAAAACATAATGTTTTCCCGACAGCAAATTTATGAATATTTGAGAAAATAATTATTTTACAAAATTAATTTCAATGTGCCCACGAGTGATAGTTTATATTCCAACACCCCATTTTTCTCCTCCAATATAGCTAATTGATTTCGCAGATCAGCAACTAATTATACCAGCTCTAGTCTACCACGTTCACCTTTAGCTACCTGACAGCGTAGTTGCTTATGTCTACAAAGAGCACTAACGAATTTAAAAGGGCATCTGGGGCATTGAAATTGCGGGGGGACACAAGGAATTTTTCTACGTCTCGCTAGATGCCTTCGTAGATAGTCTTTACGCGTAAACGTCTTACAACAAGTCTCACACTCCATTATATATATATATATGTATATGTTTATATTCAATTGGACGTGAAAAAAACATAATGTTTTCACGACCAATTGAACAGATAAATTTCATAGGTTATACAAAAGTATATTACAGAAAATATGATAACGCCAGAAATCGAAAGTTTGAGAAGAGAAGCCGAATCTCTAGGGATTACTTATAGTAAACGGTTGAGAGTTAGGGGGTTGACAAAGCTGATAAACTCCACAAAGAATGAGGCGTTTATGAAGCGGTTTACCCGCACCCACAAACGAGGAGCATTTAAAGACCTCTCACTAGCGGAGGAAGTTGGTAACAGAATTCAAAAAAAAGAAAGTATTGCGGAGCTAAGGGCTAGTGTAATTAATTCTAAAGAATTTCCTTCAAGCACAAATAATTTGTCTCAAATTAGACACACAGGTGACCAAATACCAAATAAAAGATCTATAGTTCGCGCGATAGTGGAAAAAGGTTAAGAAATATTGGGGGCTTACGATGAAAAATTGGAAAAGGTAGAAAATGGAAGACGGGTAGTTACATTATCCTTTCGTAAAAACATTGACATCAACGAGTCCGAACGCATGTCCGATAAACTCGCTCCGTATCTAACTACAAATTTTTATTTGAGATATTCATATTCTTACAAGCTAGAACATATGGAGGAAACTAAAAATGGAAAACCTATAACTCTAATATTTCACAAAAATCTCGGTGGTAGCGAACCACTATCATCAATGAAAACCGTTAAAAAATGGCTGTCAGATAAGGAGCAAACACGAATAATGTCCGATGAAATAGACAGACCGAATACAAAGTGGAAGTTTGTAAGATGGGTAGAGGTTTTCGTAAAGCTAATACAGGGCAGTAGGGGAATAGATTTGGGACTACAATCCAAAGAAGCGGCGGGAGGAGAACTTCCAGAATGGTTGAGGAATAGAAAAGGTATGTATTCTTTAGATAAGTATAATGACGACCTTTGTCTGTTCAGGTGTTTAGCTATGCACCTTGATAAAAAGATCAGACCTGACAGATGTACAGAAAAAGCGAAAGAACTTAGTAAGCAATATTTCGGTAGTAATGTGGTTTCAGCAATTCCTTTTTCAGATCTGAAAAAGGTTGAAGAGTTTTTTAAAATCGGTATAGAAGTATATCAACCAACCGAATGTAATGTATGGTGGTTGAAAAAGGTACCAGCGCACTATAAGGCGATAGGTAATAAACCAATGACAATAGGACTGTTTAATAATCACGCATTTCTGATAAAAAACCTTACAAACATATCTAAAATTTACGCCTGCGATAATTGCAAACAGAAATTCACGAAAGCGAGTAATATGAAGAGACACGGACCAAAATGTATGAAAGGTGAGACAAAAATAGTATGTGATGGTAATTATTTAGAGCGCCCGCGTTCGTCGTTCGAGAAAGCGTTCTACCCAAAAAGTTCTAACAGTTATGGGGCGATCGATTGGATGTATTCTGTGGAAAACCGGGAGGGAATTCACATTCACCACGAACAATACGGACACGGGGGTGAAAGATAGATTTTAGGAGCTCCAGTAGATGGATAATGCCAAGAAAACAATACCGTATATCAATATCACGGCTGTTACTGGCACGGGTGCGAGATTCATGCAAAGCATAGAACAAAAGAACGCTTATCCACTATGAGAAGAGATACATTTATTAGAAGAAGCAAAGAATTCAACCTAGTAGTTATGTGGGAATGCGAATTCCAAAGAACGGGTAAAGATATAAAGATCGGTTGCGACACTACTCTTTATCCATATCAGATAGTATATGATTGTGAGGCGTATCTCAACCCAGAATTTAAAACGCTAGGTAATAGTTTAGAGTACGAAGCTGAGCACGTTCCGGTAAGCGTTAGTATAGGAGATAATTTCTCAGGAACAGTAACTCATATTTGTGATAAAGATCCCGCAAAACTTATAGAAAAATTTGTAGAAGATTTGAAAGTCAGGGGAAAAGCTATAAGAGAAGAAGTGTGGTCAAGATATGGGTTTAATACAGAACATTTACGTAAAAACCAAATCGCCAAGATCCAACAGTGGATAGAGCAAGTACCGGTTATAGGTTTTAACAGCAGTAAGTACGATATAGACTTAATAAAGAAATATTTAGTAGGCGAACTGTCATCAACAACGAAGAAAGTAATGGTTGGAAAAAGGGCGAACGCGACAATATTTCTATTTACTCCGGAGTTTAGATTTCTTGATGTAATACTTTACCTAGGACCCGGTGTAAGTTACGATAGTTGGATAAAAGCCTACGACTGCAAAGGACAGAAATCTTTCTTTCCTTATGAGTGGTTCGATTCTCCAGACAAACTGGATTACCAAGGACTACCGGATATAGAGAATTGGTATTCCAAACTATCTGGGAAAATGTTAATAGATGAAACAGAATTAAGTAAATGTCGTAGAATTTTCGAAGAAAATAATATGAAAACTTTCAGAGATTGGTTGAAATATTATAACGATTTAGATGTAGCACCGTTCCTAGAAGCGGTGGAAAAAATGTGTGAATTTTATAAACACAGAGGTGTGGATATTTTCAAAGATGCGGTAACACTACCTGGAGTAGCTATACAATATTTATTGAGAGGAACCATTAAAGAACAAAAATCTTCAAAGACGATTATACCGGAGGATGCTCTATATGCACCAAAAGAAGAAACATACGAAATGATGAAAGACGCTCTAGTCGGGGGACCATCAATCGTATTTACACGCTATGCAGAAGCCGGTGTTTCAAATATTAGATCTAATTCCTCAAATGAAATTAACAAACCTTGCAAGGCTGTTTTGGGGTACGATGCAAACGCGTTATATTTACCTACGTTAAATAAAGAGATGCCGTGTGGGAGAGAAACTATACACCATATAAATACCCCACATAATCCTAAATTTATTAAAATGTTTTGTAAAAGAGTTTTATCTGGAGACTGGTTTGGGTTTGCGGAGGTGGATATAGAAGTTCCACACAACTTAAAAGATAAGTTTTCTGAAATGTCTCCACTTTTTATAAACAGAGAAGTAGATGTTAATGAGGTTCCAGAACACATGATAAAATATTTGGAAGATACTGGAAGAACTAGAGGAAATGGAAGAAAATTGGTGGAATCTATGTCGGCCACCAAAGTACTGTTGTACGCGCCACTATTGAAATGGTATTTAAAACACGGCCTAGAAATAACGGGAGTTCATCGTGTTATAGATTATATTAGTGGTAAACCCTTCGAATGGTTCGCAAAAGAAGTTACAGCTGCAAGACGAACAGGCGATGTAGAACCAAATAAGAAACCAGTATCGGATATAATGAAATTATTAGGCAATTCGTGTTGTGGAAAAATGATAGAGGCAAAAGAGAGACATTTAAATACGACATATACACAAGACGAAACCTGTGTTGACAAAGCGTTAAGATCTGCATTCTTTGATGATTTGGAAGAGATAGGAGTTGCGTACGAAATATCTTCCCGAAAACCCCGGTGTGCAGTAAAGAGCCCCTTCCACTGTGGAATAGCGGTTTATCAACTAGCTAAATTGAGAATGTTGGAATTTTACTACGAATTTCTAGACAAATACGTAAAAAGAGAAGACTTTGAATTAATACAGATGGATACAGATAGTATGTATATAGGAGTTAGTGGAAAAACGATAGGGGAATTGATTAGACCTAACTTACTAGACGGGTTTGAAAAAGAAAAAAAGAAATTGTTGGCTTGGGATAAATGGAGCGAAAGAGAGCCCGGACTTTTCAAAATGGAATTTAGCGGAGATAGGGCGATAGCGTTATCTAGAAAGTGTTATTTTGTAGAAAAAATTAATTTCACTAAAGATAATTTGGAACAAATTAAAATTAATAAAAACTCTGCGAAAGGAATGTCCAAGATAAATTTAAATTGGGATAGATATAAACGAGTACTAAGTGAAACTACAGAAGATGGAAAACACATTATAGATGTAGCACAAAACAGAGGATTTAAAATGAAAAATGGCGTTATGAAAACGTACTGTCAACAAAAATTAGGACTCTCGGCATACTACGATAAAAGACGCGTGTTACCAGACGGAATACATACAGAACAACTCTAAAGAATCTGACGATCCGGGGGTAGCTGGGTGTCAGAAGGCACCATAAGAAGTTCTTCGCGAACAAACCCTCGAGATGGCCCATCATCCAAATAGTAGAGCACGGGCTCATCAGGTTTGGTAATAGATCGATCTAGATGATATACATTGAGAGACCACACGGGATCAGTCGCGCGGCGGCTGCCACCTTCGAGCTCTCCCGGTTGATAGAGGTACCGGGCGTCAATATCTGATGGAAGCCGCTGCTCCTCTAAACCAACGGGTCGCCCGCGCGAGACGGCAGAGGGCTTGCTCGTCACCCTTTTAAACTTGATAGCATCTACAGGCTTCTTACCTATCGATCTGGTCACCTCTCCGTTCAGTGCGGAGACCACGGCGGGCAGTCTGGCCACCCACTCGGTCGATCGCGAATGAGGGTCTACAAGTTCTTTAGCGTATTGGTGTCCGAACAGTCTCTCAGCCAGGGTTCGATTGAAGCGCTCCACTATCCCCTGGTCCCGGTGGATGTTGACGCGGCCGCGTTTGATAGAAACTTTGTGCTTAGACAATAGATGAGAGACCGCGCCCATGAACTCGCGGCCGGGATCGACCTGGAGAAGATTCGGCCATTTGAGAGGACTCCTCTTATATATTCGGGAAAGAGCCTCGGCCACCTCATTAGACTCTTTAGTGGCCAACGGCTCAGCCCCCTTATAACGACTCGCTACGTCAACGATTGTCAGTGCGTACTTGTACGTTTTGCGACCGACGCGATCGTGAGGGAGAAACAGGAGATCCGCTTGGTGAACTTGGTTCGGCACCTGCACGTCGAATTTCGGGCGCGGAATATTGTGAGGCGCGGGTAAATAGATCTGCCAGATGGCCTGCTTCTTGAGCCATTCCTTGACAGCGTTTTCTGAAACCTTGGTCGCCGCCGCGAGGTTATTGATGGCCGCGAGTACCTTCCAGTACCCGCGGGAGCTATAGTACGTGTTCGCTAGCTTACGCGTTAGTTTGGTATCAAGTTTGCGCGTGTTCATCGTATGCGAAGTATTCTAATATATCGGACAATCTCCAACATGCCCTCGCCAGTTCGTCCGGTAACTGCGTCGTTAATAATAAACCTTTGTTGGAAGTTTCGCTGCAGCCCCAATCGCGTTTGGGTTGGAACAGGAGAGGGGAATCTGTGGAATCTAACATCCGCTTTGCGAAAAGGGTGGCCTCTTTTTCGTCCTCGCGCCACGTCTCGAGACAATCTCGGGCCAGACGAATCATACTCTTTGCACCAGGTAAACGATGTTTTTGGACAGTGTAGCCTACATCGATCATAGCGTCATAAAGTTCGTCAACTAACATCGTTCTATATATATATTTTTATAAAAAAAAATTGTTTTAATTAATTAATTATTTTATATAGTAGCCGACGAGACCCACCATACCCATTCCCGCGACGATGAACGCGATCTCGCGGTCATTTTGGGCCTCTGACGGTACATAGAAATCTGAAAGTTGTGGCTCGCGATCCATTGGATGGAGAGTTTTGTGCGGATATGCCAGCGCGTACTCGCGGTTGGCTTCTTCAACGTTCTGAAAAGTTTGCGCGGCGTGATTTTCGCGGCGAAGCTCTTCATTGACCCAGTCCAGATGGGCGGTTCGTTTTTTCGACCACGCTTCCTTTGCAGTATTGAGTTGTTCTACAGCTAAATCGTGACGCTTACGCTCCTCATCCCCGTTCGAGCTTTTCATTTTAGAGAATATAAAGTTGCTACCGCTGAACGCCAATGCGTTTACAAGCGCACCACCTACTATTACTGCGATTGAATCCATTTATTTCCATATATTAACTGGTATAATTCCAGCTTTAACTAGATAATCTCGGGTCCAAACTGCGGCCGCTACTTCTAAGGTCGCGAGCCCTACGTCTCTCACAGTAAAGTCCAATTTGGGAGCGGATCCTCCTAGGGCCATCTTTGATAGTCGAGCATACCCGATACTGAAACCCGATATCACCACGGCGTGATAAAGCGCATTCACTAACATTTTACCATCTTGTTCAGCCATTGTTATAAGTATTGCATATAAAAGGGGTCGCGATCAATGTTTAAATGGGGCGCATCCAAATTCAACATTGTTGATGATTGGTGTTTCGTAACTTTCTTCTGAACACTGGCTGGTTGTTTTTCCAATCGGGATTGGTGTAATAGGGGGTATTTCCACACGCACAGGGCACCAACAACTGCCAGACCACCACCAACAAACCAACTCCAATTCGCGAATTGGGGTTCAATCGGATTCGTCCAACTCCAACCCCCAATTCGTGAATTGGAGTTGGTATTGGGTGACAAATTCAAATTCAAAGAATTTGGGTGTGCTTCTAATTCGTGAATGTGTTGAATTGGGGGTGTTGTTGCACTCAACCCAATCGGGATTGAAGTTGAACCCGATTGCTCTGTCTTCAGATGTTTTGCTGTCTCCGTCCCCGATTGCAACGACTGTTTAGCCTCTCGAAGCTCGGCGAGTATTTTATCTTGTTTAACTTTTAGGGTGGCAGCCGCCGCCCGCCCAGCTGCCTGTCTTTTGGGATTTTTTATATGCGGTATGTCATCCAGTGGCGGAGTAACACTCGGGTTCGATTGTGTTGGAGCAATCTGGTTCAACTCCGTCACTCTCGTGGGTGTGCCTTGTGTCATCATTTTCAGGGCTTATAGTTCGTGGGCATATATGTCCAAATTGACAGTGTTTACCCGTGGTCAACGCGGTTGTCAGTGGAGCTAAGTACATTCCAAACTTGTGATAAATTGAGCAACATGCCGTTCTAAGAGTGTGTCCTATAAAAGGGTCAGTCTCTAGATCGTGAATCAACCCTTCGGTATTTGGTTTAGGGAGAAGTATACTAACGGCAGTAGCGTACAAATGAATAGCCGCCGATCCAAGAGTTTTTGTCATCTCTGCTCCCAATTTGGATTCGTATCGCGCATACATTTTATCAATCTCCGCATCTGACATCTTATCCACCTGACAAACTGAGAGACGCCTACCTAGATAATGCTCCGATTGTCCCCCAGCAACCAGCGCAGCTAGACGCTCGCGTCGCGCCGCATTTTCATTCGGAGTCGTTGCACCCAACCCAATACCAACTGCCGTTGGAGTTGGAGTTGATCCCGATTGCTCTGTCCGAGTTGATGTTACATTATCTTTCAGAATGTTGGCAGTCGGAGTTGAGGTTTCTTCCATTAGCTGATCGAGAAGTTCGTCGCAGTTCATTTTTATTATTTTTTTCAAAATTAGTAATTTAACTATTCTAACAAGTCTCATCACTTTAACATATTGCCAAGCGCACCACCCGATACTTATGATCACCATTATGCTCGCAACAAAGCTCGCAGCGGAGCACCTAATTGTTAACATTGCTAACCATTGTTCAGCATTTGTTCAGCATTTGTTCAGTATTTGTTCAGCATTGTTCAGCAATTGCTAAGCATTGTTCAGCAATTGCTAAGCATTGTTAAGCATTGCAATAGCTTATTACTTTATAATTTTCATAATTTTTTCAAAATTATTAATTAATTGATAACTTTATAAGCAGTTGGTTGATCAGTCTTTAGCAGAAGCTTGGCGTGCTTAGTTTCGGAAAGCATCTGTCGAACCTCCAGGCGCTCCTCGCGCGTTGGGATAACGTCATTCTCTCGAAGACAGTCATCGAATGAGTCTCGGTCCTTGCAGTGAAAGAGGGCGACCCATTTCGTTTGCTCGCGCAGATCCTTGAGGACGGCGTTGTATTTTTGAGTGGATATCCATACGCTTTGCCTCGCATGGCGGCCAGAAAATGCGAGCTCGGATAGCATGTCCTTCTTTTTGGTCATCGCCGCCTTGGCCGACCAATCGTCAATCACATATAGGGTGGGCTCACCCTGGAATCTTTGGTATAAACCACGCAACCAACCGTGAAGCCTATCACCCGGGTCAATAACGTATACCTCAGGGTCGGTCCATATCCACGGGCGCCGCTGATAAGTATCGTTGTGCCGCACAGTGGGACACAGGATCACAATGTGACGAAAGGCATCGCGGTAGGACTCCTCGAGCAAGTCGAGGATGAAAACCGTTTTTCCACATCCTGTCTGCCCACATATTATGGCAGAGTGAGCATCTCCAATCGTGAATTGGTATTGATTGCTAGATTTCTTAATTAATTCTTTAGAATTATCAAAATTAGTAGATCGCTGATACGTATCGACCATCTTCGATGTAGAGTTGTGCGTCTGTAATTATATATAAGTACACGTTCAATGGCCCGGCTCCGTCCGCCTCTTTGGTTATCTGGATCGTCACACCCTCACTAGCGTTCTCAACTTGGCGTCCGCTACCGTGTATTTGGTCATCGTCGCTGGCTCGCATGTCTAGCCATAAAGCGTATTTGGTATTCAGGAACTCCGCGAGGGAGACGGACGAGAGGTGCAGGTCTGTGGCAACTGCTGCAACCTCCGGAGAGCGCTTAGAACCGGCAGCAAACTGCTTTCTTACTTCATCCCACTGCTGGTGCGCGCGAAGACCCGTGCTGTAGAGTTGATTGGGGACTCCCTCGATCGTCACCTCGATCTTCGTGATTTTGGGGTTATAGAATTTGTCGGTTTTTCTAGCACCAAACGCGAACCGAGCATCCTCGAACAACATCAGTATACCTTTCATCGAGCGGGCGTGCGTTGACATTAATATTCCACAATGTGTCGCCTTTGTCTTTCGTCATCTTGCGATGGCGAAGAACTCGGTCGTAAAGTATGGCAACGCGCCCGGCGTACTGGGTTCTGATCAATCGCGCGAGTTCGGGCATCGTGACCATGTCGTACTCCAGCGAAACATTGTCGATCGTATACGTCGATAACATGTCGGTGGCTATGAGAACTCGGCTGTAGTCGTTGAACGTTAGTTCGTATTCGAGGCGGTCAGCCAAAGCACTCTGATAGTAGGGCATGTGACTCTCCAGCAACTTAAAGTCGAGCGGGATGTAGAAGCGGTTACCGTAAGTGCCCGCGACCGCGTTGTCACTCGCGTTGTTATCTGCCTTGTTAGCAGCCCCGATTCTAAGTTTGGTTACATTCTTATTTTTGCTGGTGTCAATACCCTGATAGACAGCGTTTTCGCGCTCTTGTGCCGTCTTCCACAGGTCCTGATAGCAATGGTAGACGTCGCTGTCGTCGATCGACATCATCTCATTGCCAGAAATCTTTATCATAGTCTTCTTGACTATGGCGCGACCCAGGTTCTGAACGACGGTTCGGTCCGCGTCCGTCGACGTTAGCGAAATAGTGAAAGCGAGGCGAACAGTACCCGGCACAATGACGTCGTGAGTTCCGAGGTTGGGGAAGCGGACTAAGAGCTGCTGGTTCTGGTCGATCGTCGATGGGTTGTTCGTAATAACGACACTCTGTCTCACGCCTTTTGCCCCGAGGGGCTCACGCAGTCTGCGATATGGATTGAGTTTGCGACCGTATTGACTCGAAGACATAATTAATTTTTTCAAAATTATTGAAACTATTAAACCCGTATGGTTTTGTCTTTAATACATAATTAATTTTATATTAAAGATGGCTGATTACGATGCTGACATGGATGAAATCGGCAGAGACGATTACGTCGATGATTATGATGTTGATGATGATAACTTCGAGGATTCCATCACAACCTTCGACAAAACACCGCCTCCAATTAGTGAATTGGAGGAAATAGGTGGCGCTACCAGCAGCGTTGGTAAAAGTCGGAAATTACTTGAGGGAGCTGTAAACGACTACTACAACACTTTGTCAGAAATCGGTCTGGTCTCGTCTGTCGGTCGCGACTACTCCAAATTCGAATTGGATCTGAACGGTAGATTGCGACTAAAATCATCAAATATCCCGATCATCAACATGAAGACCGGAAAACCCCTATCGCTAAACACCATTGCAGGAAACCGGGGCGGTGGCGAAATCATAAAGAACGAACTAGGCTTCACGGATTGGAAGAGGGGTAAAACAATTGTGCCGGCCCGCGCTGTAGAGGCCCTACATTCTACCGACGAAACTATAGCGAAGACGGCCACCGCGATAGAAACGGTCGAGCTCAGCGAGGTCCCTCAAATAGCCACCGACGTTATTAACACGATGGAGACCACGTTCAGCGTCCAATCGCAATTGGGGGAAATACTCAACGATGACCCACCGTTACCTCTTCGAGAACTCCGTGGACTCGATAAGGCTCTACAAACGGTCCGGGGCGAACTGATCCTTAACCTCTCCAAACTCACGGCGCTGGATGAACATATCGCGCTAGAAGAAAGAAAACTGGAGGAAGCCGGTGACGATAGAGAATCTACCGAGCGGATCGCCGAACGACTGCGGTCTTTGCGGGATGAAAGAGAAGCTCGCTTGGAGGCCGCCTCGGCTAACCGTGAGGCTCTCCGCACACAAATAAGTCGGATCCGCGAATCAATCTCGAGGGTCCTGCACGAGGAGACGACACTTGGTGAGCGTCTTCGCACTCTGTTCAGAGAGCAGGGCGTCACGATAGCAAGCATCCTCACAGCTGTCGGCATGACTATATCAACCATAGTTCTAGCTTTCACTGGTGGTGCGGCGCCACCACCCGCGCCACCACCAGCACCCGCACCATCCGGTGGAGCCAAGGAGTGGGTAAAAAAACAACTAAAAGCCCTCGCCAGTCTCCTGGCTAAATTAGCCGAAAAGGCGGCTGCCGTACTACCTGGACTGATCGGAAGTATCGTTTCTTACTTGCTATCTATATTATCAAAAATGGCCGGATGGCTAGCCAAAAATACCTGGGCTTTAATCGTGGCAATCGCCGGTCTCCTACTATTCTTCGCCACTAATCGAGATTGGAAGTTCCTACAACCAAAGCGTAAATAATCCGATCGCCACGAGGGCGATGACGAGCCCTAATTTCTCCTCCTCGTGTGTTGTGCTTCCAATTTCACCCAATCTACGATTGATTGGTGTTTCTCCAATCGCGATTGGTCTGTTGATGGAACTCGATGGTGCATCCAATTTACGAATTGGGGGTACTGGGTTCAATTGTGTATCCAATTTACGAATTGGGGGAGGTGTATCCATTTTGTGTTTTATGAAATCGGTTCCACTGTTGAACCCGATCATGTTGGGGGTGCGCTTGATGATATCCGTGTTCACGTTACCGTTGTGGCCGATTTTTTGATTGGCGGTGGCGATTACGATCTGATTATTGTAACCGTCAACCGGGTCGTCTCGTAGTATCATATTGCTCGGCGCCATATAAAGACCTATTCCAAATACATAGTCTACTGGGGTGCTGGCATTCTGCAAAACGTCTTGATAATTCTGGATCGCCTTCTCCAGGTCCACCCTAGCTGAGATGGCGTCCTCTACAAGTGCCAAGAATTGTTTTTGTGCATCAAACGCTGTTCCCGTGCCCAGTATAGAACTGCGAGTTTGCTTCTGTGCGCCGAGGATGGCCCAGACTTACGTGCGAATGGAGTCGTTGACGCGAGTAACCCCGGCCTGCGTTAACCCTATACCCTTATCTAACATAAATGTACCCCACGCGTCCTGAACCTCAGCAGCCTGCTGTATGTAATCGACGTGAGACCGTTTCGGAGGTAACATTTTACAAGAAAACACGCCACAGTGCCGACCTCCAGACACTTCCGGCCCGAAAGTCATAGTCGCGGGGTCAAAATTCCCGGCGAAAACTTCCGACTGACGATGTGGTCACCGGAGTGATCGTGTCTAAAATCAGTCTGCGTCCAATTCCCGGACTGGCCGTGAATGAGAACGTCCCCGAGGCCGGTGCTGGTAGGAAATTCTTTCTGTCTCCAGTCAGCGTCTTTTGAAACGTTAAATTCGTTACACAGTCTTTCAAACGCCATACGGTCGTATGCGTTGGAAATGAGATCCCAAGCGTCGTCTTGAGGTAGTGAAATACCTAGTTCTTTGAGAATCCTACTAATAGTATAATACGCATGAAAGTTGTAGACACTTCGGAGCATGACATTCTTGGATGTCAGATGGTCTTTATGTGAAACTCCACACCCGGCTGTTGCGCACCATACAGCGAAATTTATTTGGTTCTGCCAAAACTGCATCGGTGTTGCTTTCCACCCGTTTACCGCCTCCATCGTAGTAATCTTGGGCAGCCTATATTGTTCAAAGATGTTAGGGAAGTTGGTGGCAAAGCCGCTGTCCGGTCTAACCGTTACGGTTGGGTGTACAAGGCGGTTAACAACGTCTTTTTGCGTGTATTTACCTCCGACCGCGTACTTTGCATTAGAGTTAAAGCTAAATGCTTTGGTATCCATTGAAATATATTATTATGTTTGCTACTATCACTAATGTTCAAAAAGAGAGTTGTGAACTTCAAAAATCAATCGACAACTGCTGCGGAAAACGCCGGGTAGGCCTCAGATCAATCACCTTCACGGTTGGGTGGCAGAATGTAGAAAAGAGTGAAGGGTTTTACTATGTGAAGGGTGAACAACAATTCGGTGTAAAGCTGCCTCACGGACTGTGGGGAATAAGACAGCTCAAAGATTTAGTCAACTCAGAGCTTGATGGTATAATCAACCTCACAGTATCGAATGCTACCGGGCTCGCAACAATGACCATCAGCAGTGATAATAAGGTAGTGGTCTCCCCGGGGTTGGGTATTCAACTCGGTTTTAGAGAGACATACTCCTCAAACAAAGGAGTGTTTACCCCGGGTGAGTACGTCGGTGATAATCCGGTGGACTTCGCCTTCACGAAAACTCTCAGGGTGCACCTGGATCGGGTGAACACATCGTACAATACGGTAGACGGATCCCCCAGCACATTACTGAAAACTGTGCCCGCCAGCGACTGTTTCTATTGCGAGACTGTGACCTTAGACTTCCCACACCCCGAGATGAAAGTTTTGGAATCGGGACATATCCACGAATTTACGGTCTCTATTCTCGATGATCAAGCGAGAAAGTTGAATAACTATTACCCGATTTCGGTAGTTCTCGAAATTTCCAATTGAGTATAGGTGCCCAATATTATAATTAATAATTTTGAAAAAATTAAGAATGAGTATATACGGACCAGGTAGTTCTTCCGATTGGGTGACAAACTTCAAAGAATTTCGAACCGGCAGAAGGTGGATTCATCCCGACTTTTTAACTACTGGAAAAACCAAGGCCCTGATCAATAAAACTATATCGAAGGTCACAAACGGGATTCACAGGAGTATATCAGATGTTAGAGTAGAAGTGCTGACGGCGACTGCACAAATTGAGAAAGATCAGGCGGCTTATAAGGTGTTGCGCGAAGAGGACTCTCCCATCAGAGAAACGGAACTAAACGAACTAGGTAAAAAAATAACCAAATTTCGAAAAGAGAGCAGGTCGGATATTGATAAAGTCCGAGCAGACCGCCAGGCGGCCCTTACGTTGCACTTAGAGGACTCTCTCATTAGAGATGCGGCATTTACCGAACTAGGTAAAAAAAATTCCAAATTTCAAAAAGAGGCCACGTCGGGTATTGAGAAAGCCCGAGAAGACACCAGGCCGACCTTACGTAGGTTTATGAGGTGTTGCGCTCAGAGGACTCTCTCATCAGAGAAGCGGCGGTTGCCGAACTAGATAAAAAAATAACCAAATTTCGAAAAGAGACCCGGTCGGGTATTGATAAAGTCCGAGAAGACCACCAGTCGAACCTTGCGGAGGCCATTGCGGAGGCTTATGATGCGTTGCGCTTAGAGAACTCTCACAGCAAAGAAGCGACACTTTCTGAACTAGACGGGAAAATAGCCGAATTTCTGAAAGAGACCAGGTCGGGGGTTGAGGGGGTCCGAGAAGACCACAAGGAGGCCATTGCGGAGGCTTATGGGGCGTTGCGCTCAGAGGACTCTCTCAACAGAGAAGCGGCACTTACTGAACTAGACAAAAAAATAACCGAATTTCAAAAAGAGAGCAGGTCGGATATTGATAAAGTCCGAGAAGACCATCAGGCGGATATGATGGAGGCTTATGATGTGTTGGTCTTAAAGCACTCTCTCAACAGAGAAGCGGCGGTTGCCGAACTAGACGAAAAGATAAACGTAATTTCCGAGGAACTGAAACATGATCGTATAGCCGCGACCAAAGCTCTTGAGGAGGCCTCTTATAAGATTCGTACTGAGGCATGTAACGCAAACAGGGCGCTTGCCGGAATAGTGCAAACAATGAAAACGCCAAAACGTGTCATAACAGTTTGGGCTGAGAAGCGGGGCCCATTGGTTGAGGGGCACTATGAATATTCGTTCGGTGCCAAAGCGAGTAATAAGTATGGGGGATACACTATGACAGCTGCAGGTGAAGTTATCCAAATGGCGGTCTGCTCGGTTAATGGTAGTGGTAAACCTGTGGGTGCGGTCTCGATAAATATTGTAGTAGATGGGGAAGAACGGGGGGCTGGAGTCACTAAAATCTCTGGAGATAGTTCGACGATTGTTTCGTTCGCCGGTGATGATCGAATTAGACTTTCCCAAAGTAGTGTTATTAACTTTGTTACGAAAATCGGTGACCCAGAGAGTTCTTCCACTATTGTCTCATTGTTAATTGAACTTATTGTGTAAATACTAATATATTGAAACTAAATTTGTAAAATTTAAATATGAACGAATCACTGTATCCAACTCTCAATACCACTCCACCAACACTATATCCAATTAACGAAAGAAGTTCAGATTTTAGGTTGAATAATATCGTCGCTAATGTGCAAATAGAAAAAGACACGCTAAATATAAGCGCGCGGTGAACATAGCTGAAGCATCTAGTACGGTTCTGGCAAGTGTTTCTGTGTTGTGTGGGGCGGGAACAGCTGCTTCTATATCCACCATTATAACGGTTCCTGTAGCGGGGATTTTATGTGCGGTGTCGGCCGTTTCTGGGTTGCTGTGTATGGTAATTAGGGCGGCGGGTGGAAAACTCGAGAAAAAAAGTAGAAAACATGATAGAATATCCGTTCTCGCTAGGTCTAAGAAAAATAGCATCGACGTTATGGTGTCCAAAGCGTTGGCCGATAAGAAAATATCAAATTTAGAGTTTGAATCCGTGGTGGAAGAAATGGGGAGATATGAAGAATTAAAAAATGATATAAGAATCAAGGCGCGCGTCACCATGCCCAAAATTGAGTGTACTGATTGGGATAAATTTAGGGTAAAACTTGGATATAAAGTCGGAGGAAATGTTACAGCACCATTGTGATATTTTATAAAATAATTTTTTAAAAAATAATTAATTTTCTAATTTTCTTAATTTTATAATTTTCCTAATTTTTTCAAAATTATTAATTATATTGGTGCAATAAACAAATTTACATACCTATAAAACATGTGTTTTTCACTGAGAATTACAAATTCAGTCGAGGATTACACTGTACACCGTCTGTGTAATTGATACACTCGGCTCTGTTTACCCCGGCTATCAATTTACGCATGGTTCATAACCGTGTAATTGTAATATTGTCGTAATTGATAATTGTACAACACTAGGTAATGTTTATCATAACAGCCTACGTGGTCGTGTGGGTTAAGGAGATACTCTATAGAGACGAGGGTCGTGGGTTCACGCCGCGGTTGGAGCTAAACATTTTTATTTATTTATTTCTATCCCTACAAATGTGGTCGCTATGGTAAACAACTGCATGACAACGGCGTTCGGAGTCCGATCGCTTGAGGTTGATGAAAAATAAATTGCCAGTTCACAAAAAAAAAAATGAGCAGACAACTCCGGTCGTTGTCATGACACCACGTGCTATTAGACACGATCTTTGACCTTAGCAGGTTCATGGGGATAAATGGACGCGCGGTTTCTGGGAGATGTTATTTGTCTTAGCATCAACATTGCTGTTCAATAATATTTTTTTCAATTTCTTTATAAGCGATATCGTAGAAATGTATATTCGTAAACAAATCGTTGGGTTTTAACAATTTTATATAATACACCTTAGTTTCATATCCGATACGCATTATCCGTCTTAATGTTTGTATTTGCCTCTTGTATGGTTGACATAATTGCCGGTATAATATTGTAAATGCAACATTTTTATCGGAGCGTAATAAATTACGCTGGTATTTCATGTATTCGCTATCGCCTAGTGTTCTCATTTTATAGAATTTATATATAGGATTATAACCCCCATAAGCTTCGTAAACTTCTTCAACACAGTTATTAAAAATTTTCAGTTCCAATTG
Organism: Conchocele bisecta; assembly: GCA_029237695.1. Classification (NCBI taxonomy): domain Eukaryota; kingdom Metazoa; phylum Mollusca; class Bivalvia; order Lucinida; family Thyasiridae; genus Conchocele; species Conchocele bisecta. The sequence continues at coordinate 20,087,898 of CM055274.1, read as the reverse complement.
TATTGTATTATCCATTTTCTCTAATAGTTCGTTAAAAGCGATATTGTAGAAACGCATATCCGTAAACGAATCTTTGATTTTAAACTGTTTTATAAAATTAGTTTGATAATGTTTCGGTAGTGTTTCTCCGATCCTATTTAGTCGCTTCATTACATAAATTTGATACTTATACCGGCGACATAATTGCCGGTTTAATATTGTAAATGCAACGTTTTTATCGCAGCGTAATAAATTACGCTGATATTTCATGTATTCGATATCACATAGTATTGTCATTTTACCGTGTTTTAATACTGTAGAAACAGCAGCGTAAAATTTTTCATCAAAGTCATTACAAAATTCCAATTCGTTGCGTATTTTATTATCCATTTTGTTATAATATTTTATTATAACCTATTAAATTTATATGTTCAATTGGACGTGAAAAAAACATAAGGTATTTATGACACCAATATAATTGGAGGAGAAAAATGGGGTGTTGGAATATAAACTATCACTCGTGGGCACATTGAAATTAATTTTGTAAAATAATTATTTTCTCAAATATTCATAAATTTGCTGTCGGGAAAACATTATGTTTTTTTTCACGACCAATTTTTTATTTTTCGTGGTTGGTGGGGGACAATTTCCTCGTTAACCAATTTATGGTTTTTCGGGGGTGGTGGGGGTATTATAGAGGGTTGTAAATGATATCACAGTAGGTGGTATCATTTTGACTCCCTATATACTACTTCGGGAGTATAAGCGCAATGTGTTATATTCATGTCTGGACATGAGGCTGATCTTACACACTCAATGAGTTTATACCATCCATGACGTGTTCCTAATATGACAAATTTCAACACGTTTAATGAATATCATACTAAATCAACACAAATAGTATATATCTACATTGTATAAGCAAATCACCATACAATGAGGCTGTACTGGTCACATCTGTTTAGCATGTTTTCTGCAGGAATAGGAATTTATCTAGGTCGTACTTGGAAACAACAAACGTATTGGAATGAAGAATCCTCGGTTCATTAATATGTACCACTACTGTCTGTTTCACGAAAACTGCCCAAATTTTACGGCCATATAAACAATGCAAAAACAATATATCTTTCGATAATATGAAATTTTATCAAACTTTAAGAATTAGCCTTCTTTTTATTTCGTGAAATTGTGTCAAATATTGATTTTATTAAGAAAAATGTATGTATCTATGAGACACTAACATGGGGGAAAAGAGGTGGAGGAGTTGTGGGCGGAGTCAATTTTTAAAAAAAAAAATGGAATTTGACTACCAAACCTAGCTAGATAGCTTAGAAATGATCGAACTAAGAAAACATAAGTTAAATTTTGAAAATCGGTCCAGTATTTCTAACATTCGAATATTTCCCCATGTTAAATCCCCATACAGCTTTTCATTGTATATATAGCTACATCATAGATGTCTATGGGCATTTAACATGGGGAAATTGTTTTCTCGCCATACATTCAATATTTCATCAAATTGCACTAAATAAAAAGAAGGCTCATTCATAAATTTTGATTTACTATAATATTATCGAAAACAATATTGTTTTTGCATTGTTTATATAGCCGTAAAATTTGGGCAGGTTTCGTGAAACAGGCAATAATTTATCTTGAAAGTGTACAGTGTACCTCGCTGGTATGTACCACACGTTTAACTTTGCATACAATGGAACCTCTGTCAATCGGACACGCTTGGATTTAGAGAGGTTCCACTGTATTTCAAGTAGGAATTCATGATAGCCATCCAAGATGTTTGGGTATTTTGTAATCATGAAAACACAGCATCACTGTCGATATCTTACAGGAAAACCCTTCACAACACGCTGTTTTGTTCCGGTGTCCGGCTTCTAGAGGTTCTACTGCATTTGTTAAAGCTATTTGTGCACGGTTGCTGTACTTATCAGGAATCAATACAACATAAACTAAATTATGGTACTCACTCGCTGGTTTTATATATACTCAACACAACTAGAAACGTCCCTGTTTTATAGCCGGTGTAGCTCTGTCTATGTATGTACCACATGTTCAAAGTACATGTATTTTAAACCGTGGCGATGTTCAGAATACGATCGTGTAGAGTTTAGCCGATACACACGGTTTACATAGCGGCCAGTGACCGGAACGTTGCTTTCCACTTTTTGCACGTGCACGCTATACTTGTCATCGATAAGGTGATTCAATTCATGTCGTACCATTCATGCGATAGGGGCTATTCAGAAAATTAAAAAACTTTTTTAATTTTTCACTGTTTTCGATATGCCACGGCTTTCCGAAAACGAGCGAAATCAGGCAATTGGGATGCTTGCGGGTGGGATGGCCGCCAGGGCGGTCGCGCCTCGGTTTGGTTGCTGTCGGAAGACGATTGATCGTCTTGCAGCCCGGTACCAGCAGACTGGGGCTGTTCACGACCGGCAGCGACCTGGTAGGCCTCGTGTAACGACGGCTAGAGCCGATCGTTACATTACGTTGACACACTTACGTCAACGTCGATTGGCAGCCACAGTCACTGCTAGGCGATACGGTGTCTCAGGGCAGACCATTCGCAACCGGTTACGTTGTAACGCCCAACCAATCCGGGCACGCCGCCCGTACACTGGTCAGATAATGACCCAACGTCACCGTGCTGCCAGACTGTTATGGGCGCGACGTCATCTGAACTGGAGAAGGGCTGACTGGAACCGAGTTTTGTTCACCGATGAATCTCGGTTCACAGTTAGTCATGCTGACGGAAGATTACGGGTATACAGGCGTAAAAATGAAAGATTCACCGATTGTTGCATTGTTGAGAAGAACAGGTTTGGGGGAGGGAGCGTAATGGTCTGGGTGGGATCATGGGAAACCGGAAGACAGATTTGGTTGTTGTACAGGGCAACATCAATGCACAACGTTATGTTACAGATGTGCTAAATGCACATGCCTTACCATTTATCCGTCAGCATGGTCCTGGTGTGACATTGATGCACGACAATGCCCGCCCTCACGTAGCCAGGGTCACCACTCAATACTTACAGCAAAACAACGTCGACGTCATGCCATGGCCCGCGGTCTCCCCTGATCTCAATCCCATTGAGCACATATGGGATGAGCTGGGCCGCAAAGCACGAGCTAACCATCAGATTGACAATGTTCGCGATCTTACACGGGCGTTACAACGGGAATGGAGGAATTTGCCCAACGCACTGGTATTGCGTTACGTCACGTCGATGCGGCGTAGGATCATTGCATGCATTCATGCAAATGGTGGCCACACTCGGTACTAACGAGATTTACTGAATTTGCCACATTACTTATTGAAATTCCATCTCTAAACATTAAGTAACACATTTCTGAGTTTTTGTGATTTTTGATTTTGATTTTGGCCGGTTATCTCTCGAATATTTAACAAGATATCCAAATGCAATTTATTGGCTTTGATACAGAAATGAATGAACTTGTTTTTCCATTTTGATTTTTAAAAGTAACCCTTTTGGTTTTTGATGAATCTTTCCTTAAACATGGAGGGACGTTTCTAGTTTTGCTCAGTAATAGTTTGTATATATGACGTTCGAATATGCCGCCAGCAAAATAAAGAAAAACGAAATAAAAAAAAAATCGTTGGATGTGGTAACGGAACACCTACTTTACAAAGCTGGTGAAAATGTATACGAGTCTATATTTAGCTGTTTATCATGCTGTGTTGGCTGGAAAAGCAACATATATAGGTGCTGGTTACGGATCCATGCATATCAAATATTGAAACATGTTGAAATAGTAATTCTGATTTATTTCATGTGTTCCGAAAATTCTCAATTTTGGCGCGAAAATAAGAAATTCGTAAACATATACGGGGCTCATTAGGGGAATACGTCACATTTGCTAGTTTTACATTCTCTACAGTGATACATGTTTAAATATAGAGAATCTTACATGAGTGATAATTGGTAATTTGTCTTGAAACAATAAAACTATACATTTTGAGTTTCTAGTCTATCAACTCAAAATATATAGTTTTTATGTTTACAACGCCTCTTTAAAAGTTCAGTTAGTATTTCTTTAAAGTGTATCGATATTTCTGAAGCAGGTTTTCATAGCTTTGCTTGCGTTGCGCTTACTAATAGCTGATTGCCGCCTTTTTATTCACATCACTTTCGGGTAAATAAACATCATCTTTCATTTATACGTCACAGGATTGTTCTTCAAATGTAACCTATTACATGATTATTGTATATATTATATCTCGACTTTGAAATGTTGTTATAAATGTTTCGTGCTGCATTTCAGATGCACGGTGTCTTTCGTTTGACAATTGAACATTTGATTTCTGTTCAGAGGTTTCTATATAAATATTACATGTATTTCCTAAATGTGCTAAAACAATTGCATGAATATGGGTGTGTGCCCAGAGTAGTTCTATAACATAAAACATAATTATTATAAATTGATAAGTCTCCATATATACGTGATTGGCTGGATGGTGGACACTTGATTTTAAATTTTAAGTAATATTGACCTGAGAAAAGCATATCGAATTGTTATATTGGCCTAGGGGCGGAGCTTCCGCTCATAAACGTGCACAATTTCTACGGGTGGAACTGATTCGTGAAGCATGAAACATTTTCAGCCAATCACATTTCATGTTACAAACAACCAGCGTTCTTACCAACCACGATTGTGACTGGACGATTTCAAAACATTTCGGAACGGGCGAAACAAAAACATATTGAAATCCAGTACATATAAATTTCTCAATTTATAATAAAACATATTATTGTATGTTTTTTTCGGTCAATATGTGGTTGCATCGACTCTATGAAAGTGATATCAACTTCGGACTTCGTCCTCAGCCGATATCACTTTCATAGGGTCGATAAAACCACATATTGACCTCACAAAAATGCAATACTTGTATAATATTAAAGTCTTGTTCATCTGTTATTTCTGATTGAATAGTTCCACCAGAAAGCCAGACTCAGCGACAAATGTTATTGTACTATGTCCAGCGAAAATAGTGATATTATATCGAGTTTCACATTATCTACCAATATCACATCCTTGTCTATATATGGAGGATCGTAAAGGCCCTGGGTCTCAGATGTGGATGAAATGTGAGCAAAACAGTTGGTAAATGAGCAGTTAGCGGTATATTTGTATCGGTATTCGGCATATACATTGTATAGTATGCAATTTACTAAATATAGCATTGTGTCAGCGATTACATTAATTTTCAGTTTTAACATTGCAAATATCTGTTATATATAGTTATGCGTATCATGCATTTCCATCGTATGTGAATGTATTACAGTGTTTATGACGATTATATAGAACTGTGCAATGTTGAAAGGATCTTGTACAGTAACTGCAGCTTTGGAGAATAGTTCCAAGCGGGTTAAACTGTTTGTTATTGTGCCGTATCTATTGTCCATTAGTGCCAAACCCCTTTTGGGGACTTGAACATCCGGAATATATTTTGTTCATGTCATATTATAAATGTACTAAAATTTCAATCGAACTTCCCGATAATTAGCCGTTTTCTATTTTCAGCTGGGTGGACTGAAGCAGTGTAGATAAAGTATATTGCTTTCTGGTTTCCCGACGCAGTCATACACTATTTATTAATATAGCTCAGTTGTTATGTGATAGAGAATAGTAGGTTAGTGCCGTGAATGGTAAAAATATCTGGCAAGGCTTAGGAAACGGGACGGGCGAGGCTCTGCCGAGCCCATCCAGTTTCCATGCCGCGCCAGATATGTTTTCTCATTCACGGCATTAACCTACTATTCTATTTATCCCGTCAACATTGTCAAACAACATTTAAATCAACTTAATTTAGCTAATTTAGGCTTCAAATGCGAGATAACTTAGAACCGAATTGCATCAACCACTCCTCTGCGCTCACAACATAGTTCGATACATTATGGTTGTAATAATCCCTTAATGAACAGCCATGACAGTAAATTGATCAATACTTGTTTTAGCCGTTAGCGACTTTACTCATAGACATGTTTACAGAATAATCGTATCATGCTACAACGATTTTATTCCTATTCATGTCATCGTTCATGAATGATGGAAACAAAAAAACGAGATGGCGGCTTTGAAAATTAATCCCATTTAGAACGGTGACCAGCTGAATCAATGCGTCCTGAATTAACCATTACACTATGGGTACTTCAGGCGGGTTTAACAGATGAATGTTCTGTTGGTACATTATATTGTCACCGACAATGTGGAGTTACAGCTTACTTTCAACGAAATATACTGTCAAAATACACCAGACCCATCCGTTTTCACCCGGAGCAGGTTCCGCAACGATTGCGAGCTGCCCATAATAATAATCAACACGACAACCAACTATTTTATTTGTTTTATTTCCTTACCTGACTGGACTCACTGGGAGCAGCCATTTTTATTTTAAATGACGTAGTAGACTTACTGACGTACATATAATTAGGACGTCAGTCATGTCTGAATGACGTATGGAATGGGGAATAGAGCAAACAATTGGACATTGAGGGTCGTAATGGTAATCGCTTTGGCATCCAGAAAATGGCATGAACTTAATTGTAACAGTTTTATTTTCCGGCGATAACGTTTTTATTTGCGAAATTTAACCCGCACGTAAACTGTGAACACTCTGATCAATCAGGCACTGGTCAACACTGTGGTTTGGACATTTCTTTTTAAGCGCATATGAATTGTGATTAGGTCGTATTGACAGGATATCAAATATGTTTCACGGCACCGTGTGTCACCGCACATAGGCACTGCGTTGACGGGATAAATTTATCCCGTCAACGAAGTCATTTAAAATAAAAATGGCTGCTCCCAGTGTTTCCAGTCAGGTAAGGAAATAAACGAAACAAAATAGTGTTTGTGTTGTTGGTGTTTATTCTGAACAGACCGCATTCGTTGCAGAATCTGCCCTAAATGAAAATGGATGGGTCTGGTGAATTTTGAGAGTGTATTTCGTTGAAAAGAAGTTCACATTGTCAGTGGCAAACTATAAAGTATCAACAGAACATTCATCTGATCTCTTGAACCTGCCTACAGTACACGTGTTAATGGTTAATACGGGATGTCATTCTAAATAGGATTAAATAGGATTAAATCGTAAAGCTGCCATTTTGTTGTTTTTTTCATTTCCATGATTCACGAACGACGAATAAAACAAACACAATCGTTGTAACATTTTAAGATTGTGCTGGGAGTATTTCGATGAGTAAAGTTCCTTTTTAAAGTCTAAAACAATTATTTATTCATTTACTGTCATGACTGTTGATTAAGGGATTTTACAACCATTCTTTATCGAACTATGTTCTGAGCGCCAATGAGTGTTTGGTGTAATTTGGTTCTAACTTATCTCGCTTTTGAAGGCTAAATTAACTAAATTAAGTTTAGCTGGTTTACAATGTTGACGGGATAAATAGAATAATAGGTTAGTGCCGTGAATGGGAACAAAATATCTGGCTCGGCACGGAAACAAGATGGGCTCGGCTTATCCAGTTTCCTAAGCCTCGCCAGATATTTTTTCCCATTCACGGCACTGACCTACTATTCTCTATTTTGATAGACTATTTGAATCGTAATACATGTTGGCATACATACTGTGTAAGGTCTATGTTATTTGAAGAATATATGTTGCTATCTGCTCGTGCACGCAGTTTTACGTCATTATAATTATGACGTCACTAGGTCATACTCCAGATTTTCCATTCCTGACAACGTTGCGAAACAGTTGAAAAGAGAAACCATAGCCATTAATTTCATTGAAAGAGTGAAATAAATGATAAACTGAACTGATAAAATGCATAAATACATGTTTAAATAAAATATACTGTAGAAATAACGTCACATATTACGTCACGTCGTAAATCGTTCAGAAATCACGTAATCCAATCATGCCTATTTGTATCTATACACGTCATACTCCAGATTTTCCATTCCTGGCAACGTTGCGAAACAGTTGAAAAGAGAAACCATAGCCATTAATTTCATTGAAAGAGTGAAATAAATGATAAACTGAACTGATAAAATGCATAAATATATACATGTTTAAATAAAATATACTGTAGAAATGACGTCACATATTACGTCACGTCGTAAATCGTTCAGAAATCACGTAATCCAATCATGCCTATTTGTATCCATACACGTGTATACTTTATGGCTTTATTGTCTTCCTGCACATAATATCGTTTTAGCTAGTAGTTACCGTCTGTCCTTAACGTATAACATACAACATAACATATATAACATATATCCCGCCTCGCGCCTCCATTATAAAAATGGATTAATATACTGTGGCCTACACAATGAATGACGGCATGTCGGAGCCAACTCGTCACTACTTGCTTGTAGTCGTCATTTATCCTTACAAACACATGCGTATTTACATGTTCATCTTGAAGCACGATGACGAACACAGTACTGACCTCCGTATGAAAAGTGCACGCATACTGTACAGTTTTAGTAATAACCACATTAATCTTGAACACGCTTAGTGTGTCGAAAATTCCAAATTAACTGAGTTATAGTCTGTAAGAATTGACAGAACACACGGTGGTTATTTTTTCAAAAATAGTCGTCTGCAGGATATCTGGTTCGTCGAAGAAATGTTTCAATATTGCCAGGTATGATACGGTTTATTTGAAATGCTTGTGCGTAAGTATTCATGGCAAAGCAGCTCATTGGAGCAGGTACATGTATGATGAAAATTTACCATGTACCTCAAATAGTGTGGTGCGGCCACATTTGTTTGAATAACCAATGCGCAGTGTAGTGTAAATACTATTATTATCGTGATGCGACCGGGTATGGAAGTTGTTCCAGCCGATTCCCACCATTAATTATAAGCCGAATGAATTTGGTACGGCTTCATTTGTATATCTATTACCCTGGTGTTTTACGATATTTACTACACCGTGTTAATACAATGCCAAAGTCAAGTTTATATACTGAACAAATAAAGAAATGCTACAGTTTTCGGATTCCTAACATTTGAATTATGTGCAGTAATGTGCATAATCCGTGTATATTAACACGAATAATTTGGCGAATAAGAAATACACGTACGATGTTTATATTGGGCTGGAGGTAGGACAACATATAAAACTGGTTTGTTTCGTCTAATGAAGTCACGTGACAATTTTTTAAAGTACCAACATTGTGGATCCATATAATAACATTGTGTTGTCTTACACGATTGTGTAATTGCTCCCATTATGTAACAGCGGGTCAATAAACTTTCCAATAGCAGTGGACGTCGTGTATTTGCTAAAAAAGCAGGCAAACAATTTCATACGTTAGGCTGGTAGTCAAACGACACGTGAAATCAAAGTTTCAAATTTGACACGAACTCATTGACGTCGACGGTTGGTATGGCCACATACACACGTACGAATATGCATTCGTTGTTAGAGTACAGTAAGATGTTCCGGCAAATTCTGATTTCTGCTACATCAAGCGGGTGAGTATCGTTTTGGCGGTACTTTTGAGATTATTGGATAGACACGTACGTCAACGACGCCAACAGCCAGAGACGTTAGATTTGTGTCAGACGTGTGTCGTTGACTGATGAAACACACCCCATTGGTTGGGTCAATGCGTAGATAAAGGCCAAAGTTAATGAATTCCACACAAGCTTGTGCGAGAAACTGAAAGTTGCAAGTCATTTCTTCGACCCCATGGAATTCAACGACACATACAGAGCATATTACGCCAGTTAACAATACAGTGTTTCGTACGGTTATAGAGGGATGGTATACCAACAATAAAATATCCAATTGGAATAAAATATGGGTATACATGTGATAATATAATAGTATAGTTATGAATGTAGCGGCGTTACTGTTTCTGTTCAGTACAATACAAATATAATTATATTGATTGAATACACTAAATAAATTTGTTTTATATTGTAATGATTTCAAACATTAATTCCGTGCAGAAATAGCCTTAATAATGTATTATAATACAACCGGTATTGGTAGATTGCTGTTACAGTACTAGCTTACCAGGTACTGTTCGATAATAAACATCAATCTGGTATATGAGATGAGCCTCTCGAAAGTCAACCCTCCAATAGTTGTCTGTGCCGGCGGTATACGGACTGATCAACGAGCAACTGCAACACTTTGTATCATCTGCCTTTGTTGTCGTCCGGCATCCGTCCACTGCTTTGTCGGCCGTCCAATTGAACTTATTCCAATACAGAGTCTGGCTTTGATTTGCCTGTTCAGACAAAGCGACATTTACACCTGAAATAAATGAACATGTAGAATGCCAGATCGACATATACGTGACTGTGACATGAGAATGGGGATTATGGGATATGTGACCAGTGTAGCTACATGTATTGAAACATCAGATTCCTGTGGCCTGGTGACGATCTATATTCCTTGTTAGAAGCATATAGTGATTGAATGACATACAGTGCATATCCTGATCAGACTGTGTGGATGTACAGGCTGATCAGGATATACAATGTTCGACAACCATAAGCCCCAGTTTTCTACTTACTAGCATTGTGTATTGCCGTTCGTGTTAACCCTTTCAACACCACATACCTCTTTTGTGATGTTTGCAAGCAATGTAGATCCAGATGAGTCGGCTCGTAACGAGCCGTCTCATCAGGATCTGCATTTTTTGCAAGTATTTTTTAAAATTTCTGAGAAAAAAACACACCCCCTTTTAATAAATGAACTACTGTCTGTTCCACGTTTTGCTGCCGACGAACTTTTGGCTATTAAACACATTAAATCTAAAAAATATTTAAAAGTACGTACTTTTTTATCAATAACAAAAAAGTCACCCTCCCCAAACAAAATGAAATGCATCCACCATGAAATGCCATCAAATTTTGATTTCGTTGCGAAAAAACGATTTTCCTATGGGAATTTAACATGGGGGCTAAAAGTAGATTTTATTAAAATATTTTTGTATTGTGTGGACCGATTTTAAAAATATAACATTTGTTTTCTTACATGTAGTTACATCATTTTCAAGCTATCTTGCCAGGTTTCGGAGTCAATTTCCAAAATATTTAGTTTTTTTATCCTTCAGGGTCAAACAAAGAAAAGTCTCCATGTTAAATTCCCATAGGAAAATCGTTTTTCGCAATAAAATCAATATTTTATGGAATTTCATGAAATAATTTTTTTTGGCGAGGGTGACTTTTTTGTTATTGACGAGAAAGTACTTACTTTTAAATGTTATTTAGATTTAATGTGTTTAATGGCCAAATGTTTGTCAGCAGCAAAACGTGGAACAGACAGTAGTCTGAAAATCGGTTTTGTGATGGTTGGATTGGTCTGAAAATTAACATATCACTGTCCATTCCAGTTGAAACGGTTACATGTTTGTTCCCATGGATACATTTGTCTCCTTCGGATCCAGATGAGTTGGCTCGTAACGAGCCGCCTCATCAGGATCTGCATTTCTTGCAAGTAATTTTTAAAATTTGTGAAAATAAAACACACTCCCTTTTAATAAATGAACTAGTCTGAAAATCAGTTTGATGATGGTTGCATTGGTCAGAAAATTAACGTATCAATGTCCACTCCAGTTGAAAGGGTTACATGTTTGTTCCCATGGGTTCATTTGTCTCCTTCGGATATGTTTTACCTACTTCTAGTAAATGTATGACGAAACAACACATTCGCTTACATGTAAAGACTTGAAACACATTAAAATCAAACTAGAGGCAGACATAGAAGAATTGTGTATTGACTTAAACTGAGTACAGTTCCTCGTCATGATACTTGTAACTAAGCATACAGTAATATAAATATACACATGATACGTAACGAATGAACATGAAATGATATGGATTGCACCATTAGTAATTTTAGCAGAGAGTGGAAATAGTAATTTTATACCGTATTAAAGGTGCATGCCCACTCAATAGGCACAAACTGTTATTTATATTTAAATCAGAGACATCATCTGAGACATTTTCTGGCAAAATAAGCATTAATTCACCATTACCCCACGTATTGATTGACATTAGTATACATATTATATCAGACGTAACTTTCCACACTGATATCAGGGGCGATAACCATGTTTCCTTAAAATGTTAACGGATATTACTATTTGTACTCACTATTTATTGTTTGATGTGCGATTATCATACATTATAATATGTTGAAAATATTATTTTGTTCAGGTGACGCATTTAATTAGCATACATAATAAAAAAATACCATGCCTCGTAAAATAAATAATACTAAATGATTATACCTGTATAGCGGCCACTAATAATCATTAGAACTGGTGGAATAGTGACACCATTATACACTTATTTAATTCCTATAAAGAACAGTGTGTGCCTACTGAGTGGAAAGTGTGTTCCCACGGGAACGAATTGTTAATTCGTGGGAAGGAATTGTTATATCGTGGGAACGAATTGTTAATTCGTGGGAAGGAATTGTTATATCGTGGGAACGAATTGTTAATTGCGAACAGTGCAGATCCTGATCAGACTGTGCGGATGCACAGGCTGATCTGGATCTACACTGGTTGCTTAACCCATAAGCCTCATTTCTCCAGTCACAAAAATGTATTATCTTAAATTAATAGGTATTATCCTAAACTTGGACTAGTATGTGTAAGGAAACGTAATAACTAAATACTGTATAGCTCCAAACGGAGCACAATGAAGTCATCAGACATATCCCGCCAATTCTAACTTCAAGATGAGCTATCAGCATTTGTTTTCCCTATATAGCCTAGCCATTCACCGCACATTTTGGCTATTCTCTGCTACTTTCCTTTTAGTCTGGATGTTATGTGACCTATATCCCTATAATATGCATCCACCGTGCTGTGTATATTCACTAATTACAAATACATATTCACTAAATTAAATTCACTAATTAAATATACTGTCTGTTCCAAGTTTTGCTGCCGACGAACTTTTGGCTATTAAACACATTAAATCTAAAAAATATTTAAAAGTAAGTACTTTATTATCAATAACAAAAAAGTCACCCTCCCATTTTCAAGCTATCTCGCCAGGTTTCGGAGTCAATTTCCAAAATTTTTCGTTTTTTGAACCTTCAGGATCAAAAAACGAAAAGTTTTGAAAATTGACTCCCCATGTTAAATTCCAATAGGAAAAATGTTTTTTTCGCAATAAAATCAATATTTCTTGGAAAATCATCAAATATTTTTTTTTTGGGAGGGTGACCTTTTAGTTATTGATAAAAAATTACTTAATTTTAAATATTTGTTAGATTTAATGTGTGTAATGACCAAAAGTTCGTCGGCAGCAAAACATGGAACAGACAGTAGGTTTAATTATTGTTAAGAAAGATAATTTCAGTCTCCTGTGACCGCCCTGGTGGCGGCAAAATGGTCAGTGCCTATAATTAATACTACGTCGCACGATAAACAAGTTCAGAATTAAAAAAAATACCCCAATGGTTTTCTTGAAAATGACATGTTTGTGAAGTAGATTAGTATACCAATTGACCAGGTTTTACAAGCAAACAGAGTAAATGTACATATATATGACATAAAACATAAATTGTAATACACATTTACTACGATGGCGATACGCTTGTTGTCTGAGGAATCCATGTTAGTAAGGTATGCAAATTAGGTTGATGGAATAGTTGAAGAAGATTCTATAAATCAATGGCTATCAAGCTTAACATGTGTTGACGTGGTCATTCGAAGTCCAAACGCTACACATGCGAGTACACGAGAACTTTTCATTCTCGTGTACATTCCGATACAGTTTTTTCAAATGAGTGTGAGGTTTTAACAACGGATCTGTGTTCAAATATGAACGGTGTAATGACTTGTTATGTCGACAAGCGATAGTCATGACATAGATTGCCTTTGGTATGGAGAAATAGTTACATGTCTACCAGCGGCAGGAAATATCATGTTTCGACGAATCCGTTGGTAAAGATTCAGGCTCAGTTGAAATTGGTTTTGCCGGAGCACATTCCCCCTATTAGTATTCTCGTTGCAGGATCATGGATCGGTAACGACCACACCCACTGAGCGAGCGACCGAGACGATAAGTACATACAGAGATGTTTGGTACCATTTTGTCGTCCGACCAGAGAATTCCGAAAGCTGTTGTCGATTGTTGTCGATTGTTGCACTGTAACAGTTGTTGGTTCTCAAGGTTTTCTTGAGTGCATTTTCCTATAATGTTTATCTCCAGTTTTAATGCGAGAACAGCCAGTATAGTTGTGGGTTGGAACGTGTACTCGCGTGTAGCTGGAAACCTCTCATATGTCCCGGAAGTAGTTCTAAGGCAAGTTCGGTAACATATTTGTGGCTGTGATTGAAGAAATGCTTGCATCCACACAGTCTATTCAGGATATGCACTCTTCGCCATTCCATCAATTAAACACCTGCCATGCTTCTAACAAGCAATATAGATCGTTATCAGTGAACGGGAATGTGCTATTTGATATGGATCTACATTGGTCACATAAGCCTAATTTCTCCAGTCACAGCCACATTAATAAGACTGATACATACATGTAGCAATTACTTCTGTAATTAGCAAATTATACTATATTGTACTAAGATGCCACACCATTATGGCTTAGTTTAAGCTAATCAATTTGGCACAAGGCAGACACATTCTGCCAATACCAAAGTCTATCATTATGCCTCGGAAATTACAGTGGAACCTCTCTAAACCGGACACCCTGGGATGTCCCACGGGTGTCTAGTTTAGAGGGGCTCCACTGTAATTAAGCTCTCCATGACCAATATTTGTCATTTTCAGGCATGAACACACAGGAAAATGAAATAAAGTATATTGAAACCCATCTAAATTAAGCACAATAGGGTCCCCAAGGTGTCCGGTTCTCAGGGATTCCTTGTAGTTCTAAGGGAAGCAAGTCGCGATTATCAATGTTCGGTAACCTATTTACATGTACATGTATGTGGCTACGTGTAACTGTGGAAAAACTTCATGCTAGTTTGCAGCTGTATGCACAGTGGAACCTCGCTAAGCTGGACACACCGGTATGCTTGTAGCCTATTTCACAAAAATTGCAAAGTATACTTATCTAGCAAAGTATACTTTTAGGGAGAAATTTTCAATTTATGGATACATGTATTAATTTTTTATCATACTGAATTTATTACATTATCACAGCCATTTTGGCTGTGATAATGTAATAAATTCAATTTAATAATTATGCATACCTTTAATCATCAACTATATGCAGTCGTTAGTTCTATATTAAATAATGCATTTTGAGAAAACCAAATGATTACTCCCTCAAAGTATACTTTGCTAGATAAGAATATATGTACTTTGTTACTGGTGTTCGATTTAAGGACTGACTTTACAGAACATTATCATTTGTTGCAAATGTAGTAGCTTCATAAATGTAATTAATTAATATATTATATCAGCATAAAGTATTATCTGGCACTGTTCTTCTTCGTGTATACATGTACAATGTGGCATACGGAGCTGCCTTCTCTGCCATGTTAGTACGTATATACAGGCTTAGTATCAGTCATGTTCATCACTTAATGCGTTGCACACACAGAGCAAATAATATGGCAGAACATCTAATAGCATTTGGTGCAATACGTCCCAGTAATTTATGACTAGTATAACGCAGCGAGCTAGATGTCATATTGATCAAAACAACACATATCACACTGTATTTTAATGTTTTTGCAATATGTTGCCCCAAGTTATTCATGTGTCTGTTATAGGCTTAGTAGTATCTGTCAAGCGCCACAGGAGGTAAAACTGACCGATAACGTGTACACACTAAGATGTCTGATATGACAACTCCTTGCGCCGTCGTATATGATGCAGTAAGAAGAGGATGTTCACATACATGTAAGCACGTTTAGGAAACAATTATGTTTAAATCTTATGATGATCAGTGACATCACATGTCCTTACCGAGTTATATTGTAGTACTCGCCATACATCAATGAAACATCCGTAATGCTTCTAACAAGCAGTATTGTGCGTTTTCCCGCTACAAGGGTGTGCTATCAGATCAGCAGCTACACTGGTCACAATAACCCGAATGTTCGACCTGTACCACAGGGCGACTTACTCGCCCTGTGTTACAGCCAGAAAATTCGGGCTATGGTCACAAATGTCATACACCATTTCTCCAGTCACAGCCATAAATATGCACACATTCCGATAGTACATGTATTGCGCGATTTGCGATCATGAACACCCATTGTCTGTACAGATGAATTAAATGCAAAGTTATCAAACGTTTCCGCATGGTGTTCTTGGTATCGGGTTTAGATGTATTCAAGAAAAATAATTATCACTAAGCACTACGAATCAGCCCTCCGTTTATTTAGTACGGAGGCCCGCAGGGGACATGGATCTTTTTTTATTAATACGTTCCCAAGAAATAACAATTCGTTCCCTCAATTTAATAATTCGTTCCCTTGAATTGACAATTCGTTCCCACGATATAACAATTATTTCCCTCAAATTAACAATTCGTTCCCACGATATAACAATTCGTTCCCACGAAATAACAATTCGTTCCCGTGAGAACGAATTGTTATTTCGTTGGAACGAATTGTTAAATTGAGGGAACGAATTGTTATTTCGTGGGAACGAATTAATAACAAAAATAATTCTACGTCCCCTGTTCTGTCAAAGATTGACTATATTTAGAAAAGAACGATTAACCTACATGTACAACAGCTATGTTTGAGTTTGGAAATGATCCAACTAAACGTACATATGTAAGACAATAAACGTTATCGGTTGGCAATCGGTCAACTATATATTTTTGAAATTAGATAAAATGTCAAAATATTTCTCCCATAAACATTGTTATCTATGTTAAATTGCTATCATATACAAATATGGAAAGCGTTTTTCAGCTGAAAAACATAATATTTTCGACAGATTATAAAGTATGATTGATAAGTGCACATCAAAAAATAAATACAGATAATAAATAGTAATATCCGTTAACTTTTAAGGAACACGGTTATTTCCCTTGAAAGCAGTGTGGAAATGTACGTCTGATATAAAAAGTATACTAATGTCAATCAATACGTGGGGTAATGGTGAATTAATGTTTATTTGCCAGAACATGTCTCAGATGATGTCTCTGATATACAGAACATGTTTGTGTCTACTGAGTGGGCATGTACCTTTAAAGGAACACATATTGATTTTGCAACGTTCATATATCCATATAATAGCAAATGTGTATGGAAGGTAATATCCGCCATAATTCTATGTGGCTTGATGCTTGCTTGCTGATGATATTACACGTTCTATGCGTGTTATTGCATTCATCGTTTGTATTCATGACAATTATATATGGCCTGGTGCTTGCCTGCTGATGGAATTACAACTTATATCCATGCTATTCTATTCGTCATTTGTATTTATGACATTTGAAATCGGCTTGGTTGTAATATATATTTGTCTTTATTGCATGCGCATTTGGCTTGATGTTTCATTCATTCGTACAGTTACAATAGAACCAATGCGTTCGTTTTAATTACATGCTACATGTGGCATGATGTTACCTTCTTAGTGACATCCGGAGTTTCATTATTGATTATTGCATTGCTGTTTTGCTATACGCTTGTCAGCTCGTTAGGCTACGCCCCTTGACAACAATAATTGCAACAGTAATTTGGGAACCACCATTATGACGCCAGGTGCGTTGCTAAAACTTAAAATAGTTCTCCCTAAAAGTATGTAATATGCTGGTACCTGTCCTACAATGCGTTGCTCTCTAAATTGGTTCCATGTCCTTAACGGTGTTGATGTAGATTGATGCCGCCTTTTCTGTTGCGCCATGTTTAGGTTAAAAGACACCAAATAGTTTTACCGTATAATTTAACCGAATCCCAGCCAGTCTTTCCTACTTTCACTATTCGTATGGATGTTGTGGGACCAACCTCGTCATGTCCCCCAATATTGTTTACATTATTTGGCCACGGAAACTCTGTTTACATCTCGTGACCAACGGGCTCAGTGTTTTCTTTTAAATGCTTCAAATATGCTGAAAACTAGTGCTAAAAACACACCAACATGTTCCTCAAGTGAAACTGGGTAGTAATGGATCAAAATGTGCAAGCAAACTGTGATTGTGACCTTAAAACACCCGGACTATATTTTATGCCGGACTACTTTTGCATACTCAATTTCTCTAACATTAAACATAGAGTGCTACATGCCAGGTTATAATATAGGGAGACATGTTTTTCTTCATTCTTTCAATCTGACATTTTTTCTTACAAAATGAACATTGATTTACCATTACCAGACGTACTAATGGACATTATTATACTTTGTATATCAAACGCGAAATGCCAGTTTGATATCAGGGGCGATAACCGTGTTTCTTTAAAATGATAACGGAAGCAACTATTTATTCCATTTATTTATTTTTTTGATGTGCAATATCATACTTTATGATATGTCGATAAATATATATATTCAGCATTTAGTTGATATAAATAATTTAAAAATACTACATCATTTGCGTATGGAACTAGCTGGATACCACCGCGAGTCTCTATGAGTACATCTGTGTAGCTGGCAATCGTAATTTTTAAAATTGGTGGACTAGTTGCAATTATACACTTATTTAATTTCCATAAAGAAAAAGTTGTACCTACTGGATGGGATCCCAGCTTCAACAATAATTAAATCTATATTTTAATTAGTCAAGATCCAGAGCAGAATGGGTGCAGGTTATTGGAAAATAGGTCCCACAACATCCATAAGAAAAATGAAAGTAGCAGAGAATAGCAAAATGTGTGGTAAAGGGTTAGTGTTTTAGGGAAAATCAATGGTAGTGGGCCACCTTAGTCTGATCCCTGACGGTTATTGGTTTGTATCGGTAACGGGCCAGTTTGACAGTGAACCTGTGTAACTTAGTTAATATAGGTAAGAGAATAATAAATGGTGCGAAATCGTCAAGGGGGTAATAGTAGTCCAGTATGAACAAAATCGTGCGGGTGTTTTGAGGTCACTGACACAGTTTGCTTGCTAATCTTGATCCATTACTACACAGTTTCACTTGAGGAATACAATGTATGTGTGGGTGTTGGTCATTGGATGTAAACAGAGTTTCCGTGGCCAATACAAAATGTAAACACTATTGGGGGACATGACGAGGTTGGACTTTTGTTTCTTAGGAGAAAGTGAACCTATTGTTTAATTCATGCAGAACCAGTACAGACCGGCTCTGCGGGTCATGTACAAGTAGGTACCACAACATCCATACGAATAGTGAAAGTAGGAGAGACTGGCCTTTTTAGATGGGATTCGGTTAAAGTATAATTATAGTAAAACTATTTGGTGTCTTCTAGCCTATACTGTGATAATTTGTGGGTGAAAGCTTACATCAACACCGGCATTGGAGGTGTGACTTGAACAGCCAATCAGATGTCGGACTATAATTTATTAGAGGGAGAATTACTTGAGCGGACAGCAGTGCCATCTGACGTCATAATGACGCACACTAACCCATATTGCTTGCATCATTCTGCTTGTGGCTTGATGCATTCTGCTTGCGGCTTTCCGCTTTCGGACTGTGGCTTGATGCTTACTTCGTGCGGCTTTGTTCTTACTACATTCGGCCTTATTCAAAGTGCTAAGTGCTTTGTTCTTACTTTATATTGCAAATGCTTAGTGCAATAAAACAGGTACACGAATAAGGACGTATCAATAATTGTAATGTAAATAAGACGAATGAACAAAGCAATCAGCAGAATGGACATGTAAGAAAGACAAATACAATTACAACAAGCAGATTTCAAATGTAATAAATACAAATGACGAATGAAATAACATGAATATAAGTTGTAATGTCATCCGCACGCAAGCATCAAGTCACACAAAATTATGGCGGATATTACCTTCCATAAATGTGTAGGTTTTAAACGTTTGTCTCAGTAACACTGGAACCCTCAGAATGCGGGAAACGAAAATTGTTGTTTGCTGTTGTTTCATATTTTGTAATTTCTCTACATAAAACATGGTTTGACAACACTTTAGAATCATTTCCATTGGAAATGGTTATAAAGTGCTGCCAAACTGTAGTTTTTGATGGGGAAAAGGGAACATAAAAAAATAGCAGCAGACGACAAAATGTAATTCAGCGATGTAATGGCTAATAAACACATACACATGTAAGTGGTGTTGCTGAGAAATACAGGCAAATGTCATTGGTCATGTATAATATATTATAGTGACCCTTCTCATTGGGAAAGTTGTTACTTTACATGTATGACAGACAAGCATTTACCCATAATACAGTATACCCCCTCTAAACCGGACATCGTGGGATCATCATGGTGTTTAATTGGGATTAATCGTGACTTCATGACTGTCTTGATATTGTCAGTATGTAATGTCTGTGTCATGGTTTCACTGACTAAATTGGGATGCTGTCACTGTATTGTAATGTATCTCTGTGTTTATAAACCACAAAACACGTTTATCTGAGAATATTGAGTGTTCAAGTTACAACGACGCCTCCCGAAAACGGACACGCTTCGGACTTATGAACTCAGTAAACGAGTTTAATAAATCTCATATTAAATGAACATAAATATTATATTATATGCATAAGCACAGTACAATACGTTGAAGCCGTATTGACCATCTAGCATGTTTTCTGTAACGACGTCATTTGCATATTTATTACACTCGTGTATTATGATTTGTAATACACCGTGCTATTACCCTGTGAAAGTATATGTATGCAATAAACAGGCATATATTCGCATTAACGAAACAATTGTCTTTGAAAATAACTCTAGACATAAAAGAGTAGTACATGTATACAAACTTGATTACTTACGGTTAAACTGGAGTCCGGTCACTTGTATTAGTATCAGAATTCCTACAACGAGGCACACATCCGCCATTCTCTGTGTCTTATGCAGTAAATATAACTAGTTTCTCCGTGTTTGTTGGGGTAAATATAACTAGGATGTTTAATGCGTATTCATGTGTGTCGATGTCGTCTCACGTGGACTATACAACAGAATAATACTTGAATACTAACTGTACATGTATATGGTTATGGGTTATGTATCCGGTGTCCGGGGTCAAACTGTGACTTACAAAATATGAGAACTCCTCAGTTCAGACCGGTTATGATTACCGACCTACACTGTTTACCAGTCTGGTGTAACAGGTCCTATGTCGATTATCCACGGATGCTTGCTTATCGTTGTTTACAGATGCGTTGCTTGCAGGCCGCCGCCTGAGAAAAATATATTCTTGACCAATTTGTAGAGTGTATATTGTATGTGCTCATACACGCAGATTGTCATGAAAATTGTATACAGCTGTATACAATGTATACCATGTTATATTAAAATGTAAACGTAATGGCGACCGGCGTAGGCCCAGATCAGACTGCGCGGATGCGGATGCGGGGATGCGCAGGCGTATTTGGGGCTACGCCGGTAGCATGTAAGGTCTGTTTCCTCATCTTCGGCCAATGTTAAATCCAGGATCTCCCGTTGCCTACCACATATTAATTAAGTGTACATTTATATGTTGAAATAGAGACTCGTGAAATATCATTTCTATTCAGCTGCAGCTTATCCTACCCACCCAATATAGTGTAAGGACCCACGCTGTTTGCCATTCCTTCACATACACTTTGTACAAACACCACACTCATCTACATTAATGCGGGTATCTGTTGAAATATCATATCGAGAAGTTCAGCACGAATAAATTCCAAACGCTGTAGTTTATGGTTGCTGGTTAGGAGCAGTTCGTGTCTCGGATATTTCCGCGCGTGGAAAAGACAAATAATAACATTAATGTGGGTCTCGAATATGTACAGAAAATGAAGACTCATCTGAATCGTCTGAAAAATATGGGATTGTATCATTATACTACAAATATGATGACTAAATGTTTCTTTCGAAATTAAATACATTAATAAGGAATTGTAAATATAATGTATTATGGGGATATTGTATTAAATCATATGCACTGTTTGGAAATGCAACATGTTTATTTTATATTGTTTCAGTTGTGTTGTCACAAATATACATATTACACATACAATAGTTGAAAAAAGATGTAACTGGAGTTCACAGGACAGCATGTATTCTTAGAAAGACATGGCATGTGTCTAGCATACATGTATATGAGTATTAATGTTAAAGGCGCATGCCCACTCAGGAGGCACAAAATGTTCTTTATATCAGGGACATCATTTGAGACATTTTCTGGCAAAATAAACATTAATTCACAATTACCCCACTTATTAATTGGCATTATTATGCACTATATATCCGACGTAAATTTTCACACTGATAACAGGGGCGATAACCGTGTTTCCTTAAAATGCCTGTTAACGGATAGTATTATTTATTATCTGTATATATTTTGTTGATGTGCAATGATCATACTTTATAATATGTCGCAAATATTAATTTTTCAGTCGACGCATTTAATTAGTATAAATAATTAAAAAATACTATGCCTCAGTTGCATATGAAAATAGCCTGATACAACCGCGCGTTACTATCAGTAAAATAAATATTACTAAATGAATATATCTGTATAGCGGGCGCTTGTAATTTTTAGAACTGGTGGAATAGTCACACAATTATACACTTAATTAATTCCTATAAAGAACAGTATGTGCCTACTGAGTCGGCATGTACATGTACCTTTAAGCACGCGAAAGTGTATAGTTAAGGCACTATTTTACATTAGTACATACAATCAGAATAATTATGAGTGGTCATATTGTAGTATTGGTAAACTACACAACCATTGTCCCCTTTGACAGATTATAACAATGCTCTGCGACGTCTAGATGAATGGTAGTGTTTATTTCTCACACATATATTTAGAGCTATCCGAGAAAGCACCCTTCATGTATTTATGTTTGGGACCAGTGTACTTAATAGCCGAAAGTTCGTCGGCAGAAAAACGTGGAACAGACAGTAGTTACCCTTAATTCAGGTTTCTCAAGTGAGTATGGAAGCGTCCTGGTGTCATTGCTAAAATATGTTTATCGCCTAATTAGGAGATACTAATTACGAGATAGTAAGTCCTAATCAAATCAAATAATTTCTTTTGGGGAGGGTGACTTTTTCGTTATTGATAAAAAAGTACTTACTTTGAATATGTTTTAGATTTAATGTGTTTAATAGTCAAAAGTTCGTCGGCAGCAAAACGTGGAACAGACAGTAGAAGACGTGACATGTGAAGTCAGGCCAACTACTGATTTGTTACCCGATCACGTTATTTGCATGTATTCGGACGCGAACAGTGTATACACTGATCAGACTGCGCTTAACGAATTGTTATATTGTGGCAACTAATTGTTATGTCGTGGGAACGAATTGTTTATTCAAGGGAGCGAATTTGTAAATGGAGGGAACGACTTGTTACATCGTGGGAACGAATTGTTAATTCGATGAAACTAATTGTTGTATTGTGTGAACGAATTGTTCATCTATCTGTTATGTTATCTGTATATTTATAGCTAAGACCCGGCCTTTATAAAACATGATAATCCAGGTCAAAGAAGGTATACATATTTACATGTTTATTATAGGTCTGTGCAAGTTTTTTAACATAAATACGAAGTATTGAACCGCTAGCTCGTCACTAAATGCGAGGACAAGGTCTAATGACTTAGTGATAAACGTTCTGAGTAGCTTATATCTCTGAAACCATAAGACAGGTTTACTTGAAACTGGATATGCATGTGTATCATCATAGTTTGTGTCCATTTCTTATCAATGTAACCCAATGTATCAATGTGTCCATGTACATGTAACCCACACACCCAGGTTCAAAGTCAATGATTTAGCTAACTGGGTGTAAGTTGTGATGCTCATGACAATTTATGTCGCAAATTACACGTGGTTACATTTTAATTTTACCCATCTTCTCTGTATCCTATCTCTAAATACATTGAAACCTGTCTAAACTGGACATCCATGGATTACACTGTAATTAAGCTCGCATAAACAGATATGACAATGAAATAGATGACAGTGAACCCCATCTAATACATTAGGGTTTAGGGAGGTTCTACTCTATAAATTGAACCCTCATCACAAATATTCGGGAATATTGCGTTATGATTGGTGCAGCCCCAGGTCAGACTACTGATACGCGCAACCAACTTCCATGGATTGTCCTTTTGCTGCATAACTCTACAAAATGATCAGGATCTACACTGATCATGAATCAAACAAGCCTGTTTTATTTCTTCACGCATGTGCCATATAAACTTGTCCTATGAATACATGTAGCTATTCAAACTTGGAAAATCACAACAACTTCCCGTGAATCTCTAATGTTAGAATTGGTGGTATCACATTGCTTACTATCTGTTCCACGTTTTGCTGCCGACGAACTTTTAGCTATTAAACACATTAAATCTAAAAAATATTTAAAATTAAGTACTTTTGTATCAATAACAGTCATGCTCCCCAAAACATATTATTTGATGAAATTCGATCAAATATTGATTTTATTGCGAAAAAACGAATTTAACATGGGGGTTAACAATTTATTTTTCTTAAATATTTTTTTTATTTGTGGACCTATTTTCAAAATATAACTTGTTTTCTTAGTTACATCATGGTCGAGCTATCTCGCCAGGTTTCGGAGTCAATTTCCAAATTTTTTACTTCAGGATCAAAAAACGAAAGGTTTTGGAAATTGACTCCCATGTTAAATTCCCATAGTAAAATCGTTTTTTCGCAATATAATCAATATTTTATGGAATTAAATCAAATAAAATGTTTTGGGGAGGGTGACTTTTTTGTTATTGATTAACAAGTACATACTTTTAATTTTTGTTTAGATTTAATGTGTTTAATGGCCAAATGTTCGTCGCGTGGAACAGACAGTAGTTTAATACTCAGTAAACGGACAAGCTCCTCCAATTGTAATGCCAATAACGACATAGAAGTAGTTCTAAGGGAATTACTCACACTTTTTCAACTTTGGTAACCTATTTATAAGACTGGTCTAACAGTGGTGTAATCTCCATTTTCACAAGTTTCTTATACTGACACTTATACTTACAGATTCATTCAGTTCTATAACTTCACAGCAGATCTACAACTTTAGCGAGTGTTACAAACGAATATTGATGACACAGCCATGATGGACTTCTACAAGTTATCAAATGATATTTCAATTGTAAACCGGACTCCATTTTCTCAGTGTCATGTTACAAAATAAAAGCAAATTATATCAATTCCCCTTGGCATGGTTTACAGTACTGGTTCTACCCAGCTACTGTACATCTGTTAAACAATGTTCATTTGATCAGTCATTTATTAACTTTACTTGTTTGCAGTTGTGTAAAATAGATTCGATTTTATTAATCCTTTCATCCCGATGTAACTGGATTGGATTTTGATATGTTAATCCAACCGTCACAAAATGGTTTTCAAACTAGTCCATTTATGAAAAGAGGGTATTTTCTATTCTCAAAAATATGAACATTACATTCAAATCAAAGAGTGAATATCCTGATGAGGCGGCTCGTTAACAGCCGGCTCATCTGGATCTGCACTGTTTGCATAAACCGCTATAGCGGGCTTTCTGGTTCAAATGGTTAATATAGTTTTATATGTATATATATACCGTATACCTCATACAATTAATGACAGATGTAATTGTTGTAAATATTTGATACCGGTATTGCAGATATGCGACCTTGTAAACTGTTCATGTATATATGAAGAAGAATAGTTTATTGCATTGAGGCAACTGCCTCATGAGTGAGGCAACTGCCTCATGAGCATACATACATGACTATGGAACAATATACGCAGAAACACCACAATCGTGGCAAATAGGCAAATATATTTCAGACAATGCCGCGACCACTAATACACATATCTGTACTTGTATCATACACTCATGTACATCGCACTGTCTCCGCTTACTGATCATAGGGTGCACTAAGTGTTATAGCTCGTATTAATTTTAGCAATAAATGAGAAATAGACATACATATACATAGAAATACACAGGTACACACACATGCATACATGCACATACATGCACACACATAAACGCACATATACACACCCATATACATATCTTCTTTCTAAATGTGGTATAGTATTACATGTCTATATACGTGCATATAGACACATATGCATATGTGTACATGTACATACACATACACATACATAACACACTGCAACAGTGGTAGCGTCATGGCATGAACGTTCTTTCCCTCAAACAGGAATACTTTGATCATACATTGTTATTCAAATTGTCGTTTTAAAGTAATATAATAATTGCACATATAATACATGTATCTACTTTCCACACAAGTATATGATAATTTAACGAAGCAAAGCATACAAAGATTACTAGTAGTTAAAGCATTTTTAAATTTCGAGAGAGTTTTTTTTTTTGGCAAATGCGCTTTAAATCAGCATCAAAATAGCGTAAAACAGCTAGTCACATCAATAATACAGTCATGTACATTCACAAATAATACATGTAATACTGTAAACAAACGGTCTATGATTGTATGGTAGGAAATTACATAAATGTACATGTCAACTTGGCGATCAGCGTAGTCCCAGATCAGCCTGCGCATTCGCACAGCCTGTTCTGAGACTGTACTGAGCATTTTATATAAATATATCTATCAATAAGTATACACAATTGATTTACAGTTACTTCAAGAATAAATTACGACATATATCTGTTTAGCTGAGACATAATTTCGTTACGTTTCTCGAACGCTCTGAAAACGAAATTACCAACTTGAAGGTTTCTTATATAAGACGCTCTATCTGAGTGAAACAGTGTTACTAATTTTAACATGTTAGGTCTACTTCTATAGTATTGGCCGATGTAGCGTACCCTCAAGTCATTGTAGACAGGACATATAAACAAGAAATGAAATTCATCTTCTAACACGTTACAGAATTTACATTTACGATCATCAAAGGGTGTACTAATTCGTCTATGCCATCTGCCGGTTTCAAGCTCCAGCCTGTGGGCAGATTCACGCAGTCTGGTTAGAGCCTCTCTAAACTGTTTTACACTGATGAAATCTAGATAGTATTGATATTCAAAAGATGCAATATTTTTTATAAAATAAAGCTCTACTAGATTCATTTATTCTAGTGTTCTAGTCCTGAACGAACTTGTATGTTAAGCGTTGTTTTAATGTTGATAACAATCTTATAATGTCACCCACACCTTGCGAAAGCCATACATGGTAAAATCCAAGCTGTGTGAACATAGATTTAACCAGAGAGGCCCAATTTAATATGTCCTTATATTCATAAACACACCCAACATTATCTCTGATTATATGCATGTACATGTGAAATATGGGATTCGACCCCATTAACCCAGCCTAAAATGACCATAGCTGTTAACCCTTAGAACCCGAAAGCCCGCTATAGCGGTTTATGCAAACAGTGCAGATCAAGATAAGTAATTTTCATATTTTTGAGAACAAAAACACCCCATTTTCACAACCTTTGCCTATAAATTGCCTGTATTTGCCTACAGCAATAACATACAGGGTCCCCAGGGTGTCCGGTTTGGAGAGGTTTCACTGTAATTTCGAATAGAAATAGAAAAGTAGCAAAAACCATGTCAGGTTGTTCATATCACATTTTGGAATGTTCAGCGTCAAATGGGTACAGTTTACCACGTGTCCGCCGTGTATATTTCCCTCTCGAAGCGGAACGCTGTTTACCACATTTTCCACGTGCAAGGTGAACACAAGGTAAATACATGTGGTGAGTATGCATCGTACGATTCGTTTGAAATCATGTTTTCGAAAAATTAAATTGATTTTCTTTTTTCATTTTTCCACGGCGTTGTGAAAAGGACAGAAATCAGGCAATTTGGATGTGGGAGGTTTGGTGATGCAGGAAAACGATTGAGCGACTTACGGCACGCTATAGGGACACTGGAGACGTTTGTGACCTTCCTCGATCTTGTAGGCCTCGTGTGACGACGGCAAGAACGGACCGTTACATTACTTTGACGCACATGCGTCAACGCCTTTTGCCAGCCACCATCACGGCTCGGCGTTACGGGGTCTCTGGGCAGACCATCCGTAATCGGTTACGTCGTAACACATAACCAATCAGAGCTCGACGGCCGTACACTGGTCAGGTGATGACCAGGCATCACCGTGCCTCCAGGAAGTTGTGATGTGGACGCCATTTTAATTGGAGGCGGGCTGACTGGGACAGAGTTCTGTTTGCATACGAATCTCGGTTCACCTTCAGCCACGCAAAAGGCAGAATTCGTGTATACAGACCAAGAACGAAAGATTCGCGGACTGCTGTGCGGTGGAGAGGGATAGGTTTGGAGGACGAAGCGTAATGGCCTGGGGCGGGATTATGGGAAACCGCAAGACACAGCTGGTAATTATACAGGGCAACATATTGGTGACGTTTTAAGGCCACATGTGTAGCCATTCATTCGTAATCATGGTCATGGCGTTACGCTGCAGCAAGATAATTCACGCCCGCACGCTGCCAGGGCCACCACACAGTTCTTAGCAATGAACAACGTGGACGTCATGCTAATGGCCTGCGGTTTCCCCCGATCTCAACCCTATCGAGCACATTTGTCGGAACGCTAGGGCAAACCACAAGATTAACAATGCTCTGCTCTTCAGCTTACGCTGGCATTGCAGCGCGAATGGCGTAATCTGCCCAACATCCTGATCATGCGTTACGTCAGGTCAATGCGTTGGAGAATTACGTCAACCATTAGGGCGCAGGGTGGGCACACTCGCTATTAAGGAATTTGGCACAGACTGTACATTTTAAATCAAAATGTACCCTCTGAAATTTAACAAACGCGTGACAAACTATTTTGTGATTTTTTATTTCGACCCCTATCAACTTCGCAGATGATTTTTTTTAACAACTACGCATGCGATCAAAATTTCAAAAACTGACGTCGATACCGAAATGAATGCAGTTTATTTTTGCACTGGTTTTGGTCCTGTGATTATAGTTTATGTGATGGGGAGCGTAGCTAGTTATTTCCCTTTGTAAATATATTTATAGAGATCCGGTCCTATACCGTATATCAGCGTTTATTTCTTATTGAATAGCAGAAACAGTGAGTTTTGCAAACAGAGTAGACCCATATCTGTGCTGTCTGATATGCGTCTACATTATTCAATACAATTAATAATTGTGAAAATATGAATCTGACAAATAATGCAGTCCCGGATCGGATTGCGCAAATATGTATGATGATCTGGATCAACACTAGTCGAAATCACTATTATTATAGTAATTGCTCGTTTTCATAACAAACCGTGATACGTTTGCAAGCAATAAGACACAATTTGGACCGGATTTATATAAATAAATTCAACGTGAGATAACTAGCTACGACCCCCCCCCCCCCACACACACCCCATTTCGTCCATACGTTGATTTGAACCTTCTTTAAGCTTTGCTAAAATACATTACTAGATCTATAAATATACATTTATAAGACATCACAACTTGATTATTTCTTTTTTAAAATGTTTAAATTTAGAATAATATTTCACAACTCCAAATAAGCTGCGTATTTCGTAAATACCCAATTAAATTTGTCAAAACCCCAATTGAAATCAGAAGTAGTGATTATCAAAACGCAATGAAAAATGTGTTGTATGTTTATCGTGCTACAGAAAACAATAAACAGACCACACATATAGCATATTTTCTTATTTTCCCATGAAAACACATCTTGGCATTGCATTAGAATTGTCTCCAAGGAGACAATTCTAATGAAATACCAAGATCTGTTTTCATTTAGAAGCAAACTATTCAATAAGTGCGGTCTGCTGATGTGTAAACAGTAGTGTGATTCTATTTTACACAATTACAATTTTGAAATACCCAATTGCTTCAGAAATGATGTAGTGACAATACTCAGTTCACTTACTAATTCCTTATCTGGAGACATGATATTGCATTGCAAATGTCAGCCGCATATATAATATTAATAAAATAAAGTAACGACTACATAACATGCAACTGGGTTGAACTACAAGTTATATAGAGAATAGTAGGTTAGTGCCGTGAATGGGAAAACATATGGCAAGGCTCAGTAAACGTGGTGGGCGAGGCAATGCCGAGCACATACCGTTTACATGCGGCGCCAGATATGTTTTCCCATTCACGGCACTAACCTAATATTCTATTTATCCCGTCAACACCTACAAATGGCTGTAAAATGCAAAAATATAACCCCAGCCACAGCACATATTCATACACAGTGATTAGGTCGTATTGACAGGATATCAAACATTTTCACGGCACCGTGTTTCACGGCACATACGCAATGTGTTGACGGGATAAATTAACATTAGTTGCAGGTTTAGTTCTGGTTAAGGTACTAAAAGTGAAAATTTGAGCCGGCTCATCTGCATCTACACTGTTTGCGAATATTGGATTATAGGCTCATCAGCAACTCTTACAAGTATCAGTCTGTGTACACCCTGATCTTGACTGAAGCTGATCACGTACAGTTTTTGTGTCACCGACGTTAGTGGAAAGTGAGACATACAGTGGGGTCAGCGTGTAAGTGCACACACGAACGAACACGACAGGTTGGTTCCAACCTGTCGTATTCGTTCGTGTGTGCACTTACACGCTGACCCCACTGTAGTTGTCACTATTCTGGCGTCATCAGATCGGATCATTACCAAACATCAACAATAGCTTCCTTATAGTGATGGCTACCCACCCAGTGTCATTCGGGTGACATCGGTGAGACACTCGCTGGCAATCGCTTTGTTTTTTTGTCTTATATGTTTGAAGCTGAAATACTAGTTGTTTACTACCAATGATGTGTATATGACTCATGTGATCCCCTACGACGGGTCATGCTAATACAAAAGGGGTTAGTGGAGGAATTCTTCCAATGACACATTAAAATATATTGTAGAATTATTGAACGCTCTATTTCGAAAACAAGGATTCAAAAACACAAAATTTAATGAAAAAATCGAATTGTTAATTGGAGGCAACGAATAATTATTGTTCAATTGAGGGAACTAATTGTTATTTCGTGGGAGCGAATTTCTAATTCCAAGGAACGAATTGTTATTTCGTGGGAACCAAATGTTAATTCGTGGGAGCGAATTGTTAAATCGAGGGAACGAATTGTTAAATTGACGGAACAAATTGTTATTTCGTTGTTATCCATGTCCCCTGCGGGGCTCCATAGCCTGGGGAAAAACGTTTGGCCAGACGTGAAACAGGGGATGCGTTAGAGTGGTCAGAGCCCGGTCAGTTGGTGATAAATTCCCGAAAGTCAGAAACATTTCCAGTAACTTATTATATGAAATACCTACAGATTCAACAGCAAAATTGATAAAAGTATGATGGTGTGATGGTGTATGCTTGTACAGTGGAACCTCTGTAAACCGAATACTCTAGGGACTTCTCAGGGTGTCCGGTTTAGAAAGGTACCACTACGTGTATTACTGAAGCATTACTGAACAATTATATCAAAACAATTTTGAGAGTTGGTCGGTATGCATGTAGTGACATACATGTCTATTACTTTCACTATGGGCTGGGAATTCATTACCATCTTGCTAATCTCTTGTGATTCTTGATTGGTCGTCGTGTCATTTCTGGACATGCAGTTTTCACCAGATTCAACGTGTATGCGATGTATACAGCGGCATGGCAACCATTCGGCAATAACTGGTTGGTTCACTTGTCAAAAAGGAAATTGCATCTTCGGTATTTGTGTCTAGCTAAATACTGGCATGGCAACCATTCGGCAATAACTGGTTGGTTCACTTGTCAAAAAGGAAATTGCATCTTCGGTATTTGTGTCTAGCTAAATACGACATGAAATTGCCAACTTCAAGATAATGAACTGACATATTTATATATTTGGGTTTATGTTTCTGATTTGTTTGCAATGTTAGCAAGTTTGCCGCCCGAACCTCACATTATGCATTTCACATCCATAGCGATTGGTAGTAAACACCGTGCCGACAAACAGCTTCAACAATGTATGACTACTTTTTCTACCCAGTACACATCCGCCTGCGCTAATCTTGCCAATATTTGTCAATGTATTTATTGCAAAATGTTTGAACATTGTGCTTGACGGCAAGCAGCTTGCTGTTTTTGCAAACAGTTTTGTTCCTGTAGCCGATTTCATCAAAATTGCAAAGTATACTTATCTAGCAAAGTATATTTTGAGGGAGAAATCATTTATTTTTCCCAAAATGCATTATTTCATATAGAACTAACCACTGCATATATTTGATGATTAAAAGTATGCAGAATTATTATACTGAATTTATTACATTATCACAGCCAAAATGGCTGTGATAATGTAATACATTTAGTATAGTAAAAATAAATAAATTTATCCTTCAATTCAAAATGTCTCCCTCAAATTATACTTTGCTAGATAAGTATACTTTGCAAGTTGGATGACATAGGCTACAGATGTGACGGCTCATAGTGAGTCGTCTCGTCAGCATATACAATATCCCAGACAATCAAATTGCTTGATTGCGAGTTTGCATGTTCAGAAACGTTGCTAATCTGGGAAAGATTAACGCAGGCGGTTGTGTAACCCCTTATCACACACTAGTAGCATTTTCTTATATGTGATGGATATATGGGGCTTATGGCATTTGCGGCCAGTCTAGACCCAGCTATGCTAGCACACGGCTGCAGTCTGATAAATATTTAAATTGTTTGTGAAAAAAGAGATGGGTGTTTCACTGACTGAATTGTGTAGACCCTGATCAGATATGCTTGCTGATCTGAGTCTACATTGGTCATAAAGCCATAATGCTATGTAATAATTTACAGAGAAGTACTCGAACATTCAGTAATTCAAAAATAAAGATGAAGATAAAAACATTAAGCATGTAATTTGAAGACTTTGAAAACAAATATAATTCATTAAACAAAACTACAAGTAGAAAGTAAATCAATTATATACATGCAGTTCATTAAATAAAACAAAAAATGGAAAAATATATAATAATTATTCATTAAACAAAACAACCGGAAATAAACATAATTATAATTAATTAAACAAAACAACACACCTGATAATATACAATTATTATTTGATATACAGTCGAACCTGTGCTAAAGACCACCTCCGAATAGCAATCACCTGGCTGTAAAGGCCACAATTTTGTTGTCCCAATGGCACAAATACTATATAAATGACCCTGCGAATAAAGACCACCTGTGAACAAAGGCCAGATTTTTCACTTCCCATAGCTGGCCTTTATACACAGTATGACTGTATATGAAATAATTGAATGGTACTTCATAAACCACGAACCCACTGTTCCAAAATTTCGGTCCAAGGCCTGTATCAAGGAATTCGTAATAGCAGAATGTAGTGAGTTCGTGGTTTGTGAAGTCGCATTTAAAGCATTATTTCATATTGCTAATTCTATGCGGAACCTACTGTGTACTTGGTCGGCCTCCAACGTCGGAGGCCGACCATTGACAGGGCGGCTGTGAGGGAACGTTGGAGGCCGACCATTGGCCGACCATTGACAGGGCGGCTGTGAGGGGACATTTGAGGCCGACCATTGACAGGGCGGCTGTGAGGGGACGTTTGAGGCCGACCATTGACAGGGTGGCTGTGAGGGGACGTTTGAGGCCGACCATTGACAGTGCGGCTGTGAGGGGACGTTTGAGGTCGACCATTGACAGTGCGGCTGCGAGGGGACGTTTGAGGCCGACCATTGGCAGTGCGGCTGTGAGGGGACGTTTGAGGCCGACCATTGACAGGGTGGCTGTGAGGGGACGTTTGAGGCCGACCATTGACAGTGCGGCTGTGAGGGGACGTTTGAGGCCGACCATTGACAGGGCGGCTGTGAGGGGATATTATTTGAGGCCGATCATTGACAGGGCGGCTATGAGGGGACGATTGAGGCCGACCATTGACGGGACGGCTGTGAGGGGACGTTTGAGGTCGACCATTGACAGGGCGGCTGTGAGGGGACGTTTGAGGCCGACCATTGACAGGGCGGCTGTGAGGGGACGTTTGAGGCCGACCATTGACAGGGTGGATGTGAGGGGACGTTTGAGGCCGACCATTGACAGTGCGGCTGTGAGGGGACGTTTGAGGCCGACCATTGACAGTGCGGCTGCGAGGGGACGTTTGAGGCCGACCATTGGCAGTGCGGCTGTGAGGGGACGTTTGAGGCCGACCATTGACAGGGTGGCTGTGAGGGGACGTTTGAGGCCGACCATTGACAGTGCGGCTGTGAGGGAACGTTTGAGGCCGACCATTGACAGTGCGGCTGTGAGGGGACGTTGGAGGCCGATCATTGACAGGGCGGCTGTGAGGGGACGTTTGAGGCCGATCATTGACAGGGCGGCTGTGAGGGGACATTTGATGCCGACCATTGACAGGGTGGCTGTGAGGGGACGTTTGAGGCCGACCATTGACAGAGCGGCTGTGAGGGGACGTTTGAGGCCGACCATTGACAGGGCGGCTGTGAGGGGACGTTGGAGGCCGACCATTGACAGGGCGGCTGTGAGGGGATATTATTTGAGGCCGATCATTGACAGGGCGGCTATGAGGGGATGATTGAGGCCGACCATTGACGGGGCGGCTGTGAGGGGACGTTTGAGGTCGACCATTGACAGTGCGACTGTGAGGAGGAGTTTGAGGGCCGACCATTTTTGGACCAGTGCCGGTGTGAGGGGACGTTGGAGGCGATCATTGACAGGGCGGCTGTGAGGGGGACGTTATTGAAGGCCAAATATTGACAGGCGGCTTTGTATGAGGGGACATTTGGGATGCCGACATTGGACAGGGCGGCTGTGGAGGGGACGTTTGAGGCCGAATCCATTGTAACAGGGTGCGGCTGTGAGGGGACGTTTGAGGACCGACATTTGACAGGGCGGTTGTGAGGGGACCGTTGGGCCGGACCATTGACAGGGCGGCTGTGAGGGGATATTATTTGAGGCGATTTCATTGACAGGGCCGGCTATGAGGGGGAGACGGATTGAGGCGACCATTGGACAGTGGCGGCCCTGTGAGGGGACGTTTTGATGGCCGACCATTGGACAGGGCGGGCTGTGAGGGACGTTTGAGGCCGACCATTGACAGGGCGGCTGTGAGGGGACGTTTGAGGTCCGACCATTTGACAGGGTGGTGTGAAGGGGACGTTTGAGGCCGAACCATTGACAGGGTGCGGCTGTGAGGGGACGTTTTGAAGGGGCGACCATTGGAAGTGCGGCTGCGAGGGGACGTTTGAGGCCGACCATTGGACAGGGTGCGGCTGTGAGGGGGTACGTTTTGAGGCCGACCATGACCAGGGTGGCTTGTGAGGGGACGTTGAAGGCCGACCATTGACAGGTGCGGCTGTGAGGGCGGACGTTCGATTGGCCGAACCATTTGGTCCTGTGCGGCCTGTGAAGGGGAGTTGGAGGCCGATTCATTGACAGGGCGGCTGTTGAGGGGACGTTTGAGGCCGATCCATTGACAGGCGGCTGGTGAGGGGAACATTTGATTGCCGACCATTGGGGAACAGGGTTTTGGCTGTGAGGGGGGGACCGTTTAAGGCCGACCATTGACAGTGCGGCTGTGAGGGGAGACGTTTGAGGCGCTTGACAGGGCGGCTTGTGGAGGGGACCGTTGGAGGCGACCATTGACAGGTGCGGCTGTGAGGGGATATTATTTGAGGCGATCTATTGGGGACAGGGCGGCTTTTCATGAGGGGACGATTGAGGCCGACCCATTGGACGGGCGGCTGTGAGGGGAAGTTTTCAGGTCGGACCATTGACAGGGCGGCTGTGAGGGGACGTTTGAGGCCGGACCATTGACAGGGCGGCTGTTGAGGGGACCGTTTGAGGCCGACCATTGGGACAGGGTGGCTTGTGAGGGGGACGTTTGAGGCGACCATTTGACAGGTGCCGGCTGTGAGGGGTCCGTTTGAAGGCCGACATTGACAGTTGCGGCTGCGAGGGGACGGGTTTGAAAGGCCGACATTGGCAGTGCGGCTGTGGTTAAGGACCGTTTGAGGCCGATATTGACAGGGTGGCTGGGGGGCTGTGAGGGGACGTTTGGAAGGCCGACCATTGACAGTGCGGCTGGTGAGGGGACGTTTGTGGCCGACCATTGACTGGGCGGCTGTGAGGGGACGTTGAGCCGGAACCATGAAACAGGGTGGTTTTGTGGAGGGTTGACGTTTGGAGGCCGACCAATTGAGGGCGGCGGTGAGGGGGGATTATTAAATGTGAGGGGCCGATCATTGACAGGGCGGCTATGAGGGGCGGATGTTTGAGGCCGCCCATTGAGGGGGCGGGCTTGTGAGGGGACGTTTGAGGTCGGAACCATTGACAGTGCGGCTGTTGAGGGGACGTCTGAGGCCGACCATTGACAGAGCGGCTGTGAGGGGACGTTTGAGGCCGACCATTGACAGGGCGGCTGTGAGGGGACGTTGGAGGCCGACCATTGACAGGGCGGCTGTGAGGGGATATTATTTGAGGCCGATCATTGACAGGGCGGCTATGAGGGGACGATTGAGGCCGACCATTGACGGGGCGGCTGTGAGGGGACGTTTGAGGTCGACCATTGACAGTGCGGCTGTGAGGGGACGTTTGAGGCCGACCATTGACAGTGCGGCTGTGAGGAGACGTTGGAGGCCGATCATTGACAGGGCGGCTGTGAGGGGACGTTTGAGGCCGATCATTGACAGGGCGGCTGTGAGGGGACATTTGATGCCGACCATTGACAGGGCGGCTGTGAGGGGACGTTTGAGGCCGACCATTGACAGTGCGGCTGTGAGGGGACGTTTGAGGCCGACCATTGACAGGGCGGCTGTGAGGGGACGTTGGAGGCCGACCATTGACAGGGCGACTGTGAGGGGATATTATTTGAGGCCGATCATTGACAGGGCGGCTATGAGGGGACGATTGAGGCCGACCATTGACAGGGCGGCTGTGAGGGGACGTTTGAGGCCGACCATTGACAGGGCGGCTGTGAGGGGACGTTTGAGGCCGACCATTGACAGGGCGGCTGTAAGGGGAAGTTGGAGGCCGAACATTGACAGGGCGGCTGTGAGGGGACGTTGGAGGCCGACCTTTGACAGGGCGGCTGTGAGGGGACGTTTGAGGCCGACCATTGACAGGGCGGCTGTGAGGGGACGTTGGAGGCCAACCATTGACAGGGCGGCTGTGAGGGGACGTTAGAGGCCGACCATTGACAGGGCGGCTGTGAGGGGACGCAGGAGGCCAACCATTGACAGGGCGGCTGTGAGGGGACGTTGGAGGCCGACCATTGACAGTGCGGCTGTGAGGGGACGTTGAAGTCCGACCATTGACATGACGGCTGTGAGGGGACGTTGGAGGCCGACCATTGACAGGGCGGCTGTGAGGGGACGTTGAAGTCAGACCATTGACATGACGGCTGTGAAGGGACGTTGGAGGCCGAACGTTGACAGGGCGGCTGTGAGGGGACGTTTGAGGCCGACCATTGACAGGGCGGCTGTGAGGGGACGTTAGAGGCCGACCATTGACAGGGCGGCTGTGAGGGGACGCAGGAGGCAACCATTGACATGACGGCTGTGAAGGGACGTTGGAGGCCGACCGTTGACAGGGCGGCTGTGAGGGGACGTTTGAGGCCGACCATTGACAGGGCGGCTGTGAGGGACGTTTGTGGCCAACCATTGACAGGGCGGCTGTGAGGGGACGTTGGAGGCCGACCATTGGCCGACAATTGACAGGGCGGCTGTGAGGGGACGTTTGATGCCGACCATTGGCAGGGCGGCTGTGACGGGACGTTGAAGGCCGACCATTGGCCGACCATTGACAGGGCAGCTGTCAGTGGACGTTTGAGGCAGACCATTGACAGAGCGGCTGTGAGGGGACGTTTGAGGCCGACCATTGACAGGGCGGCTGTGAGGGGACGTTGGAGGCCGACCATTGACAGGGCGGCTGTGAGGGGACGTTTGTGGCCAACCATTGACAGGGCGGCTGTGAGGGGACGTTGGAGGCCGACCATTGGCCGACCATTGACAGGGCGGCTGTGAGGGGACGTTTGATGCCGACCATTGGCAGGGCGGCTGTGACGGGACGTTGAAGGCCGACCATTGGCCGACCATTGACAGGGCGGCTGTCAGGGGACGTTTGAGGCAGACCATTGACAGAGCGGCCTGAGGGGACGTTTGAGGCCGACCATTGACAGGGCGGCTGTGAGGGGACGTTGGAGGCCGACCATTGAGGGGACCATTTACAGGGCGGCTGTGAGGGGACGTTTGAGGCCGACCATTGACAGGGCGGCTGTGAGGGGACGTTTGAGGCCGACCATTGACAGGGCGGCTGTGAGGGGACTTTGGAGGCCGACCATGGACAGGGCGGCTGTGAGGGGACGTTAGAGGCCGACCATTGACAGGGCGGCTGTGAGGGGACGTTGAAGGCCGACCATTGACAGGGCGGCTGTGAGGGGACGTTGGAGGCCGATCATTGACAGGGCGGCTGTGAGGGGACGTTGGATGCCGATCATTAACAGGGCAGCTGTGAGGGGACGTTGGAGGCCGATCATTGACAGGGCGGCTGTGAGGGGACATTGGAGGCCGACCATTGACAGGGCGGCTGTGGGGCGACGTTGGAGGCCGACCATATAATTATGAGACACGTCATGTGATTTTGTAAAATATTTACGATAGTTTCCATAAATGATGTTGACGGAAATCTAATAGCAGTTACAATGAAAATTTTGTCAACTTTCGATGTAAGAAATTGTGATATTTTCTGTAAATATATTTCATGAACTATTGCACAAGTTCTTAGGTACAAGATCACATAACGTGCCTCACATGTTACTGTGACTGGATATATTGGGGCTTATGTGATTTGTGACCAGTGTAGCTCCTGATCAAATAACACACGTCTGTAGCCTGATAATGATCTATATTGCTTGTTAGAAGCATGACGAGTGCTTCATTCATTCAATTTGATGAAACAGTGCATATACTGATCAGACAGCCACACATAACAATAAGAGATTATTCGGATGTATTGTTGAACATGTTTTTATCCTGTAAAATTGGAAATAGAAAGAAATACAAGACAACGAAATTCAATTAAGCATTGTAAGAGTTAAGTATACTCAATTATCAAATGAAAACCGGCACAAAATGCAATGTGTATAATTGTGTCACTATTCCACCAGTTCTAAAAATTATGTGTGCCCGCTATCCATATATAATCATTTAGTAATATTTCTTTTACTGATAATGACTAGCAGTGGTATCAAGCTATTTTCATATTCAAATGAGGCATGATATTTTTATGCCACCGGGTTTCGAAGAAATGGGTGGCATATAGTGTTTGGACCGTCCGTCCGTCCACACTTTTCGGTTAACCACTTTTTCACAGTTTCTCAAATATGCTGCAGGTGGCATCCGCGTTCGACAGACGCATTTCTTGTTTTTAATAATTTATGCTAATTAAAGGTACATACCCACTCAGTAGGCACAACAATTAAAGTTATGTGTATTCTCAGTTATTTGTAGGAATTAAATTAGTGTATAATTTTCTCACTATTCCACCAGTTCTAAACATTACGAGTGCCCGTTATATGGATATAATCATTTAGTAATGTTTATTTCACTGATAGTGACACGCGGTGATATCAGGCTATTTTCATAGGCAAATGGGGCATGATATTTTTTAATTACTTATACTAATTAAATGTGTTTCCTGAAAAAATAATGTTTTCGACAGATTATAAAGTATGATCATTGCACATCAAAAAATAAATAGTAATGTCATGGTAACATTTTAAGGAAACACGGTTATCGCCCGTGATAGCAGTGTGGAAATTTACGTCTGATATAAAATGTATAATAATGCCAATAAATATGTGTATTAATGGTGAATTATTTTTTATTTTGCCAGAAAATGTCTCGGATGATGTCTCATTTTGTGCCTACTGAGTGGGCATGTACCTTTAAGAACACTATATCTCTGAAACCGCTTCACCAATTCACTCGAAACTTCACATACGGTGTATTTGTCACCCACATTTTCATTATTATTTATATGTGCCCAATGTCACGGTCAAATTACTTTGAAATTTCCCTTAAAGTTTTGGTTGGGCCCGCTTGCAGACAGAGCGATATAGTTGGCACATTGGTGTGCATTCAGGATAAAGTTTGTGGTTAAAGTGTTTTTTAGTTAAAGTTTTTGGGTATACTATCAAAGCCTCGGCGGGTGCGGCATGTTTTTACGTCAACGAGCTAAAGCTTTGTTGCAATAAAACAAATTGTTTGTACTATCAAATGCCTCGGCGGGCAAGACATGCAGGCCATGGCCATCTAGTTATTATGGCATGCGATTTGATCAATCGGTCATCGCACCATGACTAGTTTAGCACTTGATCAGTCGGCCATCGCACCAGGACTAGTTTAGCACTTGATCCCTTGATCAGTAGGCCATCACACCAGGACTAGTTTAGAACTTGATCAGTCGGCCATCACACCAGGACTAGTTTAGCACTTGATCAGTCGGACATCGTTCCAGGACTAGTTTAGAACTTGATCAGTCGGCCATCGAACCAGGACTAGTTTAAAACTTGATCAGTTTCCCATCTCACCAGGACTAGTATAGCACTTGATCAGTCGGCCATCGCACCAGGACTAGTTTAGAACTTGTTCAGTCGGCCATCGCACCAGGACAAGTATAGCACTTGATCAGTCGGCTATCGCACCGGGACTAGTTTAGCCCTTGATCAGTCGGTCATCGCACCAGGACAAGTATAGCACTCGATCAGTCGGCCATCGCACCAGGACTAGTTTAGAACTTGATCAGTCGGCCATCGCTCCAGGACTAGTTTAGAACTAGTTCAGTCGGCCTTGCTCCAGAATTAGATTGATCATCGGCCATTGCTCCAGGACTAGTTTAGAACTTGATCAGTCGGCCATCGCACCAGCCACCAGAACTAGTTTAGCACTTGATCAGTCGGAAATCTCACCAATACTAGTATAGAACTAGATCAGTCGGCCATCGCTCCAGGACTGGTTTAGCCCTTGGTCAGTCGGCCATCACACCAGGCCCAGTTTAGCCCTTGATCAGTCGGCCATCGCACCAGGACTAGTGTAGCCCTTGATCAGTCGGCCATCGCACCAGGACTTGTATAGAACTTGATCAGTCGGCCATCGCACCAGGACTAGTTTAGCCCTTGATCAGTCGGTCATCGCACCATAAGTAGTATAGCGCTTGATTAGTCGCCCATTGCACCATGCCCAGTATAGCACTTGAACAGTTGGCCATCTCACCATGCCCAGTATAGCACGTGATCAGTGGGCCATGCCGAGTATAGCACTTGATCAGTCGGCCATCGCACCAGGACTAGTAGAGCGCTTGATCAGTCTGCCATCGCACCATAACTAGCATAGCGCTTGATCAGTCGCCCATTGAACCATGTCCAGCATAGCACTTGATCAATTGGCCATCTCACCATGCCCAGTACAGCACGTGATCAGTCGGCCATGCCGAGTATAGCACTTGATCAGTTGGCCATCACACCAGGACTAGTTTAGAACTTGATCAGTCGACCATCGCACCAGAATAGGTTAGCCCTTGATCAGTTAGCCATCGCACCGAGATTAGTTTAGCCCTTGATCAGTCGGCCATCGCACCAGGACTAGTATAGCACTCGATCAGTCGGCCATCGCACCACGACTAGTTTAGAACTTGATATGTCGGCCATCGCACCAAGACTAGTTTAGAACTTTATCAATCGGCCATCGCACCAGGACTAGTTGAGCACTTGATTAGTCGGCCACGTCATCCTGCGTTACAGACATAAGTGGTGGTCGGGGGGGGGGGTGTAGTGTAGTCATAGACAAAAACTGGTGGTGGTGGTAATACACATTGTTCCCACTGTGGGATATAGACCGGAACTTTTAGGACGCCAAATGTAGATGGCTGGTGTGTGTGGGGGATCATTGTTTTGTGTCCCCGGCGGTGGTGCGGAGTACAATGATGAATTACTGATGAATTACTGTATTGAACACACCGTACTTCACAATCCTCAGTTTTAAATTGTTTCTGTATCGTAAAACTGAACATTTATTCATTTTGAAAAACTTAAAATTGTGGCAGATGATCGAAATGAAAACCAGATGTTTACATGCGAAATGAACCGGTGCATCGGTATATTTTAACCGCACGATGACCCACTGTATATTCATACCATATCCGTACGGATATATCGTATATACGAACGGATATCGACGGATGTTTACATGCGAAATGAACCGGTGCATCGGTATATTTTAACCGCACAATGACCCACTGTATGTTCATACCATATCCGTACGGATATATCGTATATACGAACGGATATCGTATGTTTTTGTATAATATTCGTATAGTACGTTTGTATAATGTAAACAAACTGTACTATACGATGATACGGTAAGTTTTTAACAGAAATAGCGAAAGAATGACCGCACAAACAGTATCGCGAAAGAATGACCGCACAAACTGGACCGCGAAAGAATTACCGCACAAACGGTATCGCGAAAGAATGACCGCAACAATTGGACCGCGATTGGACTGCAATTAGACTGCAATTTCAGAGCGGACGAATTGCAATTCAAGGACCGCTGGATTGCAATTCTTGGTAAGTGAATCGCAGGCGGGAGTGTAGTATAGCGCTTAATTAGTCGCCCATTGCACCATGCCCAGTACGTATAGCACTTGATTAGTTGGCCATCTGACCATGCCCAGTATAGCACGTGATCAGTCGGCCATGCCGAGCATAGCACTTGATCAGTCGGCCATCGCACCAGGACTAGTAGAGCACTTGATCAGTCTGCCATCGCACCATGCCCAGTATAGCACTTGATCAGTTGGCCATCTCACCATGCCCAGTATAGCATGTGATCAGTCGGCCATTCCGAGCATAGCACTAGATCATTCGGCCATCACACCAGGACTACGTTAGCACTTGATCAGTCGGCCATCGCACCAGGACTAGTATAAAACTCAATCAGTCGGCCATCACACCAGGATTAGTTTATAACTTGATCAGTCGGCCATCGCACCAGGACTAGTTTAGAACTTGATCAGTCGACCATCGCACCAGGAATAGCTTAGCCCTTGATCAGTCGGCCATCGCACTGAGACTAGTTTAGCCCTTGATTAGTCGGCCATCGCACCAGGACTAGTATAGCACTCGATCAGTCGGGGCCATCGCACCAGGACTATTTATTTGAACTTGATCAGTCGCAATCGCCACACGACTAGTTTTAGAACTTGTCATCGGCCATGCACCAGGATAGTTTAGAACTTGTCAGTGGCCATCGCACTACAGGATAGTGCCCTTGCTCAGTCGGCCATCGACAAGACTATTTTAAGCCCTTTATCAGAGTTTCTGCCATCGCAACCAGACTATTTAGAACTTGTCAGTCGCCATCGCACCAAGAATAGTTTTGCCTTGCTCAGTCTGGCCATCGCACAAGGACCTAGTTTAGAACTTGATCAGTCGGCCATCGCACCACTACAATTAGAACTTGATCATCGGGCCATCGCACCAAGACTATTTAGCCTTGCACAGTCCGGGCCATCGCAACTGGACTAG
This sequence comes from Conchocele bisecta, assembly GCA_029237695.1. Lineage (NCBI taxonomy): Eukaryota > Metazoa > Mollusca > Bivalvia > Lucinida > Thyasiridae > Conchocele > Conchocele bisecta. The sequence continues at coordinate 20,044,328 of CM055274.1, read as the reverse complement.
TAAAGCACTCGATCAGTCGGCCACGCACCACGACTAGTTTAGAACTTGATCAGTCCCGCCCTCGCACCAAGATATTTTGCTTGTCAGTCCAAGCACTCGCACACGCACTAGTTTAGAACGATCAGTCATCGACCAGATAGTTTCGCGACCATCGCCACCAGCTAGTTTAGCCCTTGCTCAGTCGGCCATCGCAACTGGACTAGTATAGCACTCGATCAGTCGGCCATCGCACCACGACTAGTTTAGAACTTGATCAGTCGGCCATCGCACCAAGACTAGTATAGCACTTGATCAGTCGGTCATCGCACCAGGACTAGTTTAGCACTTGATCAGTCGGCCACGTCGTCCTGCGTTACAGACAGAAGTGATGGTCGGGGGGAGGGGTGGGGGGGGGTGTAGTGTAGTCATAGACAAAAACTGGTGGTGGTGGTGATACACATTGTTCCCACTGTGGGATATAGAGTAGTGGTGCGGAGTACAGTGATGAATTACTGTATATTGAACACACATGTATATGTACTGTGATAGAGTACTTCACAATCCTCAGTTTTAAATATTGTTTCTGTATCGTTAAACTGAAAATTTAGTCATTTTGAAAAACTTAAAATTGTGGCAGATGATCGAAATGAAAACCGGATGTTTACATTCGAAATGAACCGGTGCATCGGTATATTTTAACCACATGATGACCCACTTTATATTCATACCATATCCGTACGGATATATCGTATATACGAACGGATATCGTATGTTTGTATAATATTCGTATAGTACGTTTGTATAATCACTGATAATGTAAACAAACTGTACTATTCGATGATACGGTAAGTTTTTACCGCAAATAGCGAAAGAATGACCGCACAAACGGTATCGCGAAAGAATGACCGCACAAACTGGACCGCGAAAAAATGACCGCACAAACGGTATCGCGAAATAATGACCGCAAAAACGGGACCGCGTTTGGACCGCAATTAGACTGCAATTCCAGAGGGGAAGAATTGCAATTCAAGGACCGCTGGATTGCAATTCTTGGTAAGCGAATCGCAGGCGGGAGTGAAATACATGTACATTAAACAGAACAACACAAATAATAACAGAAAATAACTAGAAAATATATAATTATATATAATGATTAATTAAAAAAAAACAGTAACGGAAACCATAATTCATTGGGCAAATAAATGAACGTAAAAATACGATCATTAATTGTGGCTGTGACAGAAAAAGTGGGGCTCATGGTTTTAACGACCAGTGTATATCCAGATCAGCCTGATCAGGATCAGCACTGTTCACCATTCCATCAATGGAAGATATATTTATTTTCTGAAAATACACCTCCCCATCATCACAACGCTGGGATTTGATCACGTTAACTCCAGCCTAAAATGATGGCCTTGGCTGTTGACGGGCCATTGAACACCATACTGGTGCGTACCAGTTGATCAGGAGCTACACCAGTCGCAAGTCACATAAGACCCCATTTCTCAAGTCACAGCCATTATTTATAATTGTATAATTGTATAAGAAATTACTACATGAAGGCGACAGGGCGGCTATAAGGGGAGGTTGGAGGCCGACCAAGACTCACTATGACAAAATGGGGCTTATTGTGTCCAGTGTAGCTCCTGATCACCTAGCACACTTCTGTAGCTGGATATGGATCTATTATTGGTTGATTTATAGTTGAGCTCAGACTCTATGAATGAAACTGCTCGAGCTAAGGTGCAGGACATTTTACAATATCTGGGTCTGAGTTTACAACGCTATACTGAGCACGTACATTGACATGATACTTTTCAAGAGAAAACATACCTTATGAAATTAAAACTGGAAACCAGCCTAAGCTAAAATTTAGCTATGTTAAATATATTTTGTTTCATAAGGTACCTTTTCCCATGAACTGACATGCTAACATTCAGAAGAATTTAAATTTTCAAACCAGTCTAGGCAAAGATTGAGCTATGTTGGTTTTGATTGCTATTGTTCCATAAGGTCATTTTCTACATGATACCGTTCAGGAGAAAACGTACCTTATGAAATTAAAACTAGAAACCAGCCTAGGCAAACATCGAGCTATGCTTGTTTCGATAATTTTTACATAATGTCCCTTTTCCCATGAACAACGCTTGTTACGTATAAGGAAGCATTTACGTAATAGGATGTTGATGAACCCAAGTACCATATGTCGGGTACTTTCGTACACTTCCGTACACGATTTCGAGCACCACTAGTACCGATGTATCCTGAGTTCAGTAGCCTATTTCACCAACATTGCAAAGTATACTTATATAGCAAAGTATACATTGAGGGAGAAATTTTCAATTTAAGGATAAATTTATTAATTTTCATTATACTGAATGTATTACATATACACAGCCAATTTGGCTGTGATAATGTAATAAATTCAGTATAATAATTCTGCATACTTTTAATCATCAAATATATGCAGTCGTTAAGTTCTATATGACATAATGCATTTCGGGAAAAATAAATTATTACTCCCTCAACGTATACTTTGCAAGATAAGTATACTTTGCAATGTTGATGAAATCGGCTACAGCCCTGTCTTCTGAGAGAGTCACTCGCTCCCTAAGTTATGTATATAATAGAACGTTTATGATTTGGACACACAGTCAGTATGTGTATCCTAATTGTATGGGTTTCATTGGGGTATATTTATGATGATAATGCATGTTCAAGTTCGCAAAGTACCGCGGTCAATCTTGGCATCGCTATATGCATGATTTGCAGTGGAACCTCTCTAAACCGGACACCCTGGGTACCTCCCAGTGTGTCCGAAATAAAGAGAGGTTCCACTGTATTAAGTTTAATATTTGGATGAAATGCTGTTTGTATCATTTGTGTTGCGCTTGCATTTCTTTATCATGGTATAACTTCACTATGTTTTGCTTCAACATTTGGACATTTTATATACGTGAGAATTTGAAATACACTCATGCCGCTATCAACATGACCTTGACCTTTTTTACCAACACTTTTTCTGCGGAAACACTTCGCCATTTTTTGCACCAAAGAGTTTGTACAAGTTTCTTCAGCATGGTATGACTTCACTATTACTTGATGGATTGCTTCAATATTTCGACATTTGATACATGCGAGCATTTGGAACACACTCATGCCGCTATCAACATGACCTTGACATGTTGTACCGTTAGCGATTTTTTGCTGTGTCAAAAGGTTTGTTCGCTAGGAATAACTTGAATATTACTTTGCGGATTGCTTCAATATTGGACACTTGCTACATGTGAGCATTTGTAACACACTCATGCCCCCATCTTAACATGACCTTGTGTGCCTTCACATGGTTGTGGAAACTTTTAGCCATCTTTTAAATGAAAAACGTTCCTTCACCCTAGACCTTATTCGTGTTTAAAGCATGCACTTCTCGGATGGATTGTGTGATGCTTACTTTATTAGCACATGTCCAGGATCATGTTAGGGTCAAATGCCTGGGCAGGCGCGACACCGTTTCCGTGGTGAAATTATTGTATTGCATACACTGGGCTATCGCAGTGCATTAATACAGTGTATAATACACAAATTGTCAAGTTTATTAAATATTGAAATGAGACCTCCATAGAAACCACATAAAAAATCTAATTAATACAATATATATTTCACGTATTGCGTATGCAATACATCGAATGTAACATTTGACTTATATAATACACTGCAACCTCCCTACAACAGCCACACATGGTAAGAAACAAAACTGCCTATTGTAGAGAGGTTGTTGCTATGGGGAGGTTTAGATAGTAAAAGAGAGGCAATTGTCCACTTGGGCAGCTACAGAGAGGGTGTTGCTGTAGAGAGGTGGCCGTTCACGTTTCTTATGAAATCAGTAAACTCGCTTAATAAATGTCATATTAAATCACCACCACTCTGACATGTAAGTTCACCTAGATACGTTGTACAACTCAATGTACATGTATATGCTTCTCGCCATGTTATAAATATATGATAGTGTATACGTGTGTATCGGTTGTTGACAGTTTCATTATTATGTATAATAGCAACATTATCTCCCGAATGAGGCAAATATATAGATATCTACTGCATAGGCGTATGCAGCAATCTAGAAACAAGTCTCGCTATGTGGCTGTGACTTGGGAAATGTGACTTACACCATGTGTATGCCATTTGTACCCAGTAATGCTCCTAGTCAAGTCTGCGGTGCATCCATGCTTCTGAGTACATAACTCAAATTATTGCGTAAAATGAGCGTTCTTAATGTAGTAACACGGTGTAATAAAAATCATAATACACTAGTGTAATAAATATGCAAATTAGCTCGTTACAGAAAACAGGTTTGGTGACTCGTACAGATCCAATGTATGATTAAGTGCTTATGCATAAAATAGAATCTAACATTTGTGATGATATAATATGTTTTTTTATTAAACTCGTTGATTAATTTCATAAGAACCTCGGCATAGCCTCGTTTCTTAATCAGTAAACTCGTTTAATAAATATCATATTAAATCATCACTCCTGTAAGATCCTCTATTTACATTTCATACATTCATTACCTAAGAGTTATGACGGAGTAATATTTCTAAATATGCGTTTGAAACGTTCTTTGTTCACTTTCTACTTCTCTCCCAATAACAATGTAGCGAAGCATGAACGTCAACGCCCTGCAGGTTTTTATTTTCTATATTTTATGCACAGTGTATAAATTCTATTACACACATTTGACCGTGTATCGTGGTGTTGCGATATAGTACGTTGTTATGTATTTGGGATATAGGATCTAGCTGATAATTAATCGACTGAGGATGGAAATCATGTTTATGCTATAACGTCACCCTCCACTTGCCTGTCTCAATTGATTGCTTCAAATTCTGGGAGTTGATAAATCGAGTGGAGACGGATAAGGGAGATGGGAGATAACTGGGGATGAAGCGACGAGAGTTGAATCAAGGAATAATATTTTAAATAAACAATTCACAAATAAACTTTACTCGTCCATCTGCCATAACTAATTCCCTACATGGTGGATAATCTGCTATTTCATGTATTCAATTTCTGACAGTAGTCAACATTATTGGAAACGGAAGCGATATTCGTTACGGCGTAGTATTTGGTCGAATTTTCGGACGAGACAATACACGGACAATACTAGTTACAATTCCACAATACAGTTACCTGTCATAGTATCCAACATATTTTCTCAACACTATTGAACGAAACATTATGTTTGAACCAGCAGATTGTAGCTACATTCAATCCCCATCCGTATCCCGTTAGAATGAGAGTAAGCAATGTCAGTATCCATCTACCACACAGACATTATTTGGCTTTGCTGAATCAGCTCCATATGGACACACTTTCCAAAATCAAAGGTCACATGATCATCACCAGGTTTGGGAAACTCCGTAACCTGGCTATGTTGCCCCAACCAGCTCACACGCTGCCAAGTCAGTATTCCTAAATTGTGTGGATACACACATGAAGATCCAGCTAGATTCATCGACACGTTTCAATCGTATTGTTTGTTATCCGACATCGATCATGATGAACCAAGCATATTGCCGGCCCTGCTCTGTAATGGTTCAATAGTCTGTTGGACCAATCCAAGGTCACTTGGACAGCACTACATCATGCATTCGCAAGTTATTATATTCCCAATGACAATTCAGTTGATGCTGGTATATTAGCTGAGTCTGCAGCTTTTGATGCACTGTATCTACAGCCTCTACTACACATCCAAGATTTCTAAAGTGCAGTAGTAGATAAAGGAAGGAAACTGAAGAAGCCTGACCGGGGCATAATCAGCAAATTTGTGAATAGATTGCCCCATCGGCTGACGTTTTTTGTTCGTGCATGGAAGGCCCAGACATTGCGGGATGCTCTACAATCGACCAAAATCGGGGAAGCATACGGATACCGAATACGTGTGCCGGAGATGTATCAGACTATGAACATGGTTAATCCGGTCGCCAATGCAATGTCGAAAAACCTGGAGCGGAATATAACGGACCAGCTGTCTCAGATTTCCAAACGGTTGGATAATTTAGAAATGGGAAGAGGTCACCTACTTCACAATCAGAGAGGGAGTGCTTCTCAGGTGGCGGTACAGGCCATTTCGAACGTTAGTGCAATTGGTCTGGAGAAAGTGCAAAACGTCCAGAACTACAATGTCAAATGTGTACTCAGAAGGGTCACGGCGCCCAGAGATGCAAACTGTTTGCATCTAACTCGCGTCCATCACACATATCACAGGAAAACCGTCCGGGTCTGGAAGTAAATCAACATGGGACTTCCAAGGCCCCCAACTAAATTCCCATGTTGAACATGTTGAAAAAGATTGTGGTCTCATGTATTTACCAATAACTATACACAATGTAAAAGTTGCCGCTCCTCTGGACACTGGTAGCAGTGTGAACATCATGGATGTGTCTTTCTGTAAATTAATGCCGGCAGATTGTGCAAATCTTTGTCCAAACAGTGATTGCAACATTTTGTTAGCTAATACTACTAACGTTACAATTTTGGGCACGGCCCGTGTTAGAATTCACACCCTTTCACATTCAGCAGAAAAAAACAACAACAAACCCAATGCCAGCTACATTTCTGTGTATGTATTGGAACAGGCATCTCATCCCGTCATAATTGGGACCGGATATCTGAAATCAGCTGGTATTGTGCTTGAATTTAGCAAAGTTAATGCATTCTCGGGCATCAAACACACCACTAAAATATTTTGTACAAGTAGTTGCACAATTTTGCCAAATTCTGAATGTATGTTACCATGTAGACTAGCAAACGACATTGTGGTAGGCATGCAAGGTGTATGCCCAGGCCATAATGAATTGTTGAACAAAGGCCTATTGCTATCAAAATGTTTAGTTACATGTATGTCAGATCATCGTGTACCACTGAACATTCTTAACCCAGGAAATAATGAGATACACTTGTCAAAGGGTATGATATTGGCACATTTCAGGATAGTTTATGATACTTTGAAATTTTGCCATTACAACTTAATCAACCTTCATGCGCTCATGTACGGGTTAATGTCTCTGAGGAGACTTTTTCAAACAATCATCATGATGATGGTAGTTTGCATACATGTGAAATCTCTGACAATATGTTGGACAGATCTGATGTTCAGAATAATATTCATACATGTAAATATTCTGGTACAGAGGAATGTATGTCACACTTAGAACACGTAGAACTGAACAGGAATTGATATGCTGTTTGTGATCACAATGATGTCTAATTTGACAGTAATGGCGATCAGATATACCTTCCGCAAGTGACCATAATTTCGCAAAATTTAAATCTCAGTTGACTGTGAACCTGATCTCTGACCTGAGCAGCAAGAGAAAATGTATTCTTTGTTGTATACACACATGGAGGTATTTAATTTATTCTTTGTTGTATACACACATGGAGGTATTTGTAACTTCATTTGGGCCTCACTCATGTAGTGTAACATCAAATTCATTTTAACCCTGATGCAAAGTCAAAACATCAGAAACCTTACCGCTTACCCCCAGATAAGCGGGAGGTTTTGCGGCTTCAATTAGATGAACTTCTCAAGCAAGGTGTCATTATATCAGTAGATGAAAGTGAGGTTGTACCAATTGCAAGTCCCATTGTGTTGGTCGCCAAACGTAACAAGCCAAAATTAGATAAAAACAACATAACTCGAGAACAGAGTTTATAATTCTATAGGTTTTGTTGCGATTTTCGTTATTTCAATTCTCAAACTCAAGAATTTAGATACACGATAATCATTCCAGATCAACAAGAGCTGACCGAATCATTTACGCATCGCACACCAAATTTCATAACATCTATAGATCTTAGCTCTGGATTTTTCCAGATGTCTATAGCGAAAGAGTCGTCGAAGTATACTGCTTTCAATACATGTTTTGGCACATTTAAGTTTTTGCGTTTGCCACAGGGTTTAAAGACCAGTCCCAATATTTTTCAGCTTCTCATGGATAAGATCTTACGTGGTTTAACATTTCAATAATGTATTTGTTACTTAGATGATGTACTTATATTTTCAGAATATTTTGAACAACATCTCTCAGACATACATGCTATATCGAATCGCTTGGCGAGCTCTGGCTTGAAACTGGGTCCCAGTAAATGTAGTTTTGCTCAGACTAAATGTGTATTTCTAGGTCATGAAATATCCAATGAGGGTATACGCCCCCCTCCCAGCAAAATACAGCTTATTAAAAATTACCCAACACCTACAAATTCAAAGGAACTGAAACGAGCGCTTGATCTCAAGAACTGGTTTCGTAAGTTCGTACCAAATTACAGTGCTGTAGCTAATCCGCTTTATATACTTTTGAAGAAAGGAGTGAAATTTCAGTGGATGGACATTCACCAAACAGCATTCACACAGTTGAAAAATCTACTAGTGGAATCGCAAGCATTGTCATTTCCTCGTTTTGACTTTAGATAGCGGTTGACACATCAAGTCATGATGTAGGCTACATGTTGTACCAGGTTCACGAGGATGGAAACTCATATGTTGTAATATTCGGCTCCAAAAGATTGTCGCGATGGCAACAGTCGTATGGCCCAACAAAACTTGAACTTCTGGGCCTTGTTATTAGTGTTCTAGACTGTGTATCTTAACTTAGAGGAAGGCATTTCACTGTTGAATGTGATCATGAAGCATTGCGACCACTGTTTCAAAAGCAACTTAAAGGCGCAATTTATGAACGATGGCTAGCCATATTGCAACAGTTCGACTTGGACATAATATATAAGCCAGCTGCTCAAATGGTGGTACCTGATGCGCTGTCAAGGATTTCAAAGTTTGATGAAATTTTACAGTCCAGTCCGAACGAAGATGACCCAAACTTTCCATATGTCAATGAAAAATCAACTGGAATCAGACTTACTGAAGCATTGTATGAACATATAAATTTAATTCAGTGCGGTTATCAAGACACAATAAGCCTCAGTTTGGACACAGAATTCACTGACAAGGACAGTCCGTATGACGCCGATACAGAAGATATGATTCCTGAACATACACCCAATCTGTCTTGCAGGAGCAAGAAAAATGGTAAAATGCAGAAGACTAGGCGGATACGGCTAATACCGGAAATTGAAATAAACCCTGTGAACATGTCACAACCCATGAACTCCGTCGACATGTCACAACCCGTGAACTCCGTGGACATGTTGCAACCCGTGAACTCTATGAACATGCCACAACCCGTGAACTCCGTGGACATGTCACAACCCGTGAACCCTGTGAACATGTCACAACCCGTGAACCCCGTGGACATGTCACAACCCGTGAACTCTGTGAACATGTCACAACCCGTGAACTATGTGAACATGTCACAACCCGTGAACTCTGTGGACATGTCACAACATATGAACCCCGTGAACATGTCACAACCCGTGAACTCATTGAACATGTCACAACCCGTGAACTCTGTGAACATGTCACAACCCGTGAACTCTGTCGACATGTCACAACATATGAACCCCGTGAACATGTCACAACCCGTGAACTCCGTTGACATGTCACAACCCATGAACTCTGTGAACATGTCTCAACCCGTGAACTCTGTGAACATGTCACAACCCGTTAACCCCGTGGACATGTCACAACCCGTGAACTATGTGGACATGTCACAACCCGTGAACTCCGTTGACATGTCGCAACCCATGACCTCTGTGAACATGTCACAACCCGTGAAATCTGGGAACATCTCACAACCCGTGAACTATGTGGACATGTCACAACCCATGAACTCCGTCGACATGTCACAACCCTTGAACTCCGTGAACATGTCGCAACCCGTGAACTCCGTTGACATGTCACAAGCCATGAACTCTGTGAATATGTCACAACCCGTGAACTATGTGAATCTGTAACAACCCGTGAACCCCGTGGACATGTCACAACCCATGAACCCTGTGAACATGTCACAACCCGTGAACCCCGTGGACATGTCACAACCCGTGAACCCCGTGGACATGTCACAACCTGTGAACCCCGTGAACATGTCACAACCAGTGAACTCCGCGGCATGTCACAACCCATGCATTATGTGATCACATCACAACCTGTGAATATGTCGCAAGCCATGAACCATGTCATCACATCGCAACCCGTGAAATCTGCGAATGCATTACAACCGGAGAACTCTGATAACATGCTGCACTTCACTGAGCAACAACATATATTCAATTTGACGAAAATGATTCCCACACGGATCCATTTTCAGCAACAAAAGAATCAGATACGGCCCAAGTACATGCTTTTTTTCAGCCATAACAGCTAATGACAATCATTGCTTAGACCAAGTAGACATTTTTCTACATATTGATTTGAATACCGAGGACATTAAGCAAATGCAGTTACAAGATACATACTTGAGGCCAATTATAGACTACATACGCGATGGGAAGCTACCACAGTCACAAAAATTACCTCGCAACATATTAATGGAACAATCTGAGTTTGCTTTGTTTGAATACATTATTTTTCATTCACGCATTGCTAAGTCAAAACCTATAAAATCGTTAACTCAACAATTCTCAAACTGTACCATGATTCGCCATTGGGAGGCCATGGTGGTATACAGGACACAATGGACAAAGTTAAAGAGCATTACTTCTTCAAAAAAATTATCATACGTGGTAGGTGATTATGTGAAATCGTGCCATTTCTGTCAAAGTAGAAAGGTTACCACAGAGCATACAAAGTCGACAATTGTTGCATATCCAACATCTTCAGAACCATTTCAGGTATGGGAGATGGATCTCTATGGACCATTGCCCATATCTGCAGCCGGCAACACTTACATGTTCACTGTAGTAGATATGTTCACTAAATGTTTGGTCACAATTCCGATAGGCAACAAAGACGCTGTTACAGTTTCATCTGCGTTATTCAAGCTATTTACTATGTATGGTGTTTGTGATACTTTAATCAGTGATCATGGTTCTGAATTTACTGCACAGCGGACAAGAGAAGTTTGTAAAATGCTTGATGTTCAGCAGCAGTTTACACCTGCATTTATCCACCATTGTCTTGGTGCCTGTGAGAGAATGCATGCAACACTGGCGACACGTATGACACCATACATGGACACCCTTTGCAGAAACTGGGAACAGGTGTTACCATCCGTTACATTTTCCATTAATTCCGCAGTGAACTCGGTGTTGGGATACTCCCCATTTGAATTATTGTTTGGCCAAAGACCCAAATTCCCATTAGTAGCGCTGTTGCAACCGCCGAACATGACGAGTCTACAAATTGATCTATATTCGTTTGTTAGACAAAAACATAGTGTGCTGAAAGAATTTCGTGAACAAGCGAAACAACATGCTACCCAGGTACAAGTTTCAATGTTGTCTCGGGCAAACATTAAATCTCACCCGCTACAGTTGGAGAAAAATGACTATGTGTACCTTACTATTACATGACAATACCGGTGTCACAGGAAACAAACTTCAGCGGCGATACGCATGTCCATTTGTTGTACAGGCTTTACAGCGCCCACACATGGTCCAGATATGCGAGCCAACTACTAAATAAGTTCGTTTAGTGCATATTGTCAGACTCAAAGCTGCATATGTGAGGGCACCCACGCCTGACAACTACTTCACAGTCAATAAATCGGTTACTAGTTCTGCAGTTTCCACTCAGACCGATAATATTAGTGAAAGCCCAGACATCTATCATATTGTGGATAATGACACAGATAGAGACTGTATACGTTCACATCACGGTGCTCAAGTTCAACCGCGACAATCGGTTCGAAAATGTGTGAAACCCATTAGATTTAGAGATGCTAATCAAATTGACCCTAATCATCTAGACGATTTCTCGCAAACATCAGACACCAATGGATTACATCGGATAAAACGGATATTAGGGCAGAAAGCAGCAATTAATGGACCCCATTATCTAGTGCATATTTCAGGTGAACCAGCTGAAAATGCTTTTTGGGTCCAATTTTCAAGCCTTAATGCCAAAGCACGAAATGCAATACAGCTGAAACCGCCTCCCACAATGTGAAGGCGGTGTCTGATGCATTGCATGGAAGGAAGTGTATTTGTATGTAACTGGAATATATTATTAACATGCACTATGTGTTAGAATCGTCTCTTTAGCGACATGTAACCTTGCAAATGATAACCATGTGTATTCATTTGTTTGAGATGACTGATAATCCGTTAAGTAGTATCAACATTTGATTTGGGATAGGTATGCAGCATATATTTCAGAGATACTGTGGTTTTCCAGTAAAGATGGGTCATAAGAACACACGTATGATATCAGTTTATGATTTTCATGTTCATAGCAAGTATCATGATGCTTAGTATACATACACGTATATAGTACATTGAATTACATCAGGAAAACACCACAGTAATCAAATAACATGTATGCTGCTGTAGCGACACTAAATGTTAATCAATATTGGATTTGGTTACATTTGTACCATGTAGTTCTCCTGATATCATGTTCTGATAATGTGCATGGCTTGACTTACATGTCTATTTAACGTAGCAAAGCGCCAGGATTTTAAAACATATCATGTCTGCTTTAATACTTGATGATTAAGTCACAACACTTATCAATATGTCATGTCGAAATTTGGTATAGAGCATATTTGAGTTGTCTTTGCAACATTGAATCATGTTTACATAACAGTGATTTGGCCTTGATCTATTCATATGCCAGAAATTTCAATTGAGCTTCATTCATTTTGTTGAGGTGGTTCTTTCAGTCATTGAGTGTTTTGTTGAAAATAGAGACATGTCTAAATTGTTTGTCATATGACTGAAAGCTCCTACATATCTACAACTAAATGAGGATACATTTACTAAGAGCTCACATCTCTGCTGGTGAATTACATTCATTTTGAATATTGAAGTACGAAACAATCATGTTAAGTATTAATTTTGTCTGCATTTCATGACCAATACTTTGTTTAGCGCATTTTTGTTCTAATTTCTCAAGTTTTATGGAAGATCTATAAAGACTGATGTATGTTTTATTTATAAATTTATCACATGTACATGTATGTTGAATTTGAATAGTACTACAGTTACATGCCATGTTATGCTGTATATGACTGCATATTGTGAATGGATTTATTATAGCTCAGACCCATGATTTGTATCCTTTAGTTAGGTATCCGCTGACCCAATTGAAAAATATATGCTTAGTCTTTTTTATGGGGCGGGATGTTATGTATTTGGGATAGAGGGTCTAGCTGATAATTAATCGACTGAGGATGAAAATCGTTTCTATGCTACAGCGTCACCCTCCACTTGCCTGTCTCACTTGATTGCTTCAATTTCTGGGATTTGATAAATCGAGTGGAGACGGATAAGGGGAGATGGGAGATAACTGGGGATGAAGCGAAGAGAGTTGAATCAAGGAATCAGATTTTAAATAAACAATTAACAAATAAACATTACTCGTCCATCTGCCATTACTAATTCCCTACAACGTGTAACCTGTTGACTGTAAAGCGGAAAACTTGCAGCTAGTGCATCCAGTGATATGATAAGGATATATTGTGTTTGCTAACAGCATGACAGCTGTTTCCTTGACTGAATGGCGAGACTGAATGACTGAGACTGCGCGCTGATCTGGGATCAAAACAGCCATAACCCATGTTTCTCGAGTCACAACCACATATTTGAAATAAAAAGGTGTGGACTGCATATTTTATAGGTGCACAGTATGCCCATATCCCAATGTCAGACGTATATGTGTATCGTTCTGAGTACACAACTCTCATTACACTGTAATACATAAGAGTTATGACGGAGTAGTCTTTCCAAATAAGCGTTTGAAGCGTTCTTTGTTTACTTTCTACTGAATGTTGCTAATACACACCGTATTAGGTAAGTTTATGGTAATAGTTTTGTGTCATAATGTAAAATTGTCTCTCAATTACAATATAGCGAAGTATAAATGTCAATGCCTTGCAGTTTGTTTTCTATATTTTAGTGCGCGAAGTGTAAATGCTTTTACACATTTGTTTAATGTGTAGCGTGATGTAGCGATACAGTGCAACCTGTTGCCTATACAACGGAGAACGTGCAGCAATATGTGTACTACATTAACATCGAGGAAAAGTCATGTGTGAAAACATGATACATGTACACATTTGATTGTACACATTGTTGATGTGACGGTAGCTCAAATGACTCAGGTCAACATCCAAATTAACGAAATCATTATTGAATGTAGTGTGAACGAGAAAGTGAAAATAATGTTGAGTAAAATCAGTTAAGGACCCATTGCTGTTTAAATGTGATGGGGTATATGTATAAACATATGATACACTACCTGTGAACATATGTGACTGATTAGAGATGTCTCATATGTCTAAACTGGATGGCCCTTTCAAGACGGGTGCACACATTTAAACACCACTTTATTTTTATTATAATACCTGACATCAATTCCACTGTATAAAGTTCCTATTGTATAGTAGCTAAAGTACATGTAGCTACTCGTAGTTCTAGCATACATTTGGCCAGCATGTAAAATGGATTGAGTATGAATAAACTGAACTGAACTAAACAGTGCAAAGCTCCAATTGAAGGTGGTATGTCAAAGTAGTCCGGTATACAAACTAATCCGGCTGTTTGGAGACCACATACATTGCTTGGTTGCAAATCCTGATCCTTTTCCGCCAGATCATACTTGAATGGGGTGTTTTTAATACCAGTTTGAATTCAGCTAGTTATGGTATTTGAAAGAAAACCCTGAACCTATTGGTCACGTGTTGCAAACATAGTGTTAGTGGTCAAATGCAGTAATTAATATTGGGGGACATTACGAGGTTTGCACTATTCAACATGCAATTATTGTACATGTGTCATGCTTGTCTCTGTCTTGGGTAAACTAATTGAAACTGAAATACTCCATCGTCCAAATGGCATAAACAACGATCAGAGTCAACTCCAATATGGATTCACAGAGGGCCTTTCCGCCTCTCTAGCCACTCTCGTACTCTCGGAAGCATCATGCGAATAACATCAAGCAGGCAAAATATTGTATATGGCAACGCTGGATAGTCAAAAGGCATTCGATGTCGTTCATCAACATGTATTGATGACAATATGTACGAGCAATGTATAGGGTTTCACATGTGGACAATTATACGGACAATATGCAACGGTCAATGTGAAATGGGAGGGGGAAGCTCAAGCTTTAATATATGTTAAGGTGGCATCATTTCGACACATCTATTGGAACTCGAGGACGAGTCTAGCAATACATAATGGCCCAGTAAATTAATGATGTCAACTTGCACTGATGACGTCGGACTCAATACTACCGTTGCAATGTTGTCACTGGCCTTCATCTATGTTCACGTGATCATCAGATGCCCGGTGCTCCACTGGACACGAAAAGTGAACATCCATTGAGAACCCACGTCTGCACATCACAAGCCGAATTGCTGAAGAAGGTTGGATTTCAATCTCCTCCGGATCAAGACTACATGTAACACCCTTCACTGTCGACTGTGGGATCATAACGAAGCAGGAAATCCGACATGGTGAAGATCTAGTATATTGGCCGTCGCTTGTACTACAGACTGCACGTCAACTGGCTGCAGAAATACAAATAATTTTCAAAATAATAATACTAACCATGTTCGACAAGAGCAATCGAAGATCAGTCGGTGCCTTTACATAATCGGATCCGAGTTTATATAGTTCACACATACAACACGACCATGTATCATCGCGGGAACGCTACATCAACCATCTACATTAACGATGGAACGCAACATCTATATAAACTCACATACGTATTGCTAGTTCTAAATAATTAGAGCTCGCATTAATTATTTACCGAGCTAGCATATTTACCGATCTAGCATTAATTATTTGCACTTATGTAGATTTGGCGTTCCTGGAGCTAGCATTAAATATTTATAGCTAGCTCCAAATGATTTAGAGAGCTCTTCAAATGATTTGGAGCTATCTCTAAATATTTAAGGCTAACTCTAATTATTTAGAGCTAGCAATACGTATTCCATGCTGCTAGACTGGTAACCTCCATCAAATTATCCAGATGTGTCGTGTCTCCTCTAGTCTATGTCTTCCGCAATCGTGATTGTGGGAAACTGGAGGCAAATGAAGTGTAACCCATTATACACTAAAACCCATTAGCGGATGATTTTGGGACACGCCAAGGATGTGGCTGTGAGATGGGACTTATGGGAAGTGTGACCAGTGTAGCTCCTGATCAAATAACTCACTCATGTAACCTGATAATAATCTGGGGACCGTTTCACTAAATTTCGTACGACTAAAATGTTCGTAAGTGCAAATTTAGGATCGTCAGGAAATTTCAATTGATGTATTTGCATTTATTGAGCATAGGCTGCATATGCAATAAATGAAAACCCAATAATGTGTTACAAGAAAACACTGATAATATGCAATTTACAGACTATCATAATTTTGAACTTACGAACATTTTAGTCGTACGAACTTTAGTGTATCGCTTGTTAAAAGCATGACGGATGTTTCATTGGTTCACAGTGCAGATCCTGATCAGACTGTGCGGATGCACAGACTTATTTGGAATTACTCTGATCGCAAAACCCACAAGCCCCTTTTATCCGGTCACATATAATAACACACAAGCGGATGGAGGGAATTAAGAAGAGTTGACATGGTGACATTTCAACTTCGATGTTTTAAAGCACTGGTACTTACACATAAGTCAAGCCATGTGATTTTCTACCTAGGAAGTGTGCGACATTTCATGAAAAATATTAACTGTGATATTTTCTGTAAATGACGTCGAAGGTTGAAGATCATTTTGTCAACTTTCTACATCAGTAACTGAAACAATCGAAAATCTTTTTTTTTATTTCGTTCCCACGAAATAACAATTCATTCCCTCAATTTATTTATTAGTTTCCACGAAATAACAATCAGTTCCCACGATATAACAATTCGTTCCCTCGAATTAACAATTCGTTCCCACGAAATAACAATTCGTTCCCTCGAATTGACAATTCGTTCCGACGAATTAACAATTAGTTCCCCCGATGGAATGAATTATTAATTCGAGGGAACGAAGTGTTATATCGTGAGAACGAATTATTATATCGTGGGAACGAATTGTTATTTCGTGGGAACGAATTGTTAATTCGAGGGAACGAATTGATAAAAAAAATTCTACGTCCCCTGCGGGGCTCCGTACTACACATGGACATGGATTTTTTATTAATTCTTTCCCACGAAATAAAAATTCGTTCCCTCGAATTAACAATTCATTACCACGCTATACCGATTCGTTCCCTCTGATTAACAATTCGTTTCCACTAAATAACAATTCGTTCCCTCAATTTCAAGTTATCAATTCGTTCCCTCGAATTAACAAGTCGTTCCCTCTAATTCACAATTCGTTCCCACGACATAACAATTCGTTCCCACGAATTAACGAATTGTTATTTCGTGGCAGAAAATTGTTAAATTGAGGGAATGAATTATTAATTCGTGGGAACGACTTGTTAATTCGTGAGAACGAATTAATAAAAAAAAGAGTTCTACGTCCTCTGCGAGACTCCGTAGAGATGACATATCAAACACAGTATAAATTGTTCCAGCGGACTAAATCTAATATACAATATCTAAATAACAGTGTAAATACCAGTGTACATGCATATATATGCTGGCTCCCAATTCTTGAGACACAGACATACGTTAGACGACCGACTGTATTTGCAAGTAGGCAGACACGAGCATGTTTGTTCGAATTAAAGTGTGACTGATAGTGACGAATAAATTAAGGGGGTAACGGGTCCACTGAGCCAGTTTCATGTAGATATGGACAGATGAACTGTGTGCAAATAATACATGCACATCCAAGTAACTGATAGTTAGATAAAATGCAATTTATACTCATTTTTATCGCTAATACTTCCTCATTCGGGAGGTCAGCAGTCATATGTTTACACCTGGCCATGATATATGGAGTAATTTAAAATCCTTGTTCCGATTCACTACATGTGAGAGAATGCACGCCATTGTGTTGGCCGTGCATATTGCGGTATTAGTGATGTTGATGGATTCCGGTGGCCATCTTGGAATTTCACCATAACACAGTACTCAGACTGTATCAATATATATGCCATTGTATTCCTTACGGTTGAAACTATGGGTATAGAGCCCATATGTGTTGTTATAATTCCATTACTTTGGAAGTTATAGTGATATTAATTGATTATGATGGGTGCCGGTGGCCATGTTGGATGTCTAAAGATGCCACCGGATGAATTTTACACACCCTCCTGCCTCTGACAATTGTCATCTTGAAACCATATGAACTTTAACCAGTCATCAAAACATGTTTTACTACATTTCCATCATTTCCAAAAATTCCTCCAGACTGTAGTACTATTCATTATCATATATAATATAAATACTTCCAGTGTGGTTTAACATTCTGAATGAGCCGTGTTCCAAGTTTTCCTTCTATGGCTGTAGGTACTATGTTGTTAACCTTATACAGATGTATTTGCTTGTTTTGTTATATTTGCTTTACTTTATAATAATTTATCTTATACTCAACTTGACTTTCAAATTTAATTTCTGTGATCCCATTTCCTGATCTTGGAGCACTTTGTCAGTACATGCCATGGTACACATGTACACATGCGGATGTGACTGTAGAAAAGGGCCTAATTAATTGTGCGACCAGTGTCTATCCAGATCTGCCATGTTCTCAATTCGACGGTGAATCAACCATCATGATTCTAACTAACAATATAAATTATCCAGATACAGGAGTGATCAAACAATAAACTGGAAATAAATGATCGCATAAGAACCATTTCTTCAGTCACAGCCACACACGTGGCATGTTCGGAGCATGCAAATAATAATTCAATGGTGGGTCTCATCTTACTGGCATCCCGATATTCCTGGTTTGGCCCTCATGTACAGATTTGGTATATCTGGTACGTGCCAGATAAATCCGATTACTATTATAAGCATAATAGTCCTGGCGCTGGACGATAGCACCACTTACTATCGGAGCGGGTCATTTTTGAAGACTGCATGCTATTGCATCCTCTATTACCATCATAATTCTCACATGAGATAGTCTGAAGTTTGCGGTGGTAATGCATTATTGTTTCAAAATGACCGCCGTGAACAATTTCTTTTGCTCATTGCTTTTGCTCATATGTCTATATGTATATTAATACTGATATTGGATGCTTCTCGCCATTCAGGTTTGATTTTGGTGCACTTACCCATGGCGTGCAAAGATTACGGTACGCATACTGATAGCACGATTGGTGAATAATAGTGTGTTATGAAAGCCAATTTGAATTTCAAATTACACCCGAGAAATATGTGTTCCCATATTCAGCATTCGATGACCAAATAGGTTTAGCTTGGTTCCAGTTGCCTATGTACTGTGGATCAGATTGCTTGACAAAAACAGCATTAAGGACCCGTGGGGCCCCTGAGCATCCAATGATTCATGCATAATTGCTTCGTAAAATTAATGTGACACACAGTGCATGGAGTTGCCATGTTGGCCATCTTAGTGTGTACAAGCCGTCTGCCAGCTTTACCTCTTGTTGCGTTTGACATATACATGTACCACAACATTAGGACAAACACATTAACAAATGTTTGGTGCAACATGATGGCGATACATCAGACTACAGCGTGCTAAGCCTTGTTTTCATCAATTTCATATACAAAGTCTGATATATGTTTCTTGACCCTTTGTTAAAATGTTTGAGAATTCAGTAAAGACTGTGTAACAGTAAGAACAATACACATTGTTGTAGATATATACCTGTATTACCATACATACTGCATCAATTTCAGTGACTTGTAAGCAGCTATCTGAGTGTATGGTCACTACTGCCTGCTTGCTAATTATGCGAGTAAATTACCTGTGTCAGATGTATTTCTAATAATAGACAGCTCATCAGTGTGACATGTTACAAACTGAATAACTGTGCATTGCATATTGTGTGAGTGATGGTAGAAAATCTCAGATATCTAGCGTTTTGTGTAGTCTGCTGAAATAATATGTATAGGCCGTTGTCGTCCCATATATCTGAGACATAATGCACCAAATTTGATTACTGGCTATTTCACGTTAACCTGCCCAACTTTTACACCTATTTAAACACCCTGAAAATCTTATTTTGTTTGCATAAAATTTGTAAATTCGGTCCTATAATGAAGTAATAGCCCTAAATGAATAATTGAATGCAGGGTTGCAATGTTAAAATGTCACGTGCGATCATATTTTCAACATTGTTCTAACATCGAACTTCTTGCTGGATTTCATCATAAACAAAATACACTAACTTTGTATTTATGAGAGCAAATCTTGCCAGATTGAAAAATAAAGGAATCGAGCCTTCATTTCTCGATGTTCGTATAAAAATTCCAGAAGAAAATGCCGAGAATTTGTCAAAATAAACATGATGTCATCATCATCTGCTACATTTTTCGTATCTATTGACAACGCCAGGCTGAGATTGGCACGCTGTTCCTATCACGCAAAATTAATTGCACATATCCTCACACATCTACACCGGTGTAAATCTACCTTCTCTAATAGTATGGAACACCATATATATATGTCATTTCCGGCGGATACAGTCACTTCCTGTGAGCCAGTTTATTTGCCGGACGAATTTCCGGCGGACAACTTGGTTTACTAAACGCTGATTGGTTGGTGAAGGTCATCACATCAAGTCAGTTAGCATTTACAATACCTTAGGACGTATTAGCAGTAGTATCAAATCGACTTGGAACCATATGGATGAATGGTATTCGCTAAATATATGAATGTTAAATGATTAATTGTTCTATTTTAATGCAAACTTTTATATGTTATATGCCAGCAAATGCTGTTAATAAACAAATTTCTTAAGAATTAGTGTTCATTTCGCAATAATAGTTGTTTTTGTTGTTTACTGGAAGTGTTTATTGCAATAGTAGTTTCTCATTTTATTGTCAACAACTAAAATTCGATGAAATTAATTTATAAGGCAAACTCCCATCCATGACTGTTTATTCGAAATAACTTTGTTATTAGACTGATTTTCTTGAAATAAAAAGTAGGCTCATTTCTAAAAAATAGTTTTACATTGTTTTATATAAAAAAATAAGCAGCTTGGAGTGTTTTTAGAGCAATCAATATTGGGCAGCATTTCGTGGAACAGACAGTATATTTGCTGCCATATTATTGGCTGTGCGTGTCAAACGCACCAAGTGGTAAAACTGTCCGATAGCAGGTACAAACTATTGGATGAAGAACAGGGTCAGATATGCTTTATATAGCTATTCAGTCACATGTACGATTCTACTAAATTTGGTCAAAGGTCATATTCTATATAGTCATTCCTTAGTCACAGTGCATACTTTATAGTGACAACCGTACAGCTTCTATATTAATACGTTAGTTTTTCAATTCACGAATCAGAATACACTATAGGTATTACATTGCCCCTGCATTTCAAGCGATCAATCGCAAAATAATATATAAATCCTGCGCCATCGTAGGCACCATGAAAACACACTCGCATAGTATAAGGTGCATGATGACGTGGTTACAACAACAACAACGTCGTCCACTCCAAAGTAAGTATTATTTGATATTGTCCTTAATATGCAACGGATTTTGATGAAATATGGCGCAGCAAACGCGTCTTCGTGAGCTGCATTTGGTGGTCTAGTTTGGCACAAACTTATGTCGTTTTTGCGAAGAATCGATTTCCGTGTCAGATTATTCGCAAAAACGACAGAAGTTTGGGCGAAAATACAGAGACCACCAAATGCAGCTTAACAAGACGCGTTTGATGCGCCATATTTCATCAAAATCCGTTACGTAATAAGGACACTATAAAATAATACGTACTTTGAATCGGTACTTGTTGTTGTTGTTGTTAATACCAAGTGATCATATACCTTGTAGTAGGGTATTTTCTGAGGATTGCGTGACCATATTGTTCTTACCTATTGATGATTTGTCAACTTGCACCATGTTTAGGTAAAAAATAGCTCCTATAATTTTTTCAAAAATGATGGGAAAATTTAGAGCACAAAATTCAAAATGGCCGATAACGCCATTTAGAAAGATAGAAAATGTATTATCTCTGTTACGAGATACGTAAGAAACAAATGAGGTGTCGTTTTCCAATAATAATAATAACATGCAAAAACTGCTGGTATGGCTACTTTTTAGGTTGGAACTTTAAATCAAAGATGGCCACCGTCCACCATCTTAAAATGCATAATACTCCATATCGTTAGTGGGAACTAATCTAAAAGTATAACTAATGTGTATATATTTTATTATTTATTTATTTATTTATTACATAGATTCACAAATCTTTGCATGCCACACCTGCTGGAGGGTGTGTGTGTTGATTTGGCAGTCACCAGGCCCTCTAAATCCAAGATGGCCGCCGCCCAATATCTTGGATATATAAAACACAATACTTATGTGGGGAAAATTAAGCTAAATGTACAATTGATGCGATATTTTCGCTAATTTTATTAGACCACACATATTGGAATGGCTGATTGTTAGGTTGGATGTTATTGGGGTTTAGAAATCCAAGATGGCCACCATCCTGGATCTTGCAAAGAATACAACATATCCAATATGGCATATAGGCTTAGAGTACATTTTAGCAGTCCATATTCGCTGTAAAAATAGTTTGATAACTTGGAAGTTATCAATGCATTGTGATCCAATGTGACCTCTGTTTTGTAAAGTACTACATGTATTATATATGGAGCATTATAAGTTACACTTACACAACACATGTATTTTCTCACAATCAATTTATAAACTTTCGAATATGTTTCTTGGCTGTATATCATCGTAAGTTTTAAATTCAATACAACCTCTGAATGAACTTCAATACCGTATATCCCAGGGACGGAAAATCAATTTGTGTGGCTGTTCTAAAGATAGAAGATGGCGAAAAAAAAAGAAATTAATTATGTTCATTTAATTTTAGGGTCATATATATGATGATGGTGGACTTCCATGCATAAACAATCGAGGATGACCATTATCAACTGTCTGAAAAACCATACAGTGCTCTATGATTACGACTATTAGGAATAGTTAAAGCCAGTACATATTTGTTATCCAATCGTAGGCATTGTTGTTCATTGATTTCTCAATCGCGACTCCAGAATCATGGCATTCCATATTTAAAGGCATACATATTAATACTAGTGGTACGATATTATGAGCTCTAAGGTTACTACATGAGTCCCCGTAAGTTAATAAAAGAAGATGTGTTACCTGTTGTTCTTACTTAATTAGCAGTCAATTGTTCATCAACTCTTCCCTGGCTGACCATAATGGTAGGTTGTTTTTGCTAGATATTGCTCGCATGTCGTCTATTATATTTATGTAATGCTATAAGATGAATCTACAAGAGGCCTGAGTGGTGTCCACCTCTAGTGATATATTTAGTATAAATCAATCTATACATTCTTGATGAATCCGTCTAACATGGCAACTTGCCTCTCCAAGTAATGCAACTACCATGAGTAAAAAGTCAATGGTGAGCTAAATACTAATAAATGAATCATTCAATTGCATAATATGTTACGTCTACACTATTTACTCTGCCACACATATGTATATGTTTCTCGGCGTAAACTGGTTAGGAAATATCACTTGATCACTGATTGATGTACATGTATGTGAAATACGGACATTGCTACAACACAGACAATGTAACCATAAATCAAATTGACTCGTAGCGGTATACCCATCTTGAATTATACATAGGAAATCTCATTGCCGTATATAGTTGACAAACCCATAACACCACAGGTACTGTATATTGGCATATTCTTATCCATTTCCAGAACTACGTATATGCTACCAGGAAGAGGATGTCAGTGATAATAGTGATGATAGGAAAAAGATAATGTGATTCTGACAGCTGCTGTAGCACAGATTTTCTTTTGCAGTAGCAACACACTTTAGAACATCTGATTGTGAATATGTTTTACATGGAGTTTGGAATCATTAGCTAATATCACATATCCAATGTGTTGTCATTATCTGCAAGTAATGGTTGGTTGCATCGGTTGTATGATATGTACTTATGAGGTATAAAAGTACCAGTGCAAATCAGTATGGATACTAGACACGCACAACTAATGAATGCATTTAAAAAATACCCATTTACACCTTGATACTTATACAATATATGGTCGGTGACTTTGTGATGGCGTGTTGTTATTATGATTAACATGTGTTATGTGTCATATGTCACATTAGTGATATAGTAAAGTGCTGAGACGTGGTATGCCTCGTGGCGTACTGGACTCTAATGTATTACATGTTGGAGAAACTCTTACAAACTGTTCGACTTTTTGACGTAAATGTACACGTACGGACGTACGGAACCTAAAGAGCAACGCATATACCCCATTGCTATCTCATAGGGTGTATAACTATGTAGATACTATACCCGCTAGCGTAATGGGCGCGCATGCTGCCTATGAAACAACGAATTGTGAGTTCGATTCCAATATTGGTAGATTGTTGTTACTTGTGGTATTGCATTTAGGATATTTACAGTTTGTCCTGAAAACATTGCCATAATTTTAGTTGTTGAGTGTAAATTAATCGCTATATATTAAGTTAATAGTTATTTGTTCTCAATAAGTGCATGTTTATATTTAGAACCAGATGCGTGATTTCTGGTTCTAAATACAACAATATAGTCACAAGAGAGGTATATCCTGTTACCACGTATGCACGCACGCTTCGGTGTCAAACCGCCAAATACCTGAAAAGTATCGCAATTCCACAACCCGTTTAAAAAGTTTGAACTTTATTTTATTTTACACGGATTACAAATAAGCGCGATGGCATTTATACAAATGCGTTCATTGGCACAGATGAAGGCGTACTGACGGTCATTAATGTGGGATGAAACCGGGTACCCGGCGGAAACCAACTTGTCCCATCTGGCTACCACCCTACCATTTCACAAATTGTCCCTGCCGAGGATCGAACCCGGGGTCGCATTGGTGAGAAGCGCACTAGTATGTTTGCATCATTCCACAGCCCGATAATTGAGGGTTATATACAACACGTCGAACAATGAAAGCAACGAATGTTGTATTCTCTCAATTAATCGCGTATTGCGAGATTTTCACCAATTAATTGCTTGCTATAAGTACGAAAGTATACCTGTACCTGTAACTAGACGTTTCTTTGAAACATGTACATGTACCGCGTGTGCACGCACGCTTCGGTGTCTATGGTGACATATTTCTGTCATCTACTTAACGTGATAACGTGATAGCTAAGTAGCCATAACGCACATTATTAGTCGTCTTGACCAGATACTTATCGTGTCACGACGATTTACTAATATCTCGGGATGAGATCAATTGGAAGACACAAATAAAATTAAATCTCGTCAAAACGTGATACTGCCCGCAAGTGACACCAATTTTATTACATTTTATCTCCTCTTTATCAGTTAGTAAGTCGTCTTGACGCGATAATATCCCGTCAAAACATGTAACTAACTGATCACGACGGGATAAATGTTATTAGGTCATCGCAATGCATCCGGTTGAATGCGGGATCGAACTCGTTGGCCCAGCTGTTGATAGGCCGTTAAACACCATTAAATGAACAAACGCATTTAGGGGAGGGCTACATGTACATTCAACCAAACATGTGCATGTGAAGTGTCAAACAATCAAATAAGTGTAGTTTATATATTATTTTTTTAATAAATACAGGATCTTACATGGCTATGCAGAGTTTCTTATGATATCAGTCAACAAGTTTAATAAATCTCATTTTAAATCATCACAAATGTTAGATTATGTTTATTGTATAAGCACATCACAATGTGTTGAAGCAGAAATGAGCACCTATAGTCTGTTTCACGAAAGCTGCCCAAATGTTACGGCTATATAGACAATTCAAAAACAATATTATTTTCGATAATATTAAATTAAAGGAAAATTTAAGAACGAGCCTTCTTTTTATTTCGTAAAATTCGGTCAAATATTGATTTTATTACGAAAAATTGATTTCTCTATGGGAATTTAACATGGGGAAAAAAGAAGTAAGGGAGTGTGGGAGGAGTCAAAAAATGAAAAAAATTGGAAATTGACTCCGAAACCTGACTAGATAGCTTGGATATGATCTAACTAAGAAAACAAAAGTTAAATTTTAAAAATCGGTCCAGTATTTCTGAAATTAAAAAAAAAATCCCCATGTTAAATCCCCATAGACATCCTTCACTCCGTGAAGATGTCTATGGGGATTTAACATGGGGAAATTTTGTTTTCGCGATAAAATCAATATTTGACCAAATTTCACGAAATAAAAAGAAGGCTCATTCTTAAATTTTCCTTTAATTTAATATTATCAAAATAAATAGTGTTTTTGCATTGTTTATATAGCTGTAAAATTTGGGCAGCTTTCGTGAAACAGACTATAGGTGTTTTCTGTAGCGGCTTCATTTGCATAGTACTACATTAGTGTATTATGATCTTTATTACACCGTGTTATTACACTGTGAATGCCTATTTTATGCAATAATCCGACTTCTACGCTAGTACCCGCTCGCAAATAACATATCACACATTCAATATATGAAATATAACAGTTGCATACATGTAAAAATAAGTTGAAATATAATACATTGAAATTCATGAAACGTAGCTGCTAAATATAGCAACATGCATACTACTACTAGACAATGTGTTCATATGACACGGATGACCCACCTACCGTTTTGATAGTAACCGAGGCAACATTCTAAGTCCAAAAGGGGAGATGATACATGACCCGGTGATCGAATAAAACATTGAAATTCACTGTGCTCATCTACATACCAAGTAGCAAGCCACCGGCTTAAGGTGTACAGATGGAGCAAAAAATGACAGAGATGAAATAAAAAAAATGAAAACAAATGACAGTTGCGGTATACGAACCATATGCCATAAAGGTTCTCAACAGTAGGTGGTCGAGTCTTTACCAATTGCGTTATTGCAACTATCGGACAATTTGCTGTGATACTAGCGCATGGGTTGCAGATAAATCCTTTGCGGTGTGTTAAATTCGTGGGATCACTTTCTGGAAAGGTTTGCTGATTTCCTCCGTTTGTTGAACAGGTATGACAACTCAATCATCAAACATCAATTCATGACATATCAGCATTCACTGCGATGCCTTGCTATATACATGTACACTATTCAACTAAAAAACAGATTACACTCGCATACATATTAATCTAACTTATTCTGTATTTATCTGGTTAGTTAACTAACCAGATCAATACAGATTAAGTTACATGTAGATGATTTATCTGAGTGAAATGAATATGATTAGTTCATCGAGCATGGTGACATTTTAGGGGGCAGAAATCGTCGAGCCGCTAGGCAAATGATTGCGGCCGCCTTAAATTCCCACACTGCCTTTATAATAATTTCCGGAGCGCCATTGCCATTATAATGGGGACAACTTGTCATGTTGATATCACGTTGATCATCATGGCCAAGTTTATCGCCATTTTACAAGTTCGGCAATGCCTAAATAGAGAGTATGTTTGCAAAACATGGGTATGCCAGCTGGCATAACGGAACATTACAAAAACGAGGCAAAGTCATAAAACAACATGGCTAAGTGTTTCAGCGACATTTCGAAGGTGACAAGGGTCAATGTCGTGTTAATGGCGGCGCGAGTGTGTGACACATGCTCAGGTAATTGAAGTGTCCAAGTATGCAAGAAATCCTTCGCGTAATGTCGAAGCTATTACATGTTGGAGAAGGTCTTACAAACTTTTCGACGAAAATGTACACAGACACGTACGGACGTACGGAACCGCATGAGCAACGCAATATGCGCCGCTTGCTATCACTGGGGCATAACAAGTATTGCGGAGCAGACAATCTGACCATACCTAGTGATATGCTTCAGGCACTTAGCTACCTGTTCGAGACGTTTCTAAAAAACAGAGGGAAATGATGACACTATATTGCTCACCTGGGCAATGTCATAACAATCAAGCAAATACTGGTATGTATAGTTGTCACTAAATAAACATCAAAATACATATAATCCTATGACAGGCACATAGTGTCAATGTGACAAACCTGAGAAGTCACCAGGGTAGGAGCTGTCTCGCTATATAAACATATATATTTTACACTACTTTGCGATTTTTTGAGACCACAACTGCCTATTTTTTATCACATTACATCTTTTCATAAATTATATGAGAAACAATTGATTAAATGGAGTTTTACATCCGTTTTAGTTTTAACCAAGAAATACACGTGTGTTGGAAGGGGTGGGGACACCACTGGTTTGCACCGAAATTGTGATATCCATTCAGCATTGAAAACAGAATGTCCTGATCTGGTGCTCTTACCCAAAGAAGATTACTTGGCACCACATATCACATATCTAATTATAAGAGAGAGAAATCGCAGCGTATCAGACCATGTGTGAATCTCGATAATGATGAACTTCACCATTACGCAAGCCCTTCCATCCTCCATTATATTGATTGTGAATGGAGTTCTACGCCCGTTTAACTTTTAACAAAGTCATGTACAGACGGGAATACACAAGTACACTAAGATAACTTGGCCTCATAAACTGGCTCTTGGTGTGAATCTCGGTATGGCTGGCCTTCACCGTTAAGAGATGCATACTCTCTTATCAACACACATCATCACATGATGGTGAAATTCGATCATAAACAGCCGACATTCGTTTACTCAAAGTCCATGGTTCCAAGGCAAATACGTAGTTAACGAAAATTTGAGCAAACGAGAGTCATTATACATGTATAGGAAAACATGTATTTGAATTAGCGACGACCTCCATTTCAACAATTCTGAAATTTGTAATAAAAGGATGATCACATGACAATTCGGAGGCCATCTTGGATGACGCAATCATCTGATTTTGACAAGAAATATACCGCATTGATCGTCTCGTCAATACCTTCGATTTGGTATATCACATGACCATATTCGGTCAAAAAATTAATTTTGTTCCGTATTTGACCCCACGGGCCACAACCATTTTTTACTATGACCATGGGGTCACAACTTTGAAAGAGTATTGTACATCGATTTCTGCCAACTTTCGTCGTAATCCAGCGGTTCGCGAGAAAAATATTTTTTAAGACTTTATGTTATTTTTAGACAGCGGCCATCTTGATTTAGCTGCGACCTAAATTTTAACAAATATACCACGGCTTCACCAGAGGACCATAATTGTGAAGTTTGACTGCCATTGGCAAACCGGTTATTGTAAAGAAGACATTTGATATCTCAAATAAAAGGATGAGGTTTTGACATTTCGGCGGCCATATTGGATGAAATAATTATCTGATTTCACTGAAGAATGTGTCGTCTTTGATTTCATATATGATGCGACCATATTCGGTCAAAAATCAAATTTGAACCCTATTTGACTCCCTGGGCCACGCCCATTTTTGACCACGGGGTTACCATTTTAACATCTTTGAAAGAGCATAATTGTACTCCGTCATTTCTGCCAAGGTTAATAATGTGTGCTATTTTTAGACTGTGGCCATCTTGGATTAGCGACGACCTTTTTAACAAATCCGAAACAGCTTCATCCAACGACCATAATTGTGAAGTTTGGCTAGCATTGTCCAACAGGTTATTGTAAAGACGTTTGAAATCTCAAATAAAAGGATGACGTGTCGACTTTTCGGCGGGCATCTTGTACGGCGGCCATGACGTACTCCTCAGATTTAAATGACAACTGCACCAGAGCGATCGTCTCGTCAATATCTTCGATTTGATATATGATTTCACCATATTCGTTCAAAAATCAAATTTGACACCTATGTGATCACCCGGAACACATTCATTTTTGACCCAGGGGTCACCATTTTAATAACATTGAAGGAGCATTTATGCCATGTTTGCTCGAAATCCGTCCGAAATTTTGCGGTTCCTCAGAAAAATATTTTTTAATTATCTGTGCTATTTTTAGACGGCGCCATTTTGGATTGACGAAGACAAGACATCCATTTTAACACATTTGTAATCCCCCTGCATATGTACCATGTGTGTGAAGTTTGACCAACATCGGCCCAGCGGTTCCGGAGAAGAGGACCTGTGAAAGTGTGGACGGACGACGACGACGACAACAAACGACGGACGAAAAGCGGTGACGAAACGCCTCAATTTCGGTCGCTTTCGTCAGGAAACCACGTCTGTTCGTTGTTATATTCTTCATATAAAGTTGACAAGGAGTAAGTATGCCATATTGGCATGCAGAAGTATATATTAACTAGTAATATTAAAAAAAAACATGTCCGACGCTACCAAGTACATTCTGTAGCCGATTTCATCAAAATTGCAAAGTATACTTATCTAACAAAGTACACTTTGCGGGAGTAATCATTTATTTTTCCCAAAACGCATTATTGCATATAGAACTAGCCACTGCACATATTTGACGCTTGAAAGTATGCAGAATTATTATACTGAATTTATTACAAAATGGCTGTGATAATGTAATAAATTCATATAATAAAAATTAATAAATTTACATGTATCCTTAAATTGTAACTTTCTCCATCAAAGTAAACTTTGCTAGATTAGTGTACTTTGCAATGTTGTGGAAATAGGCTACTGTGCTGTTGCCTGCACCGTAACTCTTTTGTCGGCCTAACCTATATACATATATGACAGTTATTATGCAGCGAATGATTGAGAAAACTACTGATAACAAGACAAAATGGGCATACATATAATACTCGGATCGGGGGTCAGCCCCAGAACGGGCACCAAATCCCAGAATGGGGGTTAATCTGAGAATGGGGGTTAATCTCAGAACGGGTGTCAATTTTTGTAAATGTCCCATGAGTGGAATGTTTAGGCCATTTTCAGATTGGCCCTCGTTGTGAGATTGACGTCACCTTTTCGGCCCCCGTTCTGGGATTGACCCCCCGTTCTGAGACTGACCCCCGCTGTGGGTCTTAGTTTGGTAGTAATACGCGTATAGCTACATTTGGCAATAAGTATGAAGACAACATAAGTGATTTACCACAGTTTGTCACCGGACAACGTTATCAGGAATGTATGTACACGTACATGTATGTATATTACTTGTATAGCTAATAACAATTTGACTATGAAACGGATATTATTATTACGTTCAGATTTCACATATTTACAAAATTAATCCCATCTGGTCAATTAACCCATTTCCTGTCAGGAACTGATCAACAAGAAATCAAAATGTACATGTACCAACATTTATTTTCTTTTTCGTTATTTCTCAATGGAAGTATATACTGTTACCACTCATTTTAACCGTTTCGATGAGACGGTTAACCTAAGTGGTAACAACACATACTTTGGGTGAGAAATAATTCAATTTCTCTTTTTTTTTTGTAATTAAATGTTCTTTATTTCTCAATGAAAGTCTATAGTGTTACCACTCATTTGAACCGTCTCGATGAGACGGTTCAACAGAGTGGTAACAACATATACTAAGGTAATTTCAGCATTACCTACACTTAATCATATACATGATCTATACTGCTCAAACTGGGTGCCAAGTATCGTTTTTATATTGTATATTTACACACACATTTGTTCCCTAAAATTGAATGTGACCATCGGTCCATCGGGCCGGGTGTTTTCGTCAATATTGTATTGTACATATCTCCTGTTTCACTTAACACATGTCACTATAATAAACTAATTACTTACTTATTTTATACTTTGGGTGAGAAATAAGAAAACAACATGTGTTTACATCAACAGCATGAAATGGGTTAATACAATGTGATTAGTAATGCCTGTATCAGGAGCCGATTTCATCAAAATTGCAAAGTATACTTTCATCAAAATCTTATCTAGCAAGGTATACTTTGAGGGAGTAATCAATTATTTTTCCCAAACTGCATTATTTCATATAGAACTAACCACTGCATACATTTGATGATTAAAAGTATGCAGAATTATTATACTGAATGTATTACATTATCACAGCTAAAATGCTGAAATAGCTGTGATAATGTAATAAATTCAGTACAATAAAAAATAATAAATTTATCCTAAAATTGAAAATTTCTCCCTCAAAGTATACTTTTCTACATAAGTATACTTTGCAATGTTGGTGAAATAGGCTACAGGATCTAAACTCATCGCATGACCCATATGCCCCGTTTTTCCAGTCACAGCCACATGTCATGGGCGATCGTCCTAGGAAGATGAGTTGCGCGTTTGTGACAATGCCATATAACAAATATTGTACAGTGCAGCCTCTCTTCAACAGCCACCCATGGGAAGACGCAAAACTGGCTGTTGTAGGGAGGTAGCTGTTGTAGGGAGGTTAATGCTGAATTCAATTTTGGCGTCCGCTGTTTATTTTTTTTTCTCCATAATTCTCAATCAAAAACATGCTTTGGCAACATTTTAGAATCATTTCCAATGGAAATGGTTCTAAAATGCTGTCAAAACATGTTTTTATTGAGAAAGAAGGCAAAACCAACAGCAGACGACAATGTTCGTGCTCAGCAGTCTAAGGGTTATATACAGAGGAATATCCATTCGGGATATAAAATAGCGGCTGTTATAGAGAGGGTGTTGTTGCAGAGAGGTGTGGGCTCAGTCTGTTCATGTGATGTTTACATAAACTTCAAAGGTGTCCATGTACTCTTGTATGACGTCATGACAGTACTTGTACTGAGCCTACAATAGAAAAACAAAAGTGCAAAGAAATAAAACATGACTATGATAAGTAAATCTTATTTTTCCGATCATCAGGTGAAAGTCCGCATGTAGTAATACAGATACTACTATTGCATAATGCTAGCTGTACGCGAGGGTCGCAATTTAACCCCACCTCTTTAATGTAACACATGGAATAGTGATTTTTGCAACCGGTTACACGGCGTGTTTGGTATGATAGCGATATAAAAATGTCAAAGATGTATCAATAAATTATTAATAAAGAACATACACATGCATCATTGGTTATTGTACCGTGTCGATGTGTTTATCTGACATCTACATGTATATCTTGTAAATTTGAAAGCTTCATTTTGTTATGTTTAATGTTGAACAACAACGAGGGAAACGATGGCTTCCATGGGAACATTATTTCCCTGTTCCATTATTTTTGGCAATTTACTAGTTCTACATCAAAGAGTTTTTGTTTAAAGGCATAACATAATTATACAGTTTACTAAATTTTGACCTACGTGCAACAGGTTTGGGTACGCACTTCGGTTGCTCACATTTGTTAATGTGTGCAATTGTAGCCGTAGCAAACATATCGGAGGCGAATTAGTGTAGCTAGCTGCAAGCATGAAAATAGATGCGAGCGGATGTTGTAAGCAAAATGATATTACGGAAAATAAACATAATTATACTTAATTATTCCACTATAATTTTTTTTAAAAAAGAACAATCTATGTCGTCTGTACGTACAGTGGAACCTCTCTAAGCCGGACACACTGGGAGCTTCCGGCTTACAGATGTTCCACTGTAATTCAGGCAGATAATCACTCCGATACATGCATGAGCACATTACGATCATTAACATGCATTATAATCGGGGAAAGTGACAGTTAAATCCATCAAATGTAAGCATACACTGTATGTTGACTGTCCGGTTTAGAGAGGTTCTATTAAATTATAAATACACTGTGAAAGTCCAGTTTGACGAGTACGCTACTGTAGATGTGGAAATGAGTCACTACATTCGTAATCTGTGGCCGAGTGACCGGATAAATGGTGCTTATGGGATGTGTGACCAGTGTAGTTTATGATCAAATACCACACTACTGTCGCCTGATAATGATTTGTATTGCTTGTCGAGTGCTTCATTGATGAAATAGCGAACAGTGCAGATCCTGATCAGACTGTGCGGATGCACAGGCTGATCTGGATCTACACTGATCGCATAACTCATAAGCCGCTTTCTCCAGTCATATCCACAATTGCCTATAGGTGCATTTCGAAAGAATGTGCTTGGAACACTTCAAGTTAAAGGTGCATGTAACTAATTATACGGACATATGTTGTTATCGATACCACTTCGACAACTGTCTAAACACAAATGGATTGGATTGACAAACGGGAACACAATATTGAGCACCATGTAAACAGAGCTATATACGAGGTACATAATCACGTGGCTACAACAACAACAACAATTACTGAAACTTCCAGAATCGCCTCCGATTCAAGGTACGTATTCCTTTATATTGTCCTTATTATGTTACGCATCAAACGTGTCTCGTTAAGCTGCATTTGGTGGTCTCAGTACTTTGGCCCAAACTGTTGTTGTTTTTGCGACAAATCGACTTCCGTGCTTACTGACAATACTGGCACTGAAATCGATTCATCGCAAAAATGACATACGTATGTGCCGAAGTCTCGAGATCACCAAATGCAGCTCATGAAGACTCGTTTGCTGTCCCATATTTCATCAAAATTCATTGCATATTAAGGAAACTATTGTTTTTGTTGTTCTAACCACGTGATAATGCACCTTGTATATATAGCCACTTTAATAATGCATACATAAGTTGGTACAATCTGCTGTCTCCTGATACTCATGAGGCGTATGGTTTCGGCAATGGCCACCTCCCTGTCCTCTTTCATCCTCTGTAGCACGACCCAGAGGACGCAGAACAGTCCGCTTCTCGCCGCCCCATTCCTGACAAGTAGAAACACAGTCGGTCCATTTGGGCTAGGATGGATGGTACAGTGGGGTCAGTGTGTAAGTGCACACACAAACGAACACGACAGGTTGGAACCAACCTGTCGTGTTCGTTCGTGTTTTCTTAAATTCTAATAAATCGTCAAAATGACAGCTGAGGTGACTGCCTCGTTTGCCTCATCCTGATTACGGTACTGAATTCCAGTGATTGACCATTATTGTGGAAGGATTTATTTTCTTGAAGGAAATATTTCCTCCTAGGCGTTCGCGAGACGTAACTGACGTCACATTTTGACGTCATTTCCGGGGATGAAACAATTCATCCGCTAACGTCAAAAGTGTCAATTTTGGCGGCAACGTTATAAGCTGGTCTAAGTGCAAATTTCAAATTTTCCGACGGGCATATAATATACAAGTTATTTTGAAATACATCTGTAAATCCGACAAAGAACTCGTACTCCTAGCTCGTTTCTTTGTTAGATTTCCAGACGTCTCGGGAAATAAATCCGGTATTTCAAAATGGCAGTTGAATAAACTCTATATACTATACTGTATAGACATGTACATAATATAAACACAATAACATGTGAGAAAAACTCCAGTCATCCATGATACGACAGAGCATGCAGAACAGTCTGCTCCTCTTATCTCCGCGACATTCCTGACAAGTACCTTAATAACTCACAATATTCGGACATAACTTATTCTAGGAAGCACATCTGAACAAGTCATGTGATTTTGTACCTAACAACATGTGCGATGTGTCGTGAACTATATGTATATTTAATGAAACTGTGATACGTTCTGTAAATGTCGTCGAAAGCTGACGGTCAATGCCGTATTTGCTATGAAAATGTCGTCAACTTAAACAGGTACAAAATCTAATGGCATGTCTCATACGTGGTATTGACTGGAGAAATTGTGATTATGGGATTTGTACTCCTGATCAAATAGCACACTCCCGTAGCCGGATAATGATCTGTATATTAATTGTTTATTGCAAGCATGACGGACGGGTGTTTCATTGATGGAATAGCGATGCGTTTTGTCCCAGGCCCAGTGATTCGGCCCAGCGCGACTTCGGAACCCCTTGTTTTTGTGGGTGGCTTTTTTTGTGATTCGTCCCAGCACTGTATGTATATTCGTGTTCACAGAAGATGAAGAAGGCTATCTGTGATAATGAATTCAATGTAATGTCTGGTCCACAATTGGCAGCGCTACACACGACTCTGTGCGAGTAAACCTGCCACTCCACCCCAGCCCCGTCACTTACCTGCAGCAGACGACAATGGGGCTGTCGGTGTAACCGCCATGGACAGTCTCCACGTGGCTGATGAACTCGAGGATAGAAGCGGTCCCTCCAGGCACGGCCCCAGTGCTCGGCCAGTCCATGAACTCCAACTGCTTGCACTCCCGCACTACTCCCTGATTGCAATAATAAACGTGAATAAGGAACGAAATTAGGTCACATAAACGATGCATTCACACCAATTGAAGGGGTCAGTGTAATGTGCGCCCTCTTGTTCCAATGACCCCTTCAATTGTATATACAACCTGACATAGGCACCAGAAGTAAAGTTCATCCATGTCTACACATGGTCTACGAGCAAATCTTAAATGCGCGAGTTTTAGGGAAATTAATTATGCCTTTAAGTTAGTTATTTATCTCACCCGAATGAAATGTTCCAATGAAGGTGGATATTGTCCATAATATTGATAACGTAAGACGATAGATATGAAGGTATCTTATAATTGATGAACTAGACACGGAACGACAACTGTTGGGAGACTGTCATTCACATGTCCACGGGAATGAACCAGTACCGACGCCACTAGCCTATTTCACCAACATTGCAAAGTATACTTTTCTAGCAAAGTATACTTTGAGGGAATAATCATTTATTTTTCCTGAAATGCATTATTTCGTATAGAACTAACGACTGCATACATTTGATGATTAAAAGCATGCAGAATTATTATACTGAATGTATTACATTATCACAGCCAAAATGGCTGTGATAATGTAATAAATTCAGTATAATAAAAAGTAAGAATTGAAAATTTCTCCCTCCAAGTATACTTTGCTAGAAAAGTATACTTTACAATATTGGTGAAATATGCTACAGACCTGTATATTCGTTCACAACACCGGGATGAGTAGTGTGCGCGCATGTTTGGCACCAGTCACCGCAGCTCAGTCAACATGCCCACTCAGTAGGCACACAATGTATACAAGTGTATAATTGTGTCACTATTCCACCAGTTCTAAAAATTGTTGTTGTTTTAACCACGTGATCATGCACCTTGTATACACCATACACCACGTAATGATTGGCATTATACATTTTATATCAGACGGCAAATTCCACACATCAGGGGCGATAAACGTGTTTCCTTAAAATGTTAACGGACATTACTGTTTATTCTCTGTATTTATTTTTTGATGTGCAATGATCGTACATTATAATCTGTCGAAAATATTATTTTGTTCAGGTGACGCATTTAATTAGTATAAATAATTAAGATATATATAGCATGCCTCATTTGCATATGAAAATAGCCTGATACCATCGCGAATCACTAAAAGTAAAATGAATATTACTAAATGATTATATCTGTACATATGTTCAGAACTGATGGAAAAGTGACTCGGTTATACACTTCCTACAGTGGGGCCAGCGTGTAAGTGCACACACGAACGAACACGACATGTTGGAACGAACCTGTCGTGTTCGTTGGTGTGTGCACTTACAATCCGACCCCACTGTATAAATAACAGTGTGTGCCTACTGAGTGGGCATGTACCTTTAATAGAAAATCTTACACGGAACGTTATCATTATTAATGTATAAGTCGAATGTTCAACTGGTATGGACTGACATGGTTGGTAATGGTACCAGTTGCCTTCTAGCCTGATGCCTGACATAAATGACAGAATTTGGAAATACTGATTGTTCGATAGAGTGTTTGGTATGTCAACATTGAAATACCTTTTTCCATAGGGGTGACACGATAATAAACAGACTTTACTTTACCGTTATAAATTGTGTGATAACATACGTAAGGGCTAAGTGTATAGTATGATAACGTTCATTGCATGTTCATATTACATGTACAAACTTTTATATAAGCAATGACACCATTTCCAAACTGACCTAAACTAGTGCTAAATCAGTAGAACGCGTGTGGTGTTAATTCACACAAAAACAGATGTAGAAATGGCATACCGCTATATCACGTAGTTATGTAAACTGGTCCAAACATGCGTTCATGCTAATTCGATGCCATCTAAATCAACAATAATATTGCAGCATATTGCTTGTACATACATGTATACGATGTACGTGTACGTCTTAAGAGTCAATGCACTGCAATTTCAAATTTCTTACACGATGTTCTATTCGAACCGATCTTGTGTGGAAATTGTCACGATTGGCCTCGTGCGTAACTGTGACGGAAAATGGTCCTGTGTCTGCCGTGCCAGACCAATACTCCGTCTGAAAGAAACGCATGGCCACCACAGGTGTTAAACGCATGACAAGGATAGTAAAATTGTTAAACACTTATAATTATGCTTAGGAATATTTTAGTCGTACCAAGTTTAGTGAAACAGCCTCCAGAAGAGAAATACAAATTGCCATGAAAACAAAAGATCGACTAAAAATTACTATTATATTCTATGCAACGTAATTAGATTGTAGCATATTTATTTCATCCACATAACGTGATTACATATGCTAGCTAAGTCGTCTTTAGAAATGCTCATCATTAGTCATATATCCACACAATGTCTGCCTCAAGCGCAGAACGACAGAACGAAACAAATTGGATGATATTACTAACTACATGAACATGCACACATTTCAATACATGAGTGTAATACATAAACATACGCGACTCTCTAGAAACATGTTTGGCTGATTGTTTCATATAATATGACATTATAAACTGGTTAACTTACTTCATATCAAAATTGTATAACCTCATTTCTTATGAAGTCAGTTACGTAAATATCCTAATAAATAATAACTAATATAAGATTATCTATGTATATCCCTCAGCCATTCCATACATAAATACTAGTACCAATCACGCAGAGTTAATATTACATATAGTCTACGATTGTAGGACACATTGTGTTGGCAGTCATGGAGTACACCATACCTCGGTATCTGGTTGAGTGTCTCTGTCCATTACGACGACAGTGCCGACGTTGTAGTCCCAGACCAATCTAACAAAGTCGACCACAGTGTTGGCCAACGGCCGCTGCGTGATAATCAGCTTGTCTCCCGCCGTGTAGCCC
The DNA here is from genome assembly GCA_029237695.1 of Conchocele bisecta. Lineage (NCBI taxonomy): Eukaryota > Metazoa > Mollusca > Bivalvia > Lucinida > Thyasiridae > Conchocele > Conchocele bisecta. The sequence continues at coordinate 20,005,287 of CM055274.1, read as the reverse complement.
TTTGAATAGACAACAAGCTGTTTGGTGTTTGGTTTTGGTACATCAGTTTAACATGTTTATATCGACATGCGCTTTGTAGATTTGTTGCTGTTACTGGAAAGATGGGGCGTATGGTATTTGTGGATATTAAATAGTCTAACACACTCCTGTAGCCAGGTCAGTATCAACACTATACCTTAGAAGCTTTAACGGCTTTTCCATTGATGTAATGGCGAACAGTGCAGATTCTGCTCAAACTGTGCGGATTCACAGTCTGATCTGAATCTTCACTGGTCGCAAAACCGATACCGTCACTACGCTCCATTTCTCCAGTCACGGCCACGTTATCGTAGGTGGTATTGTGACAATATCTAACTTCGGTTTTATAATATTAAATGCAAGCTGGGGGCGCAAACGCAATATTTAAATTACATTCCTGTTAAATTGAAGAATCAACACTCCAAACCGTTAGCGTATGTTGGTATTGCGTCAGTATGCGTGTAACTATCGATATAATAGCTTAAAACTACGGAGCCCCGCAGGGGACGTATAATTATTTTTCATTAATTCGTTCCCACGAAATAACAATTAGTTCCCCACGAAATAACAATTCTTTCCCTCAATTTAACATTCGTTCCCACGAATTAACAATTCGTTCCCACGAAATAACAATTTGTTCCCTCAATTTAACAATTCGCTCCAACGAAATAACAATTCGTTCCCTTGAATTAACAATTAACAATTCGTGGGAACGAATTGTTAATTGTTAATTCGATGGAACGAATTGTTAAATTGAGGGAACGAATTGTTATTTCGTGGGAACGAATTGTCAATTCGAGGGAACGAATTGTTATTTCGTGGGAACAAATTGTTATATCATGGAAACGAATTGTTAATTCAAGGGAACACATTGTTAAATTGATGCAGCGAATTGTTATTTCGTGGGAACGAATTAATAAAATAAATATGCATGTCCACTGCGGGACTGCGTACAAATCAGATGAATTCAATCGCAACGGGAGAAGACTTTCATGTGTTACAATGGAGAGAGATGTAAAAGCAATTGCACCATAAAACCGATACAGTAAATACCGTGTACAGTAAATACATTCCGCATTTGCTCTGAACATTTCGTCAACTTTCGACATCATTATTATCTTAAAGTTTGTAAACATTTTTCATGAGATATCGCACTTCTTTTTAGGTACAAAATCATATACATGTACATGTAATATGGCTTTTCACAAGAAACCGATGACGACACGTCAACATAATTACGTCACCTACTGTCTGTTTCACGTTTTTCTGCCGACGAACTTTTGGCTATTAAGCACATTAAATCTAAAAAATATTTAAAAGTAAGTACTTTTTCATCAATAACAAAAAGTCACCCTCTCCGAAATGTTTTGTTTGATGACATTCCATCAAATATTGATTTTATTGCGAAACAACTATTTTCCTATGGGAATTTAACATGGGGAGTCAATTTCCAAAATTTCAAAAAAAATGGAAATTTGCGAGAATACTTGAAAATGATGTAATTAAGAAAACAAGTTACATTTTGAAAATCGGTCCTCAAATAAAAAAAAAGATTTAAAAAAAAATCTGGTTTTAGCCCCCATGTTAAATTCCCATAGGAAAATAGTTTTTTCGCAATAAAATCAATATTTGATGGAATTTCATCAAACAACATTTTGTATTGAGGGTAATTTTTTTGTTATTGATGAAAAAGTACTTACTTTTAATTTTTTTTTATTTTTAATGTTTTTAATGGCAAAAAGTTCGTCGGCAGCAAAACGTGGAACAGACAGTAGTCATGGCTGTTCTGGTTTATTGACTACATATGTAAGAATGGAAATTCTGAATAATAATCATAACTATATGCAAATACACAGTTAATATATAAATGAGAAACAGAGAATAACATTTTTATTCTATGTTTCCTGTTAAATGTTACACTTACGGGTAGTACAGTGGCGTTTATAAAATTGTTACATCCGGGCACTGCGCTTGTCAAATACGGACGAAACCGGTCATCTGTAAAATAACATATGTACATGTAAGTAACATGCATATCTATGACAAATAGGAAATACACATAAACAATGTCATTGCAGTTGAAGTGTTATCTAACGTATGTATAGTTCAAATGCATGTAGATTCACAAAGATACATGTTGCCATGACTGGAGACATGACACTTATGGGTTTTGTGAACAATGTAGATCCAGATCAGCCTGTGCATCCGCACTGTCTGATCAGGATCTTCACTGTTCGCCATTTCATCTACAAATTGCCTGGCATGCTTCTAATTAGGAATATACAGCGTTATCCGGCTACAGGAGTGTGTTATTTGATCACGAGCAAACACAAGTCACACATCCCATAAGACCCATGTATCCAGTTAGTGCCACATTAGATGTAGATACATGTATAATATGAAGTTACATTATATAAGATGTGTCGTATGATAAGTTACTAACACTTTCATTTCTCTCGAAATATTGATAATACACATTAATAGTATTGCGACATGTATTGGATTATTTCTGTAGACAGGGTAATCACGTAATACTATTTTAAACTGCTTATCGCTTGACTAAATAACCGCGCACGGATCTGTACATGTATATGTATTCTGCATGTAGGGAACCATTGGAAATGGTTAAACATAATATAACATTAATCAATCCACTTACATTCAATTTACTGTTATATTTCCTCAACGAATTACGCCATTTACATACTCCTCATGTTACCATGTTCAGTGGGGTCAGCGTGTAAGTGCACACACGAACGAACACGACAGGTTGGTTCCAACCTGTCGTGTTCGTTCGTGTGTGCACTTACACGCTGACCCCACTGTACAGTGGATGTTATGGTCAGTGTTGCTCGTGATCTGCTAGCACATGTAGCACTTGATAAGGATATATACTGATATTTTAGAAATTAGAAACATACTCATTGGACGCTATGCATGTAGCTAATAATGGCACAACACTCAGTTCGCCAGTCACAGGCACATATATTATCTAACTATAATAATATAATATTATTGATTAATACCACGTTGTTCTCTTTCATGTAGTGGCACTGTCAAACTTTTATCACTACCCGTGATGAAATTTTCGAGAATGACAATATTGTAGAGTACTCATCAAAGTGAGTATTTCACTTCAAGCATAGCAAATGACATACTATTGTGACTTTTTCACTTCATTCATAGTAAATGACATAATTTTTTTGAGTTTTCACTTCAAGCATAGTCAATGACATAATGGTGCGAGTTTTTCACTTCAAGCATAGTCAATGACATAATTGTGTGACTGTTTCACTTTATTCATATTAAATGACATAATTGTGTAAGTTGTTCTCTTGCATGATAGTAAATGATATACTATTGTGAGTTTTTCTCTTTAGGCATAGTAAATGACATAATTAAGTGAGTTTTTCTCTTCAAACACAGTAAATTACATAACATAATGTTGTGATTGTTTCTGTTCATATGATTTTGTGAGATTTTCTCTTCATGCATAGTAAATTACATGATTTTATAAATTAACCGCACCATTTTATTTGATCGCATTCCGAATCATGCGTTATTTTGAAGTACATACATGTACTATCAGAAACGATTATCAAAAGGCGAGATAATTTGGTTTACAAAATTTGTCATTTCGCTATACGTGTACATGTACCAGTAAGAGAAAAAACTTATTTTCGTTACGAAATGATAATTTATTATACTAGAAAGTTCCCATGAAATTCGAGAGGATAGTTAATTTAAATAAAACAATTTGGTAACCATCCATTGAAAAACATATTTATAATCAGTACTGCGGCCGACGTTTGGAATTTGTTGACAGCTTTTCAAAATATAACTTTTCTTAGTTACCGTACATCATTTTCAAGCAATCTAGACAGGTTTCGGAGTTAATTTTCAAAATATTTCGTTTTTTGATTCCTCCTGCAGCTCTTTTTGTTAAATTCCCATATGAAAATCGTTTTTTCTCATTAAAACGAATATTTGATGGAATTGCATCAAATAAAACAATTTGGGGAGGGTGACTTTTTTTGTTATGGATGGAAAAGTACTTAGTTTAAATATTTTTTAGATTTATTGTGTTTACATGTAATAGCCAAAATTTCATCGGCAGAAAAAACGTGGAACAGACAGTAGGCATATCTCAGACCCAGTTCCTTGAACCCTTTCACCCCTAAGCAACTGGAATGGATTGGTATATGTTAATGTTCCGACTAATCAAATCTTCACAAAATTATTTTCAGACTAGTCCTTTTATGAAAAGGGGGTGTTTGTGTTGTTAAACATATGAAAATTACAAATTGCTTGCAAAACGTGCAGATCCTGAGGAGACTGGATCTACACATTTTGCTAATACCACTATACAGGCCTGTGATGTTGGAAGGGTTAACGTACTAGGTATAACAGCATTGTCGCGAATCTTGATTCTATTTTCTGGCAACTTGGAGGAAGCATAGTTGTCCACTGGTTCCTTTTCTCCGGTGACAACCGTCGGTTTAATGTGTTCTTTCATGTCGTTCGTCACTTCTTGTTCAAATATCTGACAACATATGTGACTGTGAATGGAGAAATGGAGCTTATGGGGTGTATGACCATTGTAGCTTCTGATCAAATAGCTCACTCCTGTAGCCTGATGAGTATCTACTCTATATTCCATGTTAGAAGTATGACGGGTGTTTCATTGATGGAAAGGTGAACAGCGCATATCCTGATCAGACTGAGGCTGATCAGGGTATAAACTGATCGTAAAACCCATAAGTCCCAATAAGCCCGACTTCTCCATTCGCAGAAACATTATATCAGGGAAAATATTATGATATTTCATTTTGATCAGGCACTGCACTGATCGCCATATAGTCTTTGAAACGCAGTAACACATGAAACTACGTGAAGAAGAAACCAGCGCAATACATCCTGATGATAAATTTATGACACATGTAAAACACACTACACCCATACGCCAAATTTCACCGGTCACAGCCACATTTTACTTTTAACATGTACACTATGCAAGGTCACATGGTTACCACAACAACAACAATGTCTGAAAGTGTTGAAAGTGGGCCCACTCCAACTTAAATATTAGTTGATATATTCCTTAATATGCAACGGACTTTGATGAAATATGGCGCAACAAACGCGTCTTCATGACCTGCATTTGGCATGTTTGGCGGTCACGGTACTTTGGCACATACTCATGTCGTTTTTGCGATGAATCGATTTACGTGTCAGTATTTACAGTAAACACGGACATCGAGTTTTCGCAAAAACGTCAGATGTTGCAACCATTGTACTGGAACCACCAAATGCAGCTTAACAAGACGCGTTTGATGCGCCATATTGCATTACAATCCGTAGCATAATAAGGAAAATATAACAATACGTACCTTGAATCGGAGGCGCTGCTAGAATATTCAGTAATGGTTGTTGATGTTGTAACCACGTGATCATGCACCTTGATGTACAGTATGTATAATAGCTTGTATTATTGTATGACTGAGAAGTCCAGCCAATGCAGAATAGAGGGTCACATGATTAACCTGAATATCAGTATCGGATGCTCGGAGTCCGAGAGTGATATTCTAAATGTGATATTGACCTGGGTGCGCGAGTCACTGATCAAGCAGCGGAAACATTACACGGTTCAACGACGAGCCAATTTTTCAACAAAACCAAAAGTCATATAATAAAATAATTATTGTTTTTTTAGTCGGTGTACACGAGATGTGCGGACCTTCGAAAAGTCGTATTCACCGCGGCCGTCGGGCACGGTGAATATGACTTTTCGAAGGTCCGTAAACCTCGTGTACACCTCCTCAAAAGTAAATAATTGTATAATGTAGCTGACGGCTATGTCAGGACACTATTCTGTATATACACACCTCAAATTCAGTTTGCAGCTTCGATGCTATAGTGCCATCGGGGATACTCAGCAGGTCTTTGTAGAGTTCTGGAAAGTTCTCTGATGGACAACATTTTCCCGTGGGAAATATTCCCTCGAGAACCGCCCGGTGTAGGAACACGTATTGAGTCTAAAAGTAAATTATTGAAGTCAATCGTCGGTTCGTTGAGAATAATGTATATTATTATCTCCCCACGAGAACAATATTGCTTCATCTGGGAGTATTATACAATATATACATACAGTGAAACCTCTCCAAAACGGACACGTTGGGTAGTCCCCAGGGTGACATATTTAGAGAGGTTTCACTGTAAATCAGGCATATGACCTTTCGGAGACATATGTGAGAGCTTTGCGCAATCATGAGCACACATTAGCATCTGAGAGAAATGACCAAGTATCACTTCAAAACTAAGATAGTTGTGTCCGGTTTACACAGGTTCCATTGTGTTTTCGTTTTCCATTGAACACAATGCCGGAACTACGCGTCACCTTGTAAAATATTTCCTTCTTTATCATCATTAATTTGTTCTGACATTTTATTTATATATTTCGTACATGTTTGTGGCGGACATACGCATATGTGTATCGTACATTGTAAAATGCGAGTCATGTACCTGTATCATAGCCCAAAGACATTCAGCATTATACACGCAGCTGCTATAATTTCCAATATCAAGTTGTTGTTCTGTGTATCTAAAAGGGTGGAGCTTAGAATGTGGTGTAACTAAAGGGGTGGAGCCTAAGTTAATGAGATGCCATGCAATAATTGCCGTGCGTTCATCTGAAACGTATGGGCACTTACACGCACGGCAATTATTGCACGGCTGTTCCTCTCAATGACCGAATGATGTAAACAGGAAATGTGCCAGACACCGCGTAAATGACGATAGCAACGGCCTTCACGACGTAAACATGGCAGGTGAAGGGACTTCGCCCCACCTGGCACTAGAATTCTGATTGGACAGTGTCAATTCCGTGGCAGGTCGAGCGATCAAAAACAGCTCCTGTCATTAATGAGGCGCGCCCACATAGAATTGCGCATGTGCCAATTTTCCAGATTTGGCAAATGATACAAATCAGTTAGATCATAAAATTACACGTGCATTTGATTTAAACTCGACATTACGGCCTCGTTTAAATCAAATACACTTGCAATGTTATGATCTAACTACATGTATTACGTATTTCATAAAAGGGCAATTCGATACGTGTGTGGGTATATTCCATTCGTTCCTCCGCGCAAAGATATTGCATTCCTAAAGATTCGCCATATCGCACGTTACGGAACTCGTGCATATATGGGCGCCTGACCTACACCAAGAACATTCGCCAATGACATATGCTGCTACTGATGTGTGTCAGGTTTCATCTACAGGTCACATTATGCCATGTCCTACCGATTCCACAACACTTGTACATGTATCCACTAACGACACCACTACAGGTTGTTCTCAATATTCGTCCTTGCAGCATTCCATTAGTAATGGCGAACAAATAACCACACGTGCCACACAACCACCAACTCAGGAAACGTACATATAAATTCATGGCAATTTGGTGTCTTTGTGTGCCACATTTCTAGATCATGAACCTCCAAATTGCAATGCTTCCTGTAGCAGCAAGTGTCATCGACATCATCATCTTCACTGCTGGAAGTAAATTGAGACCCCCGAACCATGTCAGCATCTGAAGCTGACTCAGGCTTATATCGCCACCGACGGTTTACGTCACGAACGAAAGGTTCCCTCAAACTTCTGAGGTGGCGGTATATAAATATGTCGTTAATTTGATAGCTTGTTATCGTGACCGAGCGGGGAATGTCGAGTTGATAACTCGATATCAGATGATCCGAGCAAGGGACTGAGCATGAACAGTCCGGTAGCGTCAAGTTGACATTTGATATCCTCATTGAGCTGGCAATGTCCGAGTTGGTTCCACAGCATGAGTATAATTGCGACTAATGTGGCTGTTGTTAATATCACAGGTTGGCACATGTTAAGACTCGCATAGCAATGGCAATATGTACATGTATACAGTGTTCATAATTGTTAATGTATGTTAGTGTCTTGTTTGGATTAAAATGATAAGATAGCTCATGTCAAAATATTATAGCTGGGATATTAAAAATATGTGTATGACAATTAAGAACGAATATCTATGTCGCCACCAATGCCTGTTATGTCTGTGGTGTTACCTCGATTTTGATAAGTACATGTACTGTATGCTAACATGTTCGGATCCAGTTGTTACCATATCGCCTGTGTCACATTGGAGAATAACTGACGTGGACAACATACACAGCTGGCCCAGGGATATTTACTGTATAGGTACATGCACCAGTAGTACAAACGTAGTACTGGGGCTCGTTTCAGTAAACTTTATACAACTAAAATGTTCGTAAGTGCAAAGTCAGGATCGTCTGTAAATTTCAATTGATAGATTTACATTAATTGAGCATATGCTGCATATGCAGTCTATGCTCAATAACTGTAAATCCAATAATTGTTTACAAGAACACACTGTTAATGTGAAATTTACAGCCTATCATAATTTTGCACTTACGAACATTTTAGTCGTACGAAGTTTAGTGAAACGGGCCCCTGTAGCCTATTTCACCAACATTGCAAAGTATACTTTTCTAGCAAAGTATACTTTGAGGGAGTAATCATTTATTTTTCCTGAAATGCATTATTTCGTATAGAATTAACGACTGCATATAATTGATGATTTAAAACGTGCAAAAGTATTACACTTAATGTATTACATTATCACAGCCAAAATAAATTCAGTACAATACAAACTAATAAATTTATCCCAAAATTGAAAATTTATCTCTCAAAGTATATTTTGCTAGGAAAGTATACTTTGCAATGTTGGTGAAATAGGCTACTGGTTTCTAGATACATTCCAAGCCCAACGTTCACAATCGCCTGTGGTGTAGTCCTGGGAGATGATGACAGCGTAAAAAGTTCAGTCCACCTTTACGAGGGGACAGTCTGTTTATGTTCCTATAATATATACGGATCAGCCCATAGTAAAGGGTTGAACCTGCGACTACATTGAATCAGGATCATACATCGGCTCAACCAAACATACGGACGGTCGAGCGCCTGCCAGTACGTTAGTGCAGCCCACGCCACGGAGGCTCGAGCTCACACGGACCACCGAAACACATAGTACTTCTACTCAGTCCAACGAACGGAGGGTCGATCCCGTTACGTCAGTTCAGCCTACCGAAAGGACGGTCTAGCTCGTACGGACCGCCGAATAACATACTTAATTCCGCTCAGCGCAACGAAAATAGGGTAAAGACTGATAATACATCAGTTCAGCCCGCCATACAGAGCGTTGAGCAATTCAAGTCTACTACTCTACGGATATTGGCCTACTTGATCCGCAGATGTTCATCGGCTATTACTCTGACCATTGGCCTACTGGATCCGCAGATGTTCATCGGCTATTACTCTGACCATTGGCCTACTGGATCCGCAGATGCTCATCGGCCATTACTCTGATCATTGGCCTACTGGATTCCCAGATGTTCATTAGCTACTACCGACGGATATTGGCCTGCTGGATCCGCAGATGCAAGGTGTATGATCACGCATTTGGTGGTCTCTGTATTTTCGCCCAAACTGCTGTCGTTTTTTCGAGGAATCGATTTCCGTGTCTCCGACACGGAAATCGATTCTTCGCAAAAACGACATAAGTCTGGGCCAAGTTCCATATACCACCAAATGAAGCTCATGAATACGCGTTTGCTGCGCCATATTTCATCAAAATCCGTTGCATATTAAGGAACATATCAAATAATACTTACATTGGAGTGAGCGACGTTGTTGTTGTTTTAACTACGTGATCTTGCACCTTGAGATGGTCATTGGATTTTACTCTGACCATTCGCCTACTGGATCCCAATATGGTCATCAGCTACTACCTACAGCTATTGGCCTACTGGATTCCCAGATGGTCATCAGCTACTACTCTACATCTATTGGCCTATTGGATCCCCAGATGGTCATCAGCTACTACCCTACAGCTATTGGCCTACTGGATCAATAGATGGTCTCAGCTAATTACACAGCATGGCCTACTGGCCCCTTCAGATTCACAGCTACTACATCTACAGCTATTGTGGCTACTGGATCATAGTTGGACATCAGCTATCTCTACAGCTATGGCCTACTGGATCATAGATGGTCATCAGCTACTACTCTACAGCTATTGGACGCCTACTGGATCATAGAGTGGTCATCAGCTACTCTCTACAGCTATGGCTACTGGATCATTGATGTCATCAGCTACTACACTAGCTATTGGCCTACTGGATCATAGATGGTCATCAGCTACTACTCTACAGCTATTGGCCTCTGGATCATAGATGGCATCAGTTCTATTACAGCCTCTACAGCTATTGGCCTACTGGATCAATAGATGGACATCAGGCCTAGGCTGGCCTCTTACAGCTACTTACCAAGGCTATTGGCCTACTGGATCAATAGATGGTCATCAGATTTTACTCTACGTAGGGCCTACAGGATCAAAGATGGTCATCAGCTACTGCTCTAACCAAGCTATTGGCCTACTGGAACCTCCAGATGGCATCAGCTAATATCTACAGCTAATGGGGGCCTACTGGATCCTCAGATGGTCATCAGCTACTATTCTACAACTATTGGTCTACTGGATCACTAGATGGTCATCAGCTACTACTCTACAGCTATTGGCCTACTGGATCATTAGATGGTCATCAGCTACTACTCTACAGCTGTTGGCCTACTGGATCACTAGATGGTCATCAGCTACTGCTCTACAGCTATTGGCCTACTGGATCACTAGATGGTCATCAGCTACTACTCTACAGCTATTGGCCTACTGGATCACTAGATGGTCATCAGCTACTACTCTACAGCTATTGGCCTACTGGATCACTAGATGGTCATCAGCTACTACTCTACAGCTATTGGCCTACTGGATTACTAGATGGTCATCAGCTACTACTTTACAGCTATTGGCCTACTGGATCACTAGATGGTCATCAGCTACTACTCTACAGCTATTGGCCTACTGGATCCCTAGATGGTCATCAGCTACTACTCTACAGCTATTGGCCTACTGGATCATTAGATGGTCATCAGCTACTACTCTACAGCTATTGGCCTGCTGGATCACTAGATGGTCATCAGCTACTACTCTACAGCTATTGGCCTACTGGATTATTAGATGGTCATCAGCTACTACTATACTGCTATTGGCCTACTGGATCACTAGATGGTCATCAGCTACTACTCTACAGCTATTGGCCTACTGGATCACTATATGGTCATCAGCTACTACTCTACAGCTATTGGCCTACTGGATCACAAGATGGTCATCAGCTACTACTCTACAGCTATTGGCCTACTGGATCCCAAGATGGTCATCAGCTACTACTCTACAGCTATTGGCCTACTGGATCACTAGATGGTCATCAGCTACTACTCTACAGCTATTGGCCTACTGGATCATTAGATGGTCATCAGCTACTACTCTACAGCTATTGGCCTACTTGATCATTAGATGGTCATCAGCTACTACTCTACAGCTATTGGCCTACTGGATCACTAGATGGTCATCAGCTATTACTCTACATCTATTGGCCTACTGGATCCCAAGATGGTCATCAGCTACTACTCTACATATATTGGCCTACTGGATCCCAAGATGGTCATCAGCTACTACTCTACAGCTATTGGCCTATTGGATCCCCAGATGGTCATCAGCTACTACTCTACAGCTATTGGCCTACTGGATCCCTAGATGGTCATCAGCTACTACTCTACAGCTATTGGCCTACTGGATCCCAAGATGGTCATCGGCTACTACTCTACAGCTATTGGCCTACTGGATCACTAGATGGTCATCAGCTATTACTCTACATCTATTGGCCTACTGGATCCCAAGATGGTCATCAGCTACTACTCTACATATATTGGCCTACTGGATCCCAAGATGGTCATCAGCTACAACTCTACATATATTGGCCTACTGGATCCCTAGATGGTCATCAGCTACTACTCTACATATATTGGCCTACTGGATCCCAAGATGGTCATCAGCTACTACTCTACATATATTGGCCTACTGGATCCCTAGATGGTCATCAGCTACTACTCTACAGCTATTGGCCTACTGGATCATTAGATGGTCATCAGCTACTACTCTACAGCTATTGGCCTACTGGATCACTAGATGGTCATCAGCTATTACTCTACATCTATTGGCCTACTGGATCCCAAGATGGTCATCAGCTATTACTCTACATATATTGGCCTACTGGATCCCAAGATGGTCATCAGCTACTACTCTACAGCTATTGGCCTACTGGATCCCCAGATGGTCATCAGCTACTACTCTACAGCTATTGGCCTACTGGATCCCTAGATTTTCATCAGCTACTACTCTACAGCTACTGCCTACTGGATCCCCAGATGGTCATTCAGCTACTACTCTACAGCTATTGGCCTACTGGATCCCTAGATGGTCATCACTCTACTCTACAGCTATTGCCTACTGGATCATTAGATAGTCATCAGCTACTACTCTACATCTATTGGCCTACTGGAATCACTAGAATGGTCAATCAGCTATTACTCTACATCTAGTGGCCTACTGGATCCCAAGATGGGTTCATCAGCTACTACTCTACATATATTGGCCTACTGGATCCCAAGATGGTCATCAGCTACTACTCTATATATATTGGCCTACTGGATCCCCAGATGGTCATCAGCTACTACTCTACAACTATTGGCCTACTGGATCGCTAGATGGTCATCAGCTACTACTCTACAGCTATTGGCCTACTGGATCACTAGATGGTCATCAGCTATTACTCTACATCTATTGGCCTACTGGATCCCAAGATGGTCATCAGCTACTACTCTACATATATTGGCCTACTGGATCCCAAGATGGTCATCAGCTACTACTCTACATATATTGGCCTACTGGATCCCCAGATGGTCATCAGCTACTACTCTACAACTATTAGCCTACTGGATCACTAGATGGTCATCAGCTACTACTCTACAGCTATTGGCCTACTGGATCACTAGATGGTCATCAGCTACTACTCTACAGCTATTGGCCTACTGGATCCCCAGATGGTCATCAGCTACTACTCTACATATATTGGCCTAATGGATCCCCAGATGGTCATCAGCTACTACTCTACAGCTATTGGCCTACTGGATCCCTAGATTTTCATCAGCTACTACTCTACAGCTATTGGCCTACTGGATCAATAGATGGTCATCAGCTACTACTCTACAGCTATTGGCCTACTGGATCGCTAGATGGTCATCAGCTACTACTCTACAGCTATTGGCCTACTGGATCAATAGATGGTCATCAGCTACTGCTCTACAGTTATTCATCTACTGCATACCCAGATGGCCATACACGTATACCGATATCTTATGTATACATCCACTCTGCACAGGGTAGGATCTAGTTACTGGATGTTGTTCTGACAGAAACGGGCATCGTTTATATGCGGTCACCTGTTCCTATTCGAAGCAAACTCCTTGTTGCCTGATGGTCCGACTGTTCCCGGAGTCTGACACATCAGTATCATCGCTTTTGTCATACCATGTGGAGGAGTGTGGGGAAATACGATCAAGTTAAGTACTCGAAGACGCTAGAAACCATGTGACCAGAAGCAGTTTCCGGTTCCAAGTTACTACTGACAAGATGTCGCCTTTTGTTGCTGATGTTTATCTATGACTTCCTGTGTTTTCTATATGAAAATATAACATAACTCGATGACGCGTACGTGTTGGATTTGCTGCAGATGGGGGTCATATTCCATATTCCGTACTGCGTGCTGCCGATTTATTTTCATTCCGGAATACCCATGTGCCAGTGTCAGTGTCGTTATGCTTGTTTTGGCAGCTCGTGGCAAATTCCTTGCATGAAGTCGCAATGTGTTGACAAATATTGCAACCAATCCCCTGTTGTGCTTCTTTATGGTGTCAGTATATATTACTTTACTGGTCACAAATATCATAATTCCCAGCCATGTCAATTAATAAACCGAGTATCAACTCGGGTGAAAGACTGGGACCATTGACATAAAACACATTTTTAAACAACATTGAAAACAATACCATTACTATTACCTCCACCAAACTGGTATCGTAGTGTACGCAATGCTACCTGTAGATACATGTAACTGTTCGTACAGCTCGACACCAGTAGTCGATTTCATCAAAATTGCAAAGTATACTTATCTAGCAAAGTATACTTTCAGGGAGCAATCATTTATTTTTCCTGAAATGCATTATTTCATATAGAACTAACGACTGCATATACATGTATTTGATGATTAAGAGTATGCAGAATTATTATACTGAATTTATTACATTATCACAGCTGTGTATTCGTCTGGGATACCTCTTTCCAAAAATAATCCTGGTGCCATTTTTCTCCAACAGTTTCAATGTAATTTCAAGGTCATTCAAAATTAAGGTAAACATCCTGGTAGTTATGCCCTAAAACCGCGGAATTGGTTCATTTGAAGTATCACTATATCAAGTGGTATGCATCACAATAATTAAAGTCAACTACAATCAAGGAATCTAACAAGAACTGTCAAGGTCAAGGTAAGAATATTATATTTTCAAGGTCACAGAAGGAAAATGGCAACGTTTTCTTCTTTGTAGTACGACTATAACAGTATGGTGTACATATATCGTTATATTACTATCCTAGAAAATATATTTCTAGAAATCGGTAACATAATGTTCATTTTTTTTCACCAGCCACAACAAACTTATTTACTTTCTCGTAAGGTTCCGTCCGTCCGTGTACATTTACGTCGAATAGTCGAAACGTTTGTAAGAGTTTCTCCAGTTAGAGTCTACAATAACGCGGGGGTGGGGGCATATCCATGCTTTACAAACACAGTAATGCCTGCTGATGTAATGTACATGTACTTGTATTTACTTTCGTTAAGTTGAATGCCAGTGCAAGGTCATGGAATATTAAGAATAATGTAGTATTGTATTTATAAAAAGAACAAGAACAGGATGAATATCATATACTGGTAATCTACTGAATATGTGTGTCGGGTTTCATTAATTAAAAATATTAAAGCACCTGTCTTATGAAATTATAATTTCTATGTCATGCCTCAAAACGTTTATATTTACTTATTGCAACCTATTCATTTCTTATTAATACATATTCGAACGCAGTTAATCATGACTCATGCATGGCTATAGGCGATAGTTAATGTGTACGCGTGTCATACTGCTATCATATGAAAAAGTACTTACTTTTAAATATTGTTTAGATTTAATGTGTTTAATAGCAAAAAAGTCGTCGGCAGAAAAACGTGGAACAGACAGTAGTACATGTTCATTATTGCCATTTTATTTCCTGTTACTCACCTTATGAGCTATTATGGCATAACTTAAATGAAAGATTCGTCATATTTTGACAAATAGCCTTACGGTCTTATTAGCAAACTATGAGACAAATCAAACTATGATAGTACATGTACTGTATGTATATCATACAGATAAAATTAAAAAATAAAAAAACACACGATTGCTGTGTCACAATGCGATAGTGACTGAAAAGTACCCGATTACTGTACATCAGCGACATGATTTATGATTCAGGCTGAACACCTATAAATGTGATTTTCTCTAAATAGTGAAATGTTCGCCCATAATGTACGGTTGTTAGGGGGCAAACCATAGCCGTGTGTCGTGCGATCTTATAGGCGGTTTCAGTAAAGTTCAAGCCAACAATATTTTGTTGGACAGACACACAAGCTCATGAATGTATTTACTATGAAAACTGTCAATTCCAAACTGTTAAAAATGTAATAAGCCCCATTTCGTCAAAATGCGTCTTATGTATTACTACCAATGGCTAATATGAATGCCAAATGTGCTGTACAATATCCTAAGGTATAAAACAGGTAAAAATAGTTTAACAATAAATATTATATTTGAATGTTTTTACATTTTACTCTTATTATTGTTATTATGGCGGCCATTTTGAATTTGTAATTATTGTTAAGCCCAATGTAGCTCCCACTAACAGTAGGATTCTGTCAATGGACATATTTCTATGTCAACAGATCGAGTCTTCCATATCTGAATATCACTACTCTAATAGATACACTACCTTTGTCTGCACCATGTTGACCCGCTGATTGCGCAGGATGTTCACACAATCGAAGACGCTGACCTGGTTTTCACACGTCGCCTGACCATGCAGGTAGTCGAGTGCTATGAATGTTCCAGTTCGACCAACGCCAGCACTACATGTAAGACATATCATAGAGAATAATGGTTTACAATCAAAAAAATGTTGGAACAATGAGAACAAAATACATGTCTAACGTATAGCTGATACAAGCGCCTAGCACGAAAAGAGGATTTAAAAAGCTTACTTTCAATCCAATTCCATTTGCATAATTTTGTATATACTATTATTGATGCCTTACTAGTAAATTACATACGAATACAATTTGTTTAAACCAAAATAATGTTTGCACATGTATGGTTGTTGACGATTATTGTGTTATTTGTTTTGGAAATTCTCAGTTAGCGAACTGTTCAGTGACAGAAGTCACATGTGGACGACGAAGAGCCTGGGGTGCGTTTCACTAAACTTCGAAATAATAAAATGTTCCTGAGTGCAAATTCAGGATCGTCTGGAAATTTCAATTGATGTATTTACATTTATTGAACATAGGCTATGCTCAATAAATGTAAATCAAATACTTGTTTGTGTAAACAAGAAAACGGTGTTAATGTGAAATTGACAGACTATCGTAATTTTGCACTTACAAACATTTTAGTCGTACGAAGTTTAGTGAAACGCGCCCCAGTGCCAGTAAATGGTCCCATTTCAACTGTTACCCGACTCACGAAATTATATTTGACTGTCTAGAGTTTTTTTAAACGAATGTGCCATTTACAGGGTCTACGTCCGAGTTGTTCACCTGTGACACGTGACAAGTCATTTGACTATCCAAATTTAGCACTTAGGCGTTGCTTTTAATTTTACATTAGGCAGATATCCTCTTAAAAGTACATGCCCACTCAGTAGGCACAAATTGTTCACTCTAAATCAGAGACAGGGACATTTTCTGGCAAAATAAACATTAATTAACCATTACCCACATATTGATTGGCATTATTACACATTTTATATGAGACGAAAATATCCACACTTATATCAGTGGCGATAACCGTGCTTCCTTAAAATGCTAACGGACAATGCAATGATGTGCAATGATCATACTTTATAATACGTCGAAATATTTTTTGTTTAAGGTGACGCATTTAATTAGTATACAAAATTAAAGACTATCATGCCTCATTTGCATATTAAAATAGCATGATACCACCGCGAGTCACTATCAGTAAAATAAATGTTACTAAATGATTATATCTGTATAGCGGGCACTCGAATGTTTTAGAACTGGTTGAATAATGACACAATTTTACACTTACTGAATTGCGATAAAGAACAGTTTATGATTACTGAATGGGCATGCACCTTTACTAATATCATACCAACAATGGTAACAATTATGTTAATGATTAATATTTATCCCGTCATCACAGTGCGTAAGTGCCGTGAAGCACTGTGCCGTGAAACATTTTTGATATCCAGTCAATACTATTTTTGCATTTTACAGCCATTTGCAGGTGTTGATGGGATAAATAGAATAGTAGGTTAGTGCCGTGAATGGAAAACAATATCTGGCGCGGCACGGAAACGGGATGGGCGAGGCTCTGCCGAGCACATCCCGTTTCCGTGCCGCGCCAGATATTGTTTCCTGACTTTTGCCATATATTTTTCCCATTCACGGCACTAACCCCATATTCTCTATTTACACTGTAATTACTTTCATAAACGCCCATTCAACGTATTGCGTTTATATCCCAGTACACTACATTAGTCCCACGTGACGTCGCACGACTTTGTTGATTCGTTAATGTTTCAAGGTGTATCATTACGTGGTACTAAGAACAACAACAAGTACCTATTCAAAGTACGTATTATTTAATAGTGTCCTTATTACGTAACGGATTATAAAGCGTATAGCGGGCACTCGAATGTTTTAGAACTGGTTGAATAGTGACACAATTATACACTTATTGAATTGCGTTCAAGAACAGTTTATGATTACTGAGTGGGCACGTACCTTTACTACTATCATACCAACAATGGTAACATTTATGTTAATGATTAATATTTACACTGTACTTACTTTCGTAAACGCCCATTCAACGTATTGCGTTTATATCCCAGTACACTACATTAGCCCCACGTGACGTCGCAAGACGTTAAAGTTTCAAGGTGTATGATCACGTGGTACTAAGAACAACAACAAGTACCGATTCAAAGTACGTATTATTTTATAGTGTCCTTATTACGTAACGGGTTTTAATGAAATATGGCGCATCAAACGCGTCTTGTTAAGCTGCATTTGATGGTCTCTGTATTTTCGCCCAAACTTCTGTCGTTTTTGCGAAGAATCGATTTCCGTGTCTCCGACACGGAAATCGATTCTTCGAAAAATACGACATAAGTCTGTGCCAAACTCAATAGACCACCAAATGCATCTCATGAAGACGCGTTTGCTGCGCCATATTTCATCAAAATCAATTGCGTATTAAGGAAAATATCAAATAATACTTACTTTGGAGTGGGCGACGTTGTTGTTGTTGTAACCATGTGATCATGCACCTTGAGTTTGTTTGACGACATTTAAATACGTGACTTTCATCGTCGCGCTATTGACCGGCAATGCTACATGTATGAATTGCGACGAAATGACGTAAAAAATAAGATTCCTTATGTTAACGCCGAATTTTGTTATTTACATTTTTTAAATCTATCAGAACATGCAGTGTAAATATATGTACCCGGTAATAAAACCATTGGCTGTTGCGTTTACTGTCCGACTTTAAACAGACCAAATATTGTTCATACTACAGTAAACGCAATAGCTCATGGTTTTATTCATTAAACATCATTTGTATGTATCTTATCTTTCGAGCCCGCAACTAAACGTCACTAGCCTGTGATTATGTACCTCCGGACATATGCGTAATTTCATTAAATACGTTTACAAAAGTTACAATATTTTTCATAAATAAAGGCAAAAGTTAACTCCGCATGTACTGTGAACATTTTGTCAACTTTTGACGCCAATTACGGAAAATAATGTAAATTTTGTAAACGTATTTCATGAAATTACGTGGATAATGCGAAAGTACAAAATCACATGGTGTGTCTCATTATTATGACGCCATTCACCTGAGCACAACCGTAGCGCATGAGCTTTTGTTACGAGTCTTCACATGACATTTTGGTCTGTGCCAACTCTGGCCAGAAAATCGTTTCATCGTTGTATGCTTTCTGCGCATGTGCAGAGTTTCAGGACACCCAGAGTTTTGTTTTGGATTCATTGCGCATGCAAATAGTCTCCAAAAACGCTATGCCATGAAAACACTGCATTTTGATTGCATACTTAGCAAGATAAGTATTCTTTGCAAGTTTGATAAAATGAGATACAGGTCTGCAATGGGAACACAAGGTTTAAAAAGGTATTGTGGTGCAGGAAATCTGACCCTACCTATGAATATGATTCTAGACTTTTTTGGCTGTTTAAAAAAATAAAAAATGTTAATACTCTATTCTTCGTGTGCATAAGGTGTCCTTTGCGTACTTTAGGCGCTTGTCTTCCGTGTACCTGCAGCAATAACAACAACCATAAGTACCAAATAGTGAACCTATTCCACCATATTAGCACATACAGCTGTCAAATAACATTAAAACAAATGTCGACCATCTCTAGTTTTTTATCTGGACCGTTGCCAGCACCACATGTTTTTTTTCTAGGCCCAAACGAAAGTACGGCTATATACCTGCAGTGTACGAGCCATGGCGTCCGTTCGGCATGTTTGCTGTGTTTCACCTTCGTCCAGAATTGGACAAGTGATACGGGAGTATCGGGCACGTCCTTGTCCGGCCACGCTGTATAGTGGTACTGGATTACCTGACGGCTCGAACCCGTGTCCACCTGCGATACGGGTATAGTGTGTTTCCAGTGAGCACAGTTTGTATATATGTGCCTGTGTATGGAGAAATGGGGCTTATGGGATTTGTTACCGGTGATAATGATCTATATTGCTTTTAAGCAACATGGTGGGTGTTTCATTGATGGAATGGCGTACAGTGGCAGATCTTGAGACTGTGCGGATCTACACCGGTGGCAAATCCCTTATCAAAATCATTGTCCCGAAATCATTCGCCATTCCATAAATTCCATCATTCTTCTAATAAGACATATAGTTCGATATCAGGCTAATGTAGTGTTATATTCGATCAGCACCTGCTCTAGTGACACCTTCCATATTCCACATGTATCCAGTCAATCGGCCACATGCATAGCACAGCCACGTGATGAAATGGTCACATACAACAAACGGATTGCTAACGTTTGAGCAACGTCTTACAACAGATGCATGCATGTGATCCTCAGCGGCTGTTCTGTCACGTTTCATGTATTCACATGTGATACTTTTTCCTACGTTAGTACACTGTACATGATTACGTTACTTGAGCCGAAATCCAAAACGTTACTTTAGCAACTGCAACACGAGCTATAAACATTATGTTCATACTTTATCTTGGCTTAATGGGAGACAATTGGCCCGGCTACGAGATATCCAAATTGTGTTGAAATGTGATAAAAGATGAACAAACTATTTTCTGAACACCCCTCGTATACGCCGTTGATACAAATGTCGCAATTTTGACGTCATTGATCGAAAACGTCATATCCGTTTTTACCACGCGTCATAAAAAAATTCTTCTAAAATTAAAAATAATTGGGATACATTGATAATGTTTGCGGCATATGGCTTTTAAATGATGTACAATTAAGAATACACAAACAAGTAAAAACTGAAAATTTTGTCATTAAGCCCAGTTTTCCCATGTCGCGGCTCATATATAATAACAAAAGGATAGGAAACGCGTAGGAATTCCAAGGTTCCTATAGGAATTCCTACCGTTTCCAAACCGAGCCGAGCCGGTTAATTTTCATATCAAAATACAATAACATGGTATTATATTCATGAGGTAACATGTGAAAATAATTCAAACTTATTATGTTCCTGTGAATGGAGCCATCGGGCTTATGGGTTTTGCGACCAGTGTATATCCATATCAGCCTGTGCATTCGCACAGTCTGATCAAGATCTACACTATTCGCCATGCCAGCAATGAAACACCCGTCATACTGCTAACAAGCAATATATATCGTTATCACACCGGTCATGCGTCTAACGAGCACTATATATTGTTATCCGGCTACATGTGTGGGCTATTTGATCCGGAGATACACTGGTCACAAACCCCATACGCCTCATTTCTCTAGTCACAGTCACATACTATGTATATTATACGTTGCGTGAATACACTGACGTAATTCGATAACGTCATGTGACGCCGTTCAACCAATGAACCGTCAGTTGTCAGTTCGTTGTAACCCGGCTATTTATTCCTGTATCTAGTCAAAGCAAGATACGACATGTTATCAGTCAGTACGTACATGTAGCCTATTTCACCAACATTGCAAAGTATACTTATCTATCAAAGTATACTTTGAGGGAGAAATGTTCAATTATAGGATAAATTTATTGATTTTTATTATACTGAATTTATTACATTATCACAGCCATAATTCTACATACTTGTAATCATCAAATATATGCAGTCGTTAGTTCTATAGGAAATAATGTATTTCGGGAAAAATTAATGATTTCTCTCTCAAAGTATACTTTGCTAGAAAAGTATACTTTGCAATGTTGGTGAAATCGGCTACTAATAACGTGCACATATCGTGATGAGAAGGTCTGCATCTACATGGTTTTCCATGACTGAAAGTGTGGTCGGTATGTGCTGGTCTTTATATTTATGCAGGTTTCCGTATAAATACAATATGTTGAACAATACTTCTGTAACAAAGAACCCACACTTCCAACGCTTCGGCACAGCGCCTTGTATGTGCTGGTATGTGCTGGTCTTTATATTTATGCAGGTTTCCGTATAAATACAATATGTTGAACAATACTTCTGTAACAAAGAACCCACACTTCCAACGTTTCGGCACAAGGCGGTGTGCCGAAGCGTTGGAAGAGTGGGTTATATATATTGTGCCGACACATTGGAAGAGTGTGTTCTAGACCTTGTGCCGAAAAGTTGGAAGAGTGGGTTATAGACCTTGTGCCGAAACGTTGGAAGTGTGGGAGACCGTGTGCCAAATAATTGGATCAGTGAGTTCTAGACATTGTGCCCAAACATTGGAGGAGTGGGTTTTAGACCTTTTGCCGAAATGTTGGAAGACTGGGTTCTAGACCTTGTGCCGAAACATCGGAAGAGTGGGTTGTAGACCTTGTACCGAAACATTGGAAGAGTGGGTTCTAGACCTTGTACCGAAACGTTGGAAGAGTGGGTTCTAGACCTTGTGCCATAACATTGGATGAGTGGAATCTAGACATTGTGCCGAAACATCGGAAAAGTGAGCTCTAGACCGTCTGACATTGTGCCGAATTGTTGGAAGAGTGGGTTCTCGACATTGCTGCGAAACATTAGAATAGTGGGTTCTAGACATTGTGCCGAAACGTTGGAAGAGTGGGTTCTATACATTTATCAATACATTGGAAGAGTGGATTTTAGACCGTCTGCCGAAACATCGGAAGAGTGGGTTCTAGACCGTGTACCGAAACATTGGAAGAGAGGGTTCTAGACCTTGTACCGAAACGTTGGAAGAGTGGGTTCTAGACCTTTTGCCCTAACATTGGATGAGTGGAATCTAGACATTGTGCCGAAACATCGGAAAAAGTGAGCTCTAGACCTTGTGACAGTGTGCCTAAGTGTTGGAAGACTGGGGTCTCGACATTGCCGCGAAACATTAGAAGAGTGGGTTCTAGACCTTGTGCCGAAACATTGGAAGAGTGGGTTCCAGTTCTTGTGCCGAAACGTGGGTTCTAGACCTTGTGCCGAAACATTGGAAGAGTGGGTTACAGGCGTTGTGCCGAAACATTGGAAGAGTGGATTATAGACCTTGTGCGAAACATTGGAAGAGTGGGTTCTATACATTGTGCCGAAAATTGGAAGAGTGGATTTTAGACCTTTGGCCGAAACATTGGAAGAGTGGGTTATATACATTGTGCCGAAACGTTGGAAGAGTGGGTTCTATACATAGTGCCGAAACGTAGGAAGAGTGGGTTCTAGATATGGTGTTGAAACATTGGAAGAGTGGGATTTAGACATTGTCCGAAATATTGGAAGAGTGGGTTCTCGACATTGTGCCGAAATATTGGAACAGTGGATTATAAACCTTGTGCCGAAACATTGGAAGAGTGGGTTGTAGACCTTGTGCCGAAACATTGGAAGAATGGGTTCCAGACCTTGCCGACCGAAGCATCGGAAGGTTGGTATTCTCGACCTTGAGACATTGTGCCGAAGTGTTGGAAGAGTGGGTTATGGACATTGTGCCGATACATTGGATGAGTGGGTTACATACCTTGTGCCGAAACATTGGAATAGTGGGTTCCAGGCCTTGTGCCGAAACGTAGGAAGAGTGGGTTCTCGACATTGTGCAGAAACATTGGAAGTCGGGTTCTAGACAGTGTGCCGAACCATTGGAATAGTGGGTTCTAGACCTTGTGCCGAAACATTGGAAGAGTGGTTTATAGACCTTGTGCCGAAATATCGAAAGAGTTTGTTCTAGACCTTGTGATATTGTGCCGAAGCGTTGGAAGAGTGGGTTCTAGTACTTGTACTGAAACATTGGAAGAGTGGGTTGTAGACCTTGTGCCGAAATATCGGAAGAGTGGGTTCTAGACCTTCCGACATTGTGCCGAATCGTTGGAAGAGTGGGTTCTATAACTTGTGCCGAAACATTGGAAGAGTGGGTTCTTGACCTTGTGCCGAAACGTTGGAAGAGTGGGTTCTCGCCTCTGCACCGAAACATTGGAAGTGTGGGTTCTAGACAGTGTGTCGAACCATTGGAATAGTGGGTTCTAGACCTTGTGCCGAAACATTGGAAGAGTGGATTTAAGACCGTGTGCCGAAACATCGGAAGAGTGTGTTCTAGACCTTGTGATATTGTGCCGTAGCGTTGGAAGAGTGGGTTCTAGACCCTGTGCCGAAACATTGGAAGAGTGGGTTCCAGTTCTTGTGCCGAAACGTGGGTTCTAGACTTTGTGCCGAAACATTGGAAGAGTGGGTTACAGGCGTTGCCGACATTGGAAGGTGCCGAAACATTGGAAAGTGGATTATAGACCTTGTGCGAAACATTGGAAGAGTGGGTTCTATACATTGTGCCGAAAATTGGAAGAGTGGATTTTAGACCTTTGGCCGAAACATTGGAAGAGTGGGTTATATACATTGTGCCGAAACGTTGGAAGAGTGGGTTCTATACATAGTGCCGAAACGTAGGAAGAGTTGGTTCTAGATATTGTGTTGAAACATTGGAAGAGTGGGATTTAGACATTGTGCCGAAATATTGGAAGAGTGGGTTCTCGACATTGTGCCGAAATATTGGAACAGTGGATTATAAACCTTGTGCCGAAACATTGGAAGAGTGGGTTGTAGACCTTGTGCCGAAACATTGGAAGAATGGGTTCCAGACCTTGCGCCGAAGCATCGGAAGGGTGGTATTCTCGACCTTGAGACATTGTGCCGAAGTGTTGGAAGAGTGGGTTATGGACATTGTGCCGATACATTGGATGAGTGGGTTACATTCCTTGTGCCGAAACATTGGAATAGTGGGTTCCAGGCCTTGTGCCGAAACGTAGGAAGAGTGGGTTCTCGACATTGTGCAGAAACATTGGAAGTCTGGGTTCTAGACAGTGTGTCGAACCATTGGAATAGTGGGTTCTAGACCTTGTGCCGAAACATTGGAAGAGTGGATTCTAGACCGTGTGCCGAAACATCGGAAGAGTGTGTTCTAGTCCTTGTGATATTATGCCGAAGCGTTGGAAGTGTGGGTTCTAGACCCTGTGCAGAAACATTGGAAGAGTGGGTTCCAGTTCTTGTGCCGAAACGTGGGTTCTAGACCTTGTGCCGAAACATTGGAAGAGTGGGTTACAGGCGTTGTGCCGAAACATTGGAAGAGTGGATTATAGACCTTGTGCGAAACATTGGAAGAGTGGGTTCTATACATTGTGCCGAAAATTGGAAGAGTGGATTTTAGACCTTTGGCCGAAACATTGGAAGAGTGGGTTATATACATTGTGCCGAAACGTTGGAAGAGTGGGTTCTATACATAGTGCCGAAACGTAGGAAGAGTGGGTTCTAGATATGGTGTTGAAACATTGGAAGAGTGGGATTTAGACATTGTGCCGAAATATTGGAAGAGTGGGTTCTCGACATTGTGCCGAAATATTGGAACAGTGGATTATAAACCTTGTGCCGAAACATTGGAAGAGTGGGTTGTAGACCTTGTGCCGAAACATTGGAAGAATGGGTTCCAGACCTTGCGCCGAAGCATCGGAAGGTTGGTATTCTCGACCTTGAGACATTGTGCCGAAGTGTTGGAAGAGTGGGTTATGGACATTGTGCCGATACATTGGATGAGTGGGTTACATACCTTGTGCCGAAACATTGGAATATTGGGTTCCAGGCCTTGTGCCGAAACGTAGGAAGAGTGGGTTCTCGACATTGTGCAGAAACATTGGAAGTCTGGGTTCTAGACAGTGTGCCGAACCATTGGAATAGTGGGTTCTAGACCTTGTGCCGAAACATTGGAAGAGTGGTTTCTAGACCTTGTGCCGAAATATCGGAAGAGTTTGTTCTAGACCTTGTGATATTGTGCCGAAGCGTTGGAAGAGTGGGTTCTAGAACTTGTACCGAAACATTGGAAGAGTGGGTTGTAGACCTTGTGCCGAAATATCGGAAGAGTGGGTTCTAGACCTTCCGACATTGTGCCGAATCGTTGGAAGAGTGGGTTCTAGAACTTGTGCCGAAACATTGGAAGAGTGGGTTCTTGACCTTGTGCCGAAACGTTGGAAGAGTGGGTTCTCGCCTTTGCGCCGAAACATTGGAAGTGTGGGTTCTAGACAGTATGTCGAACCATTGGAATAGTGGGTTCTAGACCTTGTGCCGAAACATTGGAAGAGTGGATTCTAGACCATGTGCCGAAACATCGGAAGAGTGTGTTCTAGACCTTGTGATATTGTGCCGAAGCGTTGGAAGAGTGGGTTCTAGACCTCGAGCCGAAATATTGGAAGAGTGGGTTTTATAACTTGTACCGAAATATTGGAAGAGTGGGTTCCATGCATTGTGCCAAAATATTGGAAGAGTGGGATCTAGACCTTGTGCGTAAACGTTGGAAGAATGGGTTATTGACCTTGTGCCGAAACATCGGAAGAGTGGGTTCTAGACATTGTGCCGAAACATTGGAAGATTTGGTTCTCGCCTTTGCACAGAAACATTGGAAGTGTCGGTTCTGGACCTTGTACCGAAACATTGTAAGAGTGAGTTCTAGAGCTTGTGCAGAAACGTTGGAAGAGTGGCTTTTCGACCTTGTGCTGAAACATCGGAAGAGTGGGTTCTCGACCTTGTACCGAACATTGTAAGAGTGGGTTGTCGCCTTTGTGTCGAAGTGTTGGAAGAGTGGGTTCTAGACATTGTGCCGAAACATTGGAAGAGTGGGTTCTCGCCTTTGCGCTGAAACATTGGAAGTGTCGGTTCCAGGCCTTGTTCCGAAACATTGGAAGATTGGGTTCTAGACCTTGTGCCGAAACATTGGAAGAGTGGTTTCTCGCCTTTGTGCCGAAACATTGGAAGAGTGGTTTCTCGCCTTTGTGCCGAAACATTGGAAGTGTGGGTTCTGGACATTGTGCGGAACCATTGGAAGAGTGGGTTCTGACCTTGTGCGGAAACGTTGGAAGAGTGTGTTCTAAACATTGTGCAGAAACATTGGAAGAGTGGGTTCTAGATCTTGTGCCGAAGTATTGGAAAAGTGTGTTCTAGACCTTGTGCCGAAACATGGAATAGTGGTTTCTTATCGTTTCAATAAAAAGGACAGCAAACGTTCTGAACTTACCTCTTGACAGAGAAATTCCCTAATCGTAAACTCGGAGCGGGCGACCTCAGAAATCAAAGTAACGGATATGGCACCGTAATTAGTTTCTCCCTCATTTGGCCAGTATTGAATGCATTTCGTCTGTAATACGATGTATATAATCATTATATTAGAGTGGAATTAAATAGAAAATAAATTAAACTTCGAAATATATTTTGTAAGCTGATAGATAATGACAATACAATGACAATACAAACCACATGCAGAAAACCACATCGAAATATTTTAATACGATCAAAAGTTAAGAAACTTTTCATATCAATACAATATTATGCAAATATATGCACATTATTTCCAAACTAATTATAAAAGTCGTAATAAAACACGTAGCGACGAAACCAAGAAACCCCGAATTCGATTCCCACCTCCACCGCTGCGAATGGTCGATTCGGCGTGTCCTTGGGCAACACAACTTCGTGCAGTTTAATTATTAAACGTTTCTTCGTCACGCTGATCTTCGTCCCGTCGTCACGAAGAAGCGAAGAGACTAAATGTCCCTAACGAGCCACCATAGTAATGGGATTTGTAATGGGCATTTTTGTGTGTGTCACCGGTCCGAGCATTTCACCTGTGATTCTAACATCAGTGGTATTTAGGCAGTAATTGTTGTACTAAAATGTGCAGATACTTGTGATTTGTAAGACTGGTATATTGGTGTAATGGGTGTAAACTTCGCAATTAAGTAAATCATATTCATACATGTACTCATATGTGGCTGTGACTGGAGAAATGGGTCTTATCTGATTTGTGACCAGTGTAACTCATGATCAAATTGCACGTTCCTGTCGTCTGACAACGAGTTGCATTGCTTGTCAGAAGCAAGCATGGACTAAACGACGGACTAGCGAACGGTACATATCCTGATAAGAATGTGCAAATGCACAGGCTGCTCTAGATCTACACTGGTTCCAAAACCCATAAGCCACATGTATCTAGTCAGAGACACATATGCCGGAATTACACCCTGGGAGATCTCCAGGGTGTCCGGCTTAGAGAGGTATCACTGTGAATCAGGCATGTGATCATTCCGAGCCATTATTGTGTGTTATGCGATCACGTACAGACAGCATCACATGAGATAAATTACCAAAAAACTCATAAAAAATAAAACCACAGATGTTTTCTTGGTGTCCGGTTTAGAGAGGTTGCTATTGTACTATTATTTGACACATTGGTAGAAATGTTGCTGCGTAAACTGCTGTTAAAGTGTCACCAATTAGTATGTAGTCATACATGTTACTATACAAAATGGACGCTATACGCGGCTTCTGATCAGATATGAAATAGTGCACTAGCATACTATAGCATTTATTGGTCAATATGTATAGGTTATTTAATATGTATGTGGATATATGCATGAATTTCGTAGCGTGCGGTATTGCGCGACGTTAGCAGCGCAATATATTTTGCGCGGACGAAATAATTGCACGTAACCACATACAAATCAAATAACGTTTGTATTATACATGTAGCCTACATCACTTACAATTTACAAATATATAACATATACATTAATTAACTATTTTCGAGATGAAACGTAGTCCCTGCACTGACCAATAAGAATTCACGAGGTGTCAATATGAAGAAAAAATCATTGTCGGCTTGCGTTTCATGGGGTTTCTATGGGAATGAATTGAACGTACGCATATAATAACGTACTATACACGTACAGTAGCGCTTTTCTGCAGGTCAACTATACGTACTATACCAATACTATACGTATACTATCCCAAATACGATATGTTTTCTATACGATATGCATATAATATAAACGTACGGTATGTTTGTACCGTACATACCAACCTATATCGTATAGTATACCATTCAAATCGTACGTTTATACGATTTGTATACATGTGTATAAGTCTGGTACGTTTGTATCGTACAAACATACCATATTTCTGTACGGTATAAATGTACCAGAATACCGTAAATGTATACGATATATTAACGGTGTTGCCGTGTACTATTTGCCCTAATATTTGGTCCGCCCCTAATATTTGGTCCTCTTTGGAGTCGAGAATTTCTTTAAAATGAGAGGTGTTTTCAGTAGAATGAAAAGCCACACTTCGGGTATGGTATATTCATACCATATCCGTACTGATATATCGTATATACGAACGGATATCGTATGTTTGTATAATATTCGTATAGTACGTTTGTATAATATAAACAAACTGTACTATACGATGATACGGTACAAACATACCAATATTATATGATCATACGATATGCTCATTAAATATACCAATACTATATGATTACGATATGTATACGATATTAGTATATACAAATAGGTAAGGAGCAGAAAAACGCTACTGTACTTATTATATACGTACTTTTGTTTCCCATTGAGAAACATAATGCAACGCAAAACGTCAATATTTTTCCATATTGACGTCTCTCGAGTTCATATTGGTCAGTGCCGGAATTACGTTTCCCCTCGCAAACTATTTATTTCTAAATCGCCACTAACGTGTTTATTTTATTTACATTTTGTATATTTGTTGAAGTGCATATACGTTGCGAATGATGTACGTATATAATAAACAGGTTATTTGATGTGTATGTGGATATATGCCACTCGTTCCGCCACGCAACGATATTGAGCGCTGCGGAACTCGTGCATATATCCACATACACATCAAATAACCTATACATATGGTAGATGTTATGGCTCACAATGCTGAATTACAATTTGTCGGCTGCTGTTCATTTGCTTAAATTTTCAGTTGTATCAACGAAAACATAGTTTGGCATCATTCCAATGGACATAGTTATAAAGTGCTATCAAACATTTTATTATTGAGAAACAATACAAAACTGTTATAATAACAGACAGAAAGCTTGTTTTCTCGCATGACCGAAATAGGATATGAATACTAGAGAAAACGAGCAGGGGCTCACGGATACCTGCGACCGACGCCTAGACCGACGAACCAAAACAATAACGCAAAATCAAAATTGTTAAGTGTTTGTGTAACGGACGGACGGACGGACGACCGGACTGTAAGACGAAAACCATATGCATTCTATCCCTCGTATTACTTTCCTACAGTGGAACCTCTCTAAACTGGACACTGTGGACTCTATGGAATTTCGAGAGCTCACATACTTGACGTACAACTGTAAACTCTATACACTGGACATCCTTCGGACCTCCATGATGTCCGGTTTGGAGAGATTCCATTGTACATATACAGGTAATTATCGTTATCTCGAAGTTGACCTGACTGAGCAAAATATATCGACATCGAGATAAAGAGAATCAGCTGTATTAGACACGCATGTGATTTCAAATAATTTGTACCTAAAAAACATTAGTCTCGTGAAAAATATTTACAAAATGTTACAAATGTTATTTTCGACGTCATTTCAAGAAATATATTTCATGTAAAGTCGCACATGTTCTTGGGTAGAAAATCACGTGACGTGTCTCATATTTGAATATTTTATAACAAAAGGTTACATACCGCTCCATTTTCCATGCAACCAGTGAGCATGACGATGTTGTATACGTTCTGTGACCAAACCATTCGCCATATATCGTCTACTGTAGACTTCATTGCACCTAATTTAAAATATTTACAAGGTGCATGATAACGTGGTTATAACAACAACAACGGTGGCTGAAAGTGTTGAAATATTGCCCACTCCAAAGTAAGTATTATTTGATATTTTCCTTAATATAAAACGGATTTTGATGAAATATAACTCAGCAAACGCGTCTTCATCAGCTGCATTTGGTCTTCCCGGACTTCAGCACAGACTTATGTCGTTTTTGCCGACACGGAAATCGATTCTTCGCAAAAACGAAAGAAGTTTGGGCCAAAGTACACAGACCACAAAATGCAGCTTAACATCAAAATCCGTTAAGTAATAAGGACAATATAAAAGAATACGTATTTTTAATCGGATGGATTCTGGAAGTTTCAGTACTTGTTGTTGTTGTTAGTACCACGTGATCATACACCTTGATTTAAGCGGGTTGCCAATTAAATACGACGCAACTATTGAAGGCAATGCTCCCGAAAGCGATGAAGCTGCATATAACGGAGAGTTTGCATACAACAATAAGGTTATACTGAAGAGAACAACTAGGCAGTTATCGTGAACATATATGTGACCGTGACTGGAGGATGTATATAATTATGTAACTGTAACGGATCAAATCGCACACTTCTGTCACCTGATCACGATATATATTGCTTGTTAGCAGCTTACCAGTTTAGGTGTTTCATTGCTGAAATGGCCAACAGTGCACATTCTGATCGGACTGTGCGGATGCACATGCTGATTTTAATGTACACTGGTAGCGAAACCCATACGCAACATTTCTCCAGTCACGCACATACAAATGGGGAGTTGAAAAGACACGTAACAATAAGTATGTGTTAAAACAGCAGTTGACACAAACCATAAATTAGTTTAACAGTTTTATTTCCACACATTCCAAATCAATAATCAGGCTTACTATATTGCATATGATGGGCTCTCGCTGTTTCAGGAATTAGGTCATACAACGATACATTTGGCTCCAATCATAATTGCTTCATAAGAGTGATGTGATATATGAATATAATATATGTGAATATTGTTTTATTACTGTATACTATGTTGTACATTGAGTTGCCATCTCCGCCATCTTTGTATGTACAAGCTATCGTACAGTTTCACCTCTTCGACCGTTTGACACATACAGCAAATTATATAACAGTAAGACTAAACATGTGGTGCAATACATCATAGACATATATGAAAACAGCGTGCTATAAATATTATGTCAGACAACTGTGCAAAAGACGAGATATCTGAGCATTTCTTCCATCAATCTCAAAATACATTTCAATGTGTAAGCTTTTCTATCTGATGAACAGTTTATTGGTAGTGTGTACGTTACCCATAAGCAGAGCCATGTCTTCTCGCAAAGTAAGTCAATGCACTATAGGAATGAATGGCCTTTTTGTGGAATTTAAGGCCGGAAGGCCTTCGTCCAGTATTCCCGTGACTTTTCCAAGTTTATATCCCCCGATAAATTCCACAAAAAGGCCATTCATTCCTTATAATTCCAGCATTTGAAATAAATTCATCAAGAAAATGTGGTTATTTTCCGTTTTCTTAAGAATTATTTTAACCTCGCCTCACGGTTACTGCCTAAACCTGATCACAGTTGCTATGAATTTATTGTATTCATCCGCACAGCTGCGATTGTTAAGGCCGCCATTTAAATCGGGTTTCGTTTTCCACTATTTTCCTCATCATAAAATCATTTTACGGGACGCTAGGCACAATTAAAAGTTTGCATACGCGCATTGACATACGGCAGTCATTTGTTTACATGGACAGCAATGACAGCGCACCTGTAGAAAGTTGTTCGGCGTGGGAGTTTACTGGGATATAAATTTTGGACACAATCCTTGCTACGGGCCAATCAAATGTTAGGGAATTGTGTAAATATAGTTTGTGCTGGAATTATTCACTGGTAACTGCGTACATGTCATTGGATTTGATACAATATGTATGGTAATACTGGTGTATATTGACAGCATTGTGTATTTATCTGACTGTTACACAGCCATTACTGGATTCTCAACAAATTGTGATGAAAACAACAAACAAATTGTATTTTTGTATATGTCATATTATTTGTGGTATAGGTCAAAAGCAACACAGGGTAAAACCGTCTGATGATTTGTGCACTCTAAGATAGTCAACATAGCAACTCCATGTGCTGCATAGTGTACAGAAACAAGCTAATGTTCACATATATGTTATACATATATCCATCACATTTCGGAAGCAATTATCTTTGAATCAAACGATGATCAAGCATACATTTCTCAATTCTTCGTGCGAGTTGTACACGTATTTTCATCCCTATAATTGAGATCAAGCTAACATTAGAATTGTGTGTATTCCCTTATGCTATAAATGTATTTTTTGTAGGCCTTTCGAGGATATATTTGTAAGTGTTCATATGTGTGCATACATAGCTTCTACTCGTCCATGACTGACTTGACTTGAAATTGGCATTCACAGAAGTAATACTAGTATGCACATGAGGCAGGGCTCCAGATAAGGAATCAGTAATTGAGTATTGTCACTCCATCATATCTGAAGCAATTGGGTATTTCAAAATCTGAATTGGGTAAAATGAAATCACACTACTGTTTACACAACAACAGACAGCGATACTTGAATAATTTGCTTGGAAACAAAAACATGTCTTGGCATTTCATTATATTGTTCTAATGAAATACCAAGATGTGTTTTCGTGGAAAATACGAAACAAATGCTATAAATTTGATCTGTTTATCGTTTTCTGCAGCATGATAAATGTACCACAAATTTTGTATTGCTTTTTGATACTCGCTACTCCTGATTTCAATTGGGTTTTTGGCAATTTTAATTGGGTATTTACGCAAATACGCAGCTTATCTAGACTGTGCTTGAGACACGATCAAGGCAGGTCGCCAACCACTCAACAACCACTAACTCAAGCGACGTGATTCGACACGGCATCATGTTTGTGAAAATTTATACCGCTATACAATTACATGCATAATTATGTAACTAGACGTTAACTGAGCTAAATTCGTTGAAACGAGTATGGTGAGGTTGTGAAAACAGCCCTTAGAGTGAGAGTTTATACAGGTAAACGCATATGATAATTAGGATATCCAGAAACGAAGCACCGTGTTTCTTACTTCAACCGACTGACTAAATGTAACAGGCACGATCGATAATAACACTTGTGAGCAGTCAGTACAATCTATGTCATCAAAAGCGAAAGTTATGTTAAAACTAATACAAGAGTCGATGTGAAATCCGCTGACTTTTGCTGTTCACATTATCCAAGTACACACACTGGGGCACAGATTATCCCACCAACATGATGAAAACAGTGCAGATCCAGGGGGTGTTTCACTAAACTTGATATGACTAAAATGTTCGTAAGTGCAATTTTAGGATCGTCTGGAAATTTCAATCGATGGATTTACATTTATTGAGCATAGGTTGCATATACAGCCTATGCTCAATAAATGTAAATCCAATAATTGTTTACAAGAAAATATTGTTAATGTGACATTTACAGACTATCATAGTTTTGCACTTACGAATATTTTAGTCGTACGAAGCTTAGTGAAACGGCCCCCAGATGAGCCGGCGTGTGACGAGCCGTCTCATCAGGATTTGCAAATTTTGAAAGTAATTTTCACATTTTTTAGAACAAAAACCACACCCTGTTCATAAATGGACATTTTGTGACAATTGGATTGGCTGCATAAATAACATATCAAAATCCATTCCAGTTACCTAGGGGTGAAAGGGTTAACACATGTCCATGGACTATCTATATGGCACCTACCTTGTGACGCTATGTACTGTTTTGACGGGTTGTATCCCTGGAATTAGAAAGTTTAGATGAATGTCAGTATTATGTACATGTATGTGTTAACTATCCTGGATGCAGGTATACGTGCGTGTATGTATGGTATATTATTGTTCGCACTACTTTCTAAGCCCATCACTGGACAAATATACATTATTACTAGATTTAATGATTAATCGTGTTATAGGAAGCGGAACATCAATACACGGATGGGACATTCATTGTACACTTGGCTGAACTATAACTATTAGGGTGAATATATACGGAAAGGATAAAGAAACGCAGGGTAAACATTTGAGGTGATTTAAAGTGATGTGTTTGCTGTTACATGTATATACAATATTGTATACATGTATGAGTATTAAAAAAAACATCTTTAGTCAACACATTACCAAAATTGCATTAGATTTTGACCGATAATTCATTAGTAATTGAATCACAATTGACGGTACCCCCCAATATCGCACAGTGAAATCCTCTGTTTTGTCAGTATCTCGTATGCCCCCCTCGCGCATCTGTCACAGCCCTGATTATCTTGTGCATGGAATTCATCAGTGCATTTATCCTTCTTATTGGGATATTGTTCCACTCTTCCAACAATGCAGTCCTTAGTTGGTCGAGATTAGAAGGGGTTTTCCGACACCCCCTTATCCTCCTGTCAAGTTTGTCCCACAGATGTTCGATTGGGGACAAATCGGGACTGTGCGCTGGCCAGTCGAGTGGGTTAATGTTATGGTCAGTGAGAAAGTATTGACAAACTCTGGCTACATGGGGCCTGGCATTATCATGCTGGAAAATTAGTTGACGCTGTTGCACAAATGGAACAACAACCGGGCGGAGGATTTCATCCCTATATCTTACGGCGGTTAAATTCCCGGCTACCACAATCAACGGTGACTTTACCCCGTGAAATATCCCTCTCCAGACCATAACCGAGCCACCCCAAACCTCTACCTCTCAAGAACGCAAGCGTCGGCGAAGCGTTCCCCACGACGTCGGTATACACGACGTCGACCGTCCGGACGAAAAAGAGTGAACCGGGACTCATCTGTGAAAAATACTTGTCTCCATTGCCTCATTGGAAATCGTCTGGGAGCATGTGCCGCCAACCAAACCATACGACGCGCGCGACGTGCATGAGTGAGAGGCAGACCAACGTAGGGACGACGTGCTCGCAGACCAACCTCGCGCAATCGATTTCTTACAGTTTTGGGGTGAATGTGGCGATTATGATTGCCTACCGTGTTAATAGCGGTTTCAGTGGCACAAACGTGGCGATTACGTAGGTGGGCGAGACGAATAGCCCTGTCTTGACGTCGCGACGTTACGCGCGGACGTCCCGATCTCAGTCGGTCGGCAACCCTTCCGGTCTCTCTCAGACGACGGACTATGGTGGAAACATTCACACCGAACTGCATAGCAACCTGCTGTTGCGTTTGACCTTGCATTAGCAATGCAATAGTCTGACCCCTCTGAACTTCCGTCAGACGTACCATGATTGTGAGAGCTATAAATTCAGTGTAAATAGCAGAAAACGATGTGTATACCTCAAGCGTATCAAGTGGTATGACAAAATGTGACGAACTTATCATCATCATGCTGCACGTGTTTTT
The DNA here is from genome assembly GCA_029237695.1 of Conchocele bisecta. Taxonomy (NCBI): domain Eukaryota; kingdom Metazoa; phylum Mollusca; class Bivalvia; order Lucinida; family Thyasiridae; genus Conchocele; species Conchocele bisecta. The sequence goes on along the minus strand of CM055274.1, from coordinate 19,969,174 downwards.
GGCTTGTTATAACTTTCTCTATGTGGTACGGTGCATTACACGGTTGAGTAACTTTAGGCACCGGTTTGTGTGCACAGTGACCAAGATAGTTGCCTGACCGGTTTTCATATAATTTTTAGGCCAAGCATAATTAATGCGTATATTGTTACCCTGCGTTTCTTTATCCTTTCAGCATACATGGAAAAGAGGCTTATGTAAGGAGTTATCCATATAAAATACATCCCAAACTGTGATATATACCAATATGTTCGAATGTGTCTGAAGTTTATCACAGAGGCGGCATGAATTGGCATAAATGGTGGCATTGTGTGAGTGATCCAAGATGGAGCTCCCTCGCATTTAATTCCTTAAAATCCAATATGTGAACAATAAGTTATGCTTATGGTTTTGCCCTAGTTTCTCGACCAATGAAAGTATAGCATTTCGTCTCAAGTAATCACATATTACGAATATATCTACTAAATGTATTCATTAAATGTTCCAATACGTAGGACAGTTATAATTATTTATATCTAGACGTCACACCTTGTTGTCGGAAATTCACATGGCACGCATCCTGTTGTGACGTGCACATTTGCGCTGCGATGTCAGACGGCCAATAACGTAGTAGTATCGCAAGTTGGAAGCGCGTATGAGTGGGACGTGCATTGAAAACAGAGAGAAGGCGGGGCAACCAATACATAGAGAATAGTAGGTTAGTGCCGTGAATGGGTAAACATATCTGACAAGTCTCAGGAAACGGGATGTGCGAGGCTCTGTCAAGCACATCCCGTTTCCGTGCCGCGCCAGGTATAGTTTCCTATTCACGGCACTAACCTACTATTCTATGTATCCCGTCAACACCTACAAATGGCTATAAAATGCAAAAATATAAACCCCAGCCACCGCACATATTCATACGCAGTGATTAGGTCGTATTGACAGGATATCAAAAATGTTTCACGGCACCATGTTTCACGGCACAGACGCACTGTGTTGACGGGATAAGTTAAGTTATAGTTCACTACTCGGTACGAAATTAATTTATTAAATATTCAATATGTGCACTATAACTATTTCTACATTTTACATCGAAGCAAGATAACATCAAGTAGCAAAACTTGAGGAATACATGCTGGGAACAATAATTATGGTCTGTTTAAAGTGCATTCATCGCAAACTTTAACCAAACCAAATGTTTAATGGAACAGCTTATGGTTTTATTACTTATATTAATAATTCACATTTCATTGTCTGATAGTTTCAAAAATTTAAATAACGAAATACGTATGACGATACAAGTTAGAATCATAATGTTTAATGTTATTTTCTTGCAATGCATGGATTAGCGACGTTGCTGGTCAATAGCGTGTCGTTATTGACAGCGTTTTGGAGAGTAATGGCGTCAAACAAAAAAAAAAAAGCATCAGTCAACAGCGTCGCGTGAGGTCACGTGGGGTTAATACATTTGTATGTGTATCGAAACTTAAACACAATTGGCTGGATATGGAAATAACATGCAAAATACATTGTTTGCAATGTAAATATACATAGGCATGCATACAGACTTTCCGTAATATACTGTTCTGCTCTACAGGCAATGCACGATACCATCATTAACGAAGTTAATGGATTTTGCAGGCAGAACATAACCTGAAATTAACCAAGAAAGGAAACGGGCTATTTCAAATATACGTACATTTATAAGACTGGCATTGATATAATCGGAATTCGGATCCCCTGGAATACACGGTAACTGCACTCTATTCTTGTCATCTGGAATGAACAGGATACAGGAATTACATGGACGTACATATACCGAAACTAAAACAACACAATGCCTGTTTCCAATAGATAATTATATGAGAGGAACGCATTTTTCGCTATACATATATGTTTTGATATCGGTGAACCATTGCACGCTTTTATTTGTAATATATATACTAGGATTATCCTAGAAATACGTCTACAGTGGAACCCTGTAAACCGGACATATACAAAAGTGAGTGCTGCTTAATTTTGTATAGGTTTCCTTGCTATTTTTCTCCGATGATAATGTCTGTTCATGATCAGAAAGCAACCACGCGTGTCTTGAAGTGGTCATCTAGTATCTGTTTTACAGTGATACCTCTCTAAACCGGACACCCTGGGACCTCATCATGTTGAACTGTATAACACAATATAAATACAAACTACACCAGTCAGTTTCAACGGTACCGGACCTGTAGCCTATTGCATCAAACTTACAAAGTATACCTATCTAGCAAAGTATACTTTGAGAGAGAAATTTTCAATTTAAAGATAAATTTATTAATTTTGATTATACTGAATTTATTACATTATTACATTAATGTAATAAATTCAGTATAATCATTATGCATGATTTTAATCATCAAATATATGCAGTCGTTAGTTCTATATGAAATAATGCATTTCAGGAAAAATAAATGATTACTCCCTCAAATTATACTTTGCTAGAAAAAGTATACTTTGCAATTTTGGTGAAATCGGCTGCTGGTGATAGCGCGATAGTCAGTACATAGATAGGTTAATATGAAGATGTTGAACATATGTTAATTGTTTTCCCACACTACAACATTAGCAAACGTGACTGACGAACATTCATAGCGGGCAATAGTATTTTCGAAATACGAATACGTCAAGGATAATCATACTATAAGCATGGGAAGAAGCAGCAACAGAATAATAAATCCAACTAGAGCAGCTTGAGCTGCATCAACGGTTTGAGCCTCAAACATTGATTTCATGTGTAACTAAGCTTTAGCCCAAGGTGTAAACTATCGGTTACAAAAAGAATTTCAATTTTTTTTAAAAACTTCAAATGCCTACAACTCTCTCATTTGGGCAGATAGCCAAAAACTACCAGCGAAACGGAGATAGAGAATTTTGTTGGCTTTTTAATGCAAAAAAAATATTTGAAATCGGTTAGATAATACAAAAGTTATGACCATTTCAAATTTGAAAAATTGAAAAAAATCGTCCAAGTTTGAAAGGCAATAGAATCAGAACTATTCAAGCCATTGCTCTGAAAAATATCATCTTCTGTGCGGATGAATGTCCCGCGTGACGCTGTCAAAAAATTATGTTGCCACAGCATATCAGTTCGTATATAAAACCAGTGTCTGATACAGCCCACCATACCTGTCTGGCCTCCACCTCGAAGTTTGTCAGCTGTACACACTGTTCTAGGCGGCTAAGTTTATATGCTCGTTCTCAAACTTCAAATGCATGTAGCTCGCGCATTTGAGCAGATAGCTAAAAACTACCAGGGAGTCGGAGATAGAGAATTTTATTGGCTTTTTAATGCAAAAAATATATTTGAAATCGGTTGAATAATAAGGAAGTTATGACCATTTCAATTTTTTTTAAAAACTTCAAATGCCTACAACTCTCTCATTTGGGCAGATAGCCAAAAACTACCAGTGAAATTGAGATAGAGAATTTTGTTGGCTTTTTAATGCAAAAAAAATATTTGAAATCGGTTAGATAATACAAAAGTTATGACCATTTCAAATTTGAAAAATTGAAAAAAACGTCCAAGTTTGAAAGGCAATAGAATCAGAACTATTCAAGCCATTGCTCTGAAAAATATCATCTTCTGTGCGGATGAATGTCCCGCGTGACGCTGTCAAAAAATTATGTTGCTGAGATTACTGTACAAATTGGAAACTGTTTTCAAAGACCACCCGTTAAAATAAAATAAAAATCTGAAATTGTTGATTTTTTTCATTTTTCTCAATTTCACATGTCTATAGCTCTCTCATTTGAGCAGATAGCCAAACATTGTCAGCGAAGCGAAGATAGAGAATTCTCGCAGCTTTACAATTCAAAAAGAATTTTTGAAATCGGTTGGAAAATAAGGAAGTTATAGGGAATTATATGATATATGACGTCACTTCCGGTTTCGTAAAAAGTGACGTCATGAGAATTCTGAAAATTGCGTTATTCTCGTCTCACTGTTGATGCGAATCGGTATGCAAAATTTGAAGTCGATCCGACCAGCGGTTTGGGCTGTAGTCTCGACGGCTGAATAAAAAGAAAAAAAAGAAAAAAAAAACCAACGAAAACAAAAGGTTTGAGGAATCAAATTCCTCAAACCTAATAATAAAAACACAAGGGTATATTAAGCTATTCCCATGGCTGGCTGCCTTGATGCTAAAATGAGCATACATTATGTAAGTTCTCAGGCAGTGACCTTGACCTTGGGTGTTCAGATGAATGGTGTATGCGAACCAAAGCGTGATCCCGAGACACACATTTCTTTGCGAAAAAGCATTAGCGAAGCACATTTGCCCTACAACTTACAAACAAGGTGAAGATGCATTAACAAGCAGATACGCACGTAAATGGATTATCGTTATATCCCATCCTGCCTATCGACGAGGGGATAATACTACTAGTTTCATAAATCCGTCTAAATCGCCTCCTACATGCATACATATCCCGTATCTGTTTCTCTTTTTGTTGTGCAGCTTATTTGCCTGGAGAGTGTCATACTGCAGGCCATAGGGGAGATCCTAAAATACACAACGCATGCTATACTCCATAATATATTAGTAGTACATAGTGGATATTGAATGAGTGAAGATATAATATAATTATGTTGAACTAGTTTATTTGATTTTATAATAAACGAGGCTATACATGTTAAGTATGTTCATGATTACAAAGCACAAATATGTATTTTGCGGGCTCATAGTATTGAATTGCAGTGGGACTTAGCTACGCCTGACACAGCATGCAAATGCAGTTACTGTAGTGCCTCTCTCACCATGACACACGGTATCAGGTTGAGAGAGGTACATGTACATGTACCACTGTATTTACATACCAACATAACTTTCACAGCTGTCGTGATACATTTGTATGCGGAACCTGTGGTACAATGTATCTGGATATGATTGTACAGTTTGTTTCATGTGTTCCTGGCGACCTCTTGTTAGCGAATAAGCACATTTAATCCCCATCATTTTTTCCCGAACTTTTATAACATATTGATTGTATATGGAAATAAAATAACATACTATGGTATATTAACATGGTAACAATTATGTGTTTTTCACAATAATGTTTGAAATTGTTGACCGATATCAAAATCTAATATTTTGTGTTCGTCCCCCACACCCCTCCTCGTCACTCTCCGGCTGATGTTGGTCCCGTGTTAACCACTAGTAATTACCTTGAAGTCTGCATACAATTGGTCGGCCCCGGTACAATAGCGCCAGCAATAGTCACGCAGGTCTGCGACGGGAATAGTTCGGCGGGCGCTGTCTGGCAGCATATTGTTGTATATCGCCTCATCATCTTCATGCACCGATTCATCACATTCCAACTGGTTGGCCGTACTTGGAGTGACCGTATCCATAGACATGTTTTCTTTATATAAAACAAATAATAGTATATATAGTAAGATACTTCTTTATCATAAACTAACTTTACATATACCTATAGGTATCCAAATAACGAAATTGAGAAAGCATTCAGCTATATTTTCAACCTATGATTCTTATGTCAGCCCAATGCTTGATGTATCTCATATACATGTAGCTTCTGGTAATAAATTGCATTCCGGGAAGCGTTATATATTTATATTTAGCCTAGTGTTCATGTATACATGTATTTACATTGCAATTTACATTTCTCAGAGCTATATGTGTGGTTAAGTGCCAGGACGGGGGCACATCCTATGACGGTGGTAATTTTTCCCTAGAACTGGGGGTAATTCAGCACGTTTTACATATGCTGACTTCACTTCAAGCTCGCATGACGTAAATGTTAGTGAGACAACGAAACGCTCTGGCCATTGGCATTGAGATAAAGATGGCAGCGCCTATTGAAAGACGTCGGGCCGGGGTTGTCATAGAGAGTAAACATACACTGTCCACCGCCAAGTGAAGTGATATTAATAATGTATATAAACAGCGTATGTCTTTATTGTTTTGTTCATGATCATACGTTGTTTAACTGAGACTTCCTGTATGTTCCGGCCCTTGCCACATTGGCTCCTGTGGTGTGCTTTGCGTAAAACGTTTCGGCCCGATTGTGGGATTAACCCACACTCGGGAATTCGCCCCTGAGACTCACCTCCGATATTGGCCTTATATAACAATTTATACCGCAACCATTGCTCCATGTAGCATAATAAATGGGGTTTAATAAATGATGTTTATATCTGAAGTGACCTAATATAACTGAAGTAGCCTATTAATATACATGAAGTGCCGGTTTTTTTTTGCCTTTATTTGTTCACCTTTGAACCCTAATCGCGGCATCTGATTGGTCGGTCTCAACATCAAATTCAAGATGTCGATTCAGCTGAATTGTGTCCGTTTTTTTACAGTATATGCGACGTAACCAACGACACGGACATGTCCATTGTGTTTGTAATGTTTAATATGACAACTGTGGATTCCAAAGCTAGCCAATATTGAAGTTCACCGCAAAGAAAATGGGATATTTAATCAGATACAATACCGAATCTACCCAGCGCGGACGCCGCCATTTTGCTGTGAATCACGTCGCTATATGTGTGACGTATGACGAGGGAATGACGCCAAAACATGACGTGACGAACGTTCAAACAATAAAATTTAGTATGCGGTATAAATTAAATACACGATTAGTGCCGTCGAATATAAAATATACTCGATTTCGCCCTGAAAACTTAATAGGGGCTCTCTAAAGCTTGCCCCAACAAAGCTGTCTACGGCTCAACCGAATATATTTTATATTCGACGGCACTAACCATGTATTTACTATATAATTACTATAGTCATTACATCTGTGAAGCATTTTCGGCATATACAGAGTGGTTAAACATATATGTCCCCACTTTAAATAGACACAACTAGAGTTCTAAAAAAGATAATCATTCAGACTAAAGTTTATTACAAATTATTATATTGTAGCATTTTACTAATTATGTGTTCAAACTAATTAACTTACTAATATTAGTGTATGACGTCACAATATGCAATGTAAATGTATAGTATTACTGACATTTCAAAGAATTCGTGAAAATTAATGGAACACTGTAACAGTTATACACCTGTTGAAATGCGACCGATAGCATCATCAAATGATAAAGCAATGTTAGGACAGACGAATTGAATCATTGACATTATACAAAGGTAATCTTAGGACAGCATGTATGAATCATTAATCCGCTACACGTACAGTGGGGTCAGCGTGTAAGTGCACACACGAACGAACTCGACAGGTTGGAACCAACCTGTCGTGTTCGTTCGTGTGTGCACTTACACGCTGACCCCACTGTATTATACAGCGAATTACATGTGTTGTTACATGCAAGTAGTAAATGGTTAGTTGCGTCAATTTGCTTTCAAATTGTTAAATGCTTATTATGAAAACAATGAGAACATTCATCATTTGGATAGATGTATGTAATGGCAAGTATGAAGCAATGTATATTTGTGGTATAATTTCATCAGAAAGAAATTATATGTATGCAAAACAGCTGTAGATAGTCTTAGTAACCGTATTGTCAATAGTGTAGCTAAAACTTGTATTCTTGTGAACAGGTACAATGTATGAAATAAATCCCTCATTTTCCAGATCTGAACTAGTTGTTGTACATGTATGTGCATTTGCATAATTTGAGAAAGGAAAGACGCAATTTCATCAGCAAAACAGAAACAATTAAGGAGATACATGTACGTTGCTTGACAAATAATGACATATTTTGGACGCAGATTTGTGTGAAAATCAGAATTTTAAAGACCGCCACGGCGCGTTATGTAACAAATTGGTATAATTCCAGCACAGCAATATTTACACAATTCCCTAACATTTGATTGACCCGTAGCAAGTCTCTGTCCAAAATTTATATCCCAGTAAACTCCCACGCGGAACTACTTTTTACAGATGCGCTGTCAGTGCTGTCAATGTAAAGAATTGACTGCCGTCTGTCAAAATAAACACATTTTATTGATGAATTTATTTCAAATGCTGAAATTATATGGAATGAATAGCCTTTTTATGGAATTTATCGGGGATATAAACTTGGAAAAGTCCGGCCTTCGTCCAGTATTCCCGCGACTTATCCAAGTTTATACCCCGATAAATTCCACAAAAATGCCATTCATTCCTATAATACATTTTTAAACCTATGTATAACGTAGATAATCTATGTGTTTCCTGAATATTATATACTGGATGAACTTGTGAATAATTATATGTTATTCTGAAAGTGGGGACATATATTTTGAACCACCCTCTACATACACATCACATGATTGGGCAGATATCGATATGAGGATATGATATCACCAGTGAAGTTCATAAATCATGTTCGTTTTCAAGAGCTCGTGGAGAAACTTCTCGTACTTGTGGACAAACGGAGAGTCGCTTAAACAGAAACTTACCAACATCTGTATAATTCTTATTCGGCTTGCTGGCCTCCGTATCGCATGCCTTAGATTCCCTGTAACAAGTTATATTCCATACATTACACTGTGTATTGCTATTATCGATGAATACGTACTGGCTACAATTAAGCGGCATGTATCTTAACTCTTTGCATGCTAGCGGTCAAAATATCCGCCAACCAAATTAGGAGTAAATTATTTATTTCTCTCTGTAAAGATGTAATATTCATGATATTTACGGGGAGAAATACAAGAAAATATGATGATGTTTTGTCCGCTTGTTCTGAACTATTTATAGCCCACAAGTTTCCCAGCATGCAAATAGTTAATGAACACGAAAACTTATTAAATGCATGTATTAGTTCTCGGAATCCATTAGCAGCAAGATACACAAATATAAATGGTACATGTACCACCCCGACGGTTCTCAGTATGGGATTAACGATTCTTCATTGAAATACGTCAAATAGCGAGTCTATATAGATCAGCTTAATTTAGTAGTCCCTCTGGTTTAATGACTATGCAACGAACAACGTATTTATACATGCTATGTCGGTACAACATATTAACAGGTAATGCATTGACCTACAGTTTTAATACACACTGACCGATAACAAATCGCTGTATCCTGCATTGACTAGATGCATATCCGAGTCACATTTATAGCAATATAAATTAAACAAATTAGAAACTGATATATCTACTGCCTTAATGGTTGAACTTGCCACACGCACTCTCAGAAACAAAACACAAACTAATAAACGTAAAGTACATAACAGCTAGAATATAAATACAGCAAATATAATATGAACGATCTTAAATCACAAGACAGAAGTGATTTTTCCTACGACCACGACTACACCCAAGTCAACTAGATGCATATGCAGTATCCACACCAATGAACAGACAAGTTTAGCCCAGACAACTTTATAGGGGCTCGCTAAACCTCGCCGCAATAAAGCTGTCTAAGGCTTAACCGAATATATTTTATTCGACGGCACTAACCATGTATTTCATATTACACATGGCGATAAAACACAAAAAGAAGTTAATCACATGACAGAAGAGGTCGTCAAGAAATCACAGAGAAACGAATGAGTAATATTGCTAGCGAACTGTGTACAGATGTGACTGAAATAGATAATCAAAATACGAGAAGTATGCATGTGATAGGACTGAACATGTCCGACTCGGTAGAATCACAGAATGAAATATGATGGCATAAGAAGATTCAGGTTAATAATATACCTGAAGTAGCCTAATATACATAAAGTACCGATTTTGCCTTTATTTGTTCATCTTTTACCCCGAATCGCGGCCTCTGATTGGTAATTCTCAACAGCAAATTCAAGATGGCGATTCAGCCGAATTTTGTCCATTTTTACAATACATGCAATATAACCAAGGACATGGACATGTCCGTCATGATTTGCATGCATAGTATGACAACTGTGGAGTCTAAAGCCAGAGAATATTGAAGCTCATCGTAAATAAATCAAAGATTTAATCCGACACAATGCCGAATCTACCTAGCGAGGACACCGCCATTTTGCTTTGAATGACGTCGCTAGATTTGTGACATATGGCGAGGGAATGACGTCAAAAACATGACGTCACGCACGTTCGACAATTAAGTTCAATATGCGGTATAAATTAAATATACATGTATGATTATACTAATTGCAGTTGGATATAAAATATATTCGGTTTCGCCACGACAACGACAACTCGCTAAAGTTCGCCCCAATAAAGCTGTCTAAAGCTCAACCTAATATATTTTATATTCGACGGCACTAACCATATATGTACTATATAACTGACAGTTAATCACAATTTACCAGTCGTAATGCACGAAACAATACAGAAAACAAGTTGGACGCAATGGCTAGTTCAGCACAATATGATATTACGAACTTAAGCTCGGCAATATAAAAAAAATGAAACTCTAGGCAAAGGTCTAAACGCGTGCAGATTATTTGTCAAGCGAAATATAAATAATAGCAAATACAATTTATATACAATCCAGATATAATAAGTATTACTGAGACTTTACCTAAAATAGAGAACAGTGTGGTATTCAAGTGAAACAATACGAAACGGATGTAGTCTGTATCTTCATAGATGATACAGAAAATAATACTAATATGGGTAGCTATATATACCTAAAAAGATCAATGATCGCCATACATATTTATAACTGATCATTATCATAATATCAAGGTGTTGCAGTTAAATTTAAAAACACATACTGGCCACTAATATAATGTGTATAGCAGAGCCCAAATAGAGGAGTGAATTGCATCGAAGAACTATACAAGAATTCCGCCACGGAAGCGGTATCACGCCTGCCGAGGCATTTGACCGTGTTGTGAAAAAAACAATAACTTTAACATTTAGCATTTGCCTTGCAAAAAAAACTGACGACACGGACGACGCGGACAACGCGGACAACGACGACTCGGACAACGCGGACGACGACGACAACGCCGACGACGGAAAAAGCGCCGAATATAGTCGCGCCTCTGCTAAAGCAAACTTTGAGACTTTTATTTTGCTATTTTCTCCGTTCGAATGTATATGCTGAGGAGACGGTTCCGATGAGTGTTAATAACATATACTGTTATGAAGAAGTAAAGAAAATCATCAGAATTGTTCAATACAAGGTGTTTTATCCATACACTTCAACTGGCTAATGTAACAACGGTTACTTACCGTAGGCGTCGCCTTCGCCAAATGATAACGCCCACTAGCACTGCGACGATACATACAATGCCAGCAACTAGGCCCCCTACCACTCCTGCCGTGGTGCTGCCGTCTTCGTTTTCACTAACACTTGCCTTTACTGTAAACAACAAAACGATAATATACATAGAGGGTATGGCATGCATGGATACATTTACTTAATGGGCCGGAAAACGTGACGTCAATCCCAGAAGGGGGCGGGGGTGCTGACAAAATTGAGGTCTATCCCAGAACGGGCACAATCTGACAATGGCATGAAATGGTCGGGTCGGTCAAACTGTACGCATGGGACATTTGCAGCATACCGGGATTTAGGCTATATCTCTGCACGATAAGAATGAAATGGAATTGTGATTAACGGCCCACCAACACTAAATTGTATCATTTTGGGTCAAGCAATAATATATAGATGAAGAATAAATTAATTATAGTAAAATAGTATGTTAGATATGGTAGGCAATCAAATGATTACTAGTAGAATAAAAATAGAAATATGATGAACAGAATAGAAATGAGGAACATTCATACAATGATAAAGTTAGATTTTCAGATACAAGCTGGTTTCATGGAGAATGCTAAGCACACCTCCAATGTTCTCCACCTGAAATAAATATGTAAGTAAAACAAAATTGAAGTGATTGCGCTGCACGATATGACCGTCATTCAAAAAACTAAAGACATATTACGTAATTATTTTCATTACTAATCACTTCACGGTGGGTAATGTACCAACGTACAATGCAAACAAATCCTGATATTCCCCTTTGATGCACCTTGATATTACATATAACGTAAATAGAGAATAGTAGTTAGTGCCGTGAATGGGAAAAAATATCTGGCAAGGCTTAGGAAACGGGATGGGCGAGGCTCTGCCGAGCACATCCCGTTTCCGTACCGCGCCAGATATTTTTCCCATTCACGACACTAAGTTAAACCAACTATTCTATTTATCCCGTCAACACCTACACATGGCTTTAAAATGCAAACAAAATATCCCAATCACCGCACATATTCATACGCAGTGATTAGGTCGACGACGTATTGACAGGGTATCAAAAACGTTTGACGGCACTGTGTTTCACGGCACATACTCACTGTGTTTGACGGGATAAAACTATGTATATATTTAATAATGAGAGCCGCTGTTTTCTGCTATCGTCTGTACCATACGTATCGCAATTCGTGTTGGCAATTATACAATTGCAGTAAAAACATACTATGCCATACAGTGGCCCGTTTCACTAAACTTCGTACGACTAAAATGTTCGTAAGTGCAAGTTCAGGACAGCATATGCTCAATAAATGTTAAGTCCAATAATTGTTTACAAGAAAAATGTGTGAATGTGAACTTTGCAAACTATCATAAATTTTGCACATACGAACATTTTAGTCGTACGAAGTTTAGTGAAACGGCCTGCAGATTAATACATGATATATGCCATTATCATGTAACTTTCCCTGTATTGACCGAATACGTACTGACTGATAACATATTATTGTATCAGGCATTGATGTCATAAAAACATCCAGGTTACAACGAAGTGAAAAATGACGTTACATTGGTCGGATGACGTCACGTGACGTTATCGAATGACGTCAGTGTAATGACACAACGTAAACAAGTCCGCCTTCTGCTATAGATAAACGACGTCATCTATGGTCATTTTCGAGCATCACATGTTACATGATAAATAGAATACATGTACCAGGCTAATGTCTTTTGATATCAAGTTTATCATGCTCGGCTGGGAAACGGTTTTGTTTTGTTGTATGTTTATTGGTGATTAAAGGTCATGTAAAACCGGGCAAACGTGTTCGATCCCGTTTTCACATGCTGCATTGAGAGGGGGGATCCCAAAAGCAGAACGGAATATTTACATCGAGAACAAATATATTCAGCCCTGAAATTAGACTAAGCTGACCTGATGCCAGGTCCATACCATACCAAAGTCACTTGGCCCCATCCCTTAAAATAGGATTACGAATAATCGTAATACTCACATAAGGGTTATAACCAGATCCAACTGTCACATACGAAATGCAAAAGACGTATGTGAGGGCCAAACCAAGTCTCCAGTTGGAATTCCGGTAAGGGTGAATCCCGATCGTTAAATTACTCTTCGCATTCTCCCACCTGCCACCCACTCGGCAAGCCTTGGAATTCCCACGCGTTTCCTAGCCTTGCCTGGAAAACTTGATATCAGAAGACATTAGCCTCGTATTCTCTATGTATCGTATCTTTAAATAATTTAGTCTAGCAATCTTTACTAATCATTTTGACAATATAAATGCATGCCTGGGGCCCGTATCACTAAACTTTGTACGACTAAAATGCACATTTAGGATCGTCTGGAAATTTCAATTGATGGGTTTACATTTATTTACCATCATATGCTCAATAAATGTAAATCCAATAATTTTTTACGAGAACACATTGTTAATGTGAAATTTACAGACTATCATTCATAAGTTTGCATCGAGGCAACTGTCTCATGAGCATACATACATGACTATGGTATAATATACGTACAATGCAAGATGGCGTACGTGGGTAAACTACTAAATATAATAAATTCAGAAACAGCACAAACGTGGCAAATAGGCAAATATATTTCAGACCCTGCCGCGACCACTAATACATATGTCTGTATTTGTATCATACACTTATGTATATCGCACAGTCTCCGCTTACTGATCACAGTGTGTACTAAGTGTTATAATAGCTCGTATTATTTTAAACAATAAATGAGAAATAGACATACATATGTACACACAAATGCAAACATGCACATACATGTACACACATGTACGCACATATACACACCTATATATATATATCTTCTTTCCAAATGTGGTATAGTAATTACATGTCTATATACGTACATATAGACACATATACATATGTGTACATACACACACATAAAACAATGCATCAGTGGTAGCGTCATCGCATGAACGTTCTTTCCCTGAAACAGGAATGCTTTGATCATACATTGCATTCCAATTGTCGTTTCAAAGTAATATTGCACAGATAATACATGTATCTACGTTCCACACGAGTGTATGATAATTTAACAAAGCAAAGCATATAAGGCTTACTAGTAGTTAAAGTGAAGATATAGGTGATCAGCTTTATCAAATGATCCTCTTACGTAAATTATAGGGATCAGGGGGCCGTTTCACTAATATTTGTACGACTAGAATGTTCGTAAGTCCAAATTTAGGATCGTCTGGAAATTTCGATTGATTTATTTACAGCCTATGTTCAATAAATGTAAATCCAACAATTGTTTACAATAAAACATAGTTAACATGAAATTTACAGAATATAATAATCTTTCACTTACGAACATTTTAGTCGTACGACGTTTAGTGAAACTGAACCCTGGTCACCTGCAAATTTCTACGATGATGTATGTAAATATGGTATTACGTCCGTTCAACAGCGCAGCTCACATCTGTATTGCGGTTGAGCGGGGCGGGGATCGAAATTTAGCACAATAGTTATGAATTCCTGACCGGTGTCAAGTGCCCTTATCACCCCCAAACAACTTGGACACATTCGCCTTTACTCGACTCTTACAAGTAGCTGTCTATAATGTGGGTATTCTTATACAATACATCGTCAGCTATAGTCACGTCTATGAATATAATTCGGGGGATTCCATTTACGTTACATCCTCTATTTATATTTTGAATATTGCATTGTGTCGGGGTTATTCTGTGCTAGTCGTATATCGATATCCAGGATGTCGTCTTTCCAACTACCGTGAGCAGGTTGGAGTATGTAAAGGGTAAATGTAGCGATGGGATTCATCCATAACGGAATCCCGGTATCCCTGGTTTGACACTCGTGTAAATGTTTGGCTTTCTGGTACTTCACAGTTGGATCCTGTTATACCCATTATGAAATAATAAGATCAGTACCAATCCTGTTACTTTTGGAGAGTGGGGCTAAGTGACTATGGCATGGTTAGGACCTTGCACCAGATCAGGCTATTCAAATTTCAGACCTGATTATATTGTTCCCGTAAATATTCAGTTCTAATTTTGGGAATTACACGCCCCCCACCCACCCTCATCACAACAGGTAACACATGAAATTCGACCCCATTAACCCGCCTAAAATGACCTTAGCTGTTGACAGACCGTTACACACATCAAATCAAATCAAATTTACCCGGTAGCGCTGGTCAGGACAAGACGTTAATAAGATAGTGAATCTTCCAAGGTCGTCGATTGATATTCACTGCCCAGATATACATCTCTACCGAGTTGTGACAGTAGACACGTGTATTATTTTATGTTTTAATACGGTCATGCTGCAAAATGTGAGATTCTGTGTTCCATAATATAGAGGAAAAGAATAAAACTTGAACATATCGCTGAATTACGACCAGCAGAGAGCAAGCTGATCCACCCTGCTAGATCTGGTGCAAAATATTAATGGCTACCGTTTGCGATTGTGTGTTCATGTGTACCTCGATTTGTCCTTGCTTTTTTCACTATTATTAAAGGTACATGCCCACTCAGAAGGCACAAAATGTTCTTTATAGGAATTGAAATAAGTGTATAAGTGTGTCACTATTCCAGCAGTTCTAAAATACGAGTACCCGCTATACAGATATAATCATTTAGTAATATTTGTTTTACTGCTAGTGACGCGCGGTGGTATCAGGCTATTTTCATATGCAAATGAGGCATGGTAGTTCTTAATTATTTATACAAATTAAATGCGTCACCTAAACAGATAGTAATTCTCTCAAGAGATTATAAAGAATAATCATTGCACATCACAAATAAATACAGAGAATAAATAGTAATGTCCGTTAACATTTTAAGGAAAACGCGGTTATCGCCCCCAGTAGCAGTGTGCAAATTTACGTCGGATATAAAATGCATAATACTGCAAATCAAGACGTAGGGGAATGGTGAATGAATGTTTACTTTGCCAGAAAATGTTTCAGATGATGTCGTTTAATATAAAGAACATGTTGTGCCTACTGAGTGGGCATGTACCTTTAATGCGCATTCGTACAGTATGCACGTCAAATATGACACTCTTTGAGTGAATATCTGCAGAAAAATTGTTAAAAAGATGAAATGAAAGTTATTTGGGTTTAACGTCCTATAATCAGCCCCAGTTTAAATTTAATCCGACAGACAAGTTGGATGGAAATACTAAGCATTGTGCGCACCGATAGTGATAATTAAACTCACAACGGCCGGTATTGAAGTACAATGCACTGTACGAGGGTGGGTCAGTAAGTAGTGTCTGTCTAACAATGCATCCAACTTCTGAATGACACAGAAGCCGAGCTCACTCAAACCTGCATCAAATTGTATTTATCCACTGTTCCTGTCAATTCTGAATGACATCCAATACTCGATTTTCTACCGACCTACTTTTGGCTACTAAGCACATTACATCTACAAAATATAAATTAAAAAAATGCATAAATAACAAATAATTCACCATCCCCAATTAGTTTTAAGTAATGAAATTCCATTAAATATTGATTTTATTGCTGAACAAAATAATATGTGACTTTAACGCGAGGCCTATGCTCACATGTTTTAATAACATTTTGGAATTTGTGGACCAAATTTCCGAATATTATTTTGATGGAATTTTATCAAATAATAATATGGGGAGGGCAATTTATCGGGGTCACATACCGCCACCCACTCGCCTATATGTATTTGCTAAAAGTTTAATGTAAGTTTGCAAATAAATACAAAATGTACCAACCTCGTGGTGCTGCTGCCACTGGGCGCCGCCATTTTGAGACCCGTGGGCCTTTTTGACTCACATAAGGTACCCATGTACCAATCGTACGCCCATCCCCCTGCCCTATTGAAAGGGCCTGCCAGTTTTGACATATGAGACAATCTAATCTCTGAACATCAGTACTTCCCAATTCCTATCATATACACCAGACATCAAGTAGGTAGGCAATCGGTACCATTTATTTAACTAGGTAAAACATAAGTCAGAGTAAGTGTTGAATTCCCCCACAACACGGCACATAAACAACTGACATGTTGCTCTGTAGGTACCATCCGGATGTAGACATATTGTGGATGTGGTTGTAATTGGCACTTTGTGCCATCGCATTTAAAAATGGAAATAGTATACCCACAGTAGTCAGAAGAGCCCAAGAGCCTATTTCACCAAAATTGCTAAGTATACTTATCTAGCTTAGTATACTTTGAGGGAGAAATCATTAATTTTACCCGAAATGCATTATTTCATATAGAATTAACGACTGCATATATTTAATGATTGAAAGTATGCATAATTATTATACTGAATTTATTAC
This sequence comes from Conchocele bisecta, assembly GCA_029237695.1. Classification (NCBI taxonomy): domain Eukaryota; kingdom Metazoa; phylum Mollusca; class Bivalvia; order Lucinida; family Thyasiridae; genus Conchocele; species Conchocele bisecta. Next base: position 19,951,722 of record CM055274.1, on the reverse strand, counting down.
ATTATCACAGCCAAAATGTGAAATGTGAAAATTTCTCCTTCAAAGTGTACTTAGCAAGATACGTATACTTTGCAATTTTTGTGAAATAGGCTACTGATGAACTAAATTATAACAAGTTGAGAAAGGCCATGTGATTTTATACCTTAGGTGATGTGCGATTTTTCATGACAATATTGACATAAACTGTGATTCTCTGCAATTGACATGGAATGTTGAAGACATTTTCGAGCAAATGACATGATTTGCGGAAAATCCCCTGAAATTTTAAATAGTTTTCATGCCATATCATAACACATCTCTTAAGGTACAACATGACATGGCTTGTCTCAATTGAGACACGACATGCGATTGTGTACCTAAGAACATGAAATACATTTACAGAAAATGTGTTATTTACTGTAAATGACGTCAAAAGATGACGAAATTTGTCATCTTTCGACGTCATTTCGGGAAAATACCGTATATTTTGTAACTATTTTTCATGAGATATCGCACATGTTCTGAGATACAAAATCACATGACTTGTCTCATTTAAGGCACTGTGTGTTAATATTAGTTCCAATTGTTTTAAAACTAAACTATTTTTTATGTATTCAATAAACATAACATGGAATAGTCAAATTCACCATTGAGAACAAGCATGGTTATATTCGTCAAGTGATGGACAGGTCAACATGCCTTGTGTACACAGATCTCCCTCCCAGCCGTCTCCACAGCCCACCCATGTGACAGGCGCCATTCACGTGATCGCATGTCGCCCTACTATTGCAATTACCGCAGGTCTGGTTGCAAGCATCGCCCCATCTCGAGTCGGTGCATACTATAAAATAATGTAGTATACTGTTATGTATGGTAACTAAACGAATTTGATCAGCTATGATGTTAATATTCTGTGAAAACAGTATAATTCTGAAATACATCTAAAAGCTGTCAGTTTTCCATCGCATTCAGCACACGTATATCCATGGCGATCAACGGACACACTGGAACTGGGGCCCGTTTCACTAAACTTCGTACCATTAAAATGTTCGTAAGTGCGAATTTAGGATCGTTTGGAAATTCAAGTGATGGATTAACATTTATTTAGCATGTTAAATAAATGTGAATCCAATAATTGTTTACAAGAAAACATTGTTAATGTGAAATTGACATACCGTCATAAGTTTGCACTTACGAACATTTTAGTCGTACGAAGCTTAGTGAAATGGTCCCCTGGTATAGTGGTATATGTAGTAGACAATCAATAATTTATCTAATCATAAAATGTTATTGGAGTTCAAGATACAGATCATTTAGGAGATAATTGTATTGAAATTTGTAATTTGGGGAGATACTCGGTGGATTTACGGTTGGAGACTTCGATTTACGGCGACGCTGCAGGCTTAAATACACCGAGTATCTCCCCAAATAACACATTTCAATACTATTATCTCTATTCTAATGTACGACCATTATTTCTGACTCATTTTCCTGATTTCTGAACCAAAATACCAACCCATATGGGCATCCCCATTACAACCCTCACTATATTGGCCGATTTACATATTGTCTGCAACCGTGATAACTGCCATTTAAACATATTACACGAAAAGAAATAGTGCAAAACAAATACATAAACTAATGAAGAATTGTGTTACAATTTACAAACTTTTATTTCATATATATATTCTTTAGCATCCACCAATGATTATTTTATCTATGGTTCAATACTACCTTGGACCATTAGAATAAACTGTCCAATGACCGACATTGCTGGGAATTCCCATTCAAAGTTAGAACAAAATGGCCGACATCGCTGATGCTTGTTTGTCGAGCTTGACATTTTACAGTTTTATAAGTGGGTCACTTAATGATTGTAATAGTTATGGTTGTATATTCACAGTGCAATTTTGGAAATTATATGGCGATGGATGTTGGTAAACGGCTGGTTTCGTAGGCTGTACAATGATGTGATTTTCCACCCTTTGCTGGTGATTGTGGCAGTACTTCAAGTAGCCAGTGTTGTGACAGGGCATCGCATGACCTTGATGCTGGACAGGTAACAGCAGTTGAGTGGATACAGAGTTGGGAGGGCTCACATATTCTTGATTAGCTCCAGCATTTTGGAGAATAGCCGAATACTGACGTTTCTGGTTGTCCGAACAATCTCTATTTTATGACTTCACAGAACTTTCATTTGTGTGCTTTGACATTTGCATTATATATCTAGTGTCTACTCCAGCATGTGAAAGTAGGGTGATTGTTGTTGTCTATGGTTGGCATTGTCTTTGCTAAGTTTTGCATATTTTGAAATATTTTTCATCGTGTCGTTTAATGTCATTGGTCCTACTGGACGGGTTGTATACCAATCATCATCGTAGCAGTGTTTCTGTCGGAGTTGTTGAAACAAGAGATCATTTGATTTGTTCTATTTACTCAGGTAAAATTTCAAAGATTGCACAGGACAGTCTGTTTTATTGGTTGCATACATTCGCGTCGTGGATTCATGGTTGGTATCATTCCTGTGTGATTTTTGTAGCTTCATTGTAGTTCATTTCGACATATTCAAGGCCGGTTTCGTCTATTTTGAATGCAAACGCATCTTCTCTTATTTTCGCAACATTTTCACGTCCGCGCCGCGCAAATTATAATGTGATGTCGAACTAAACTTTGCGTTGCAGAGAATTTGCCTCGGTTGTTTTAAGTGATTCCCTATTTTTTTTAAGATCACCTTCCGCTATTGTCGGATAATGTTGAGTTTGGTCAAGACCGTCTTGTTTCAGTTTTTTTAACACTGCAAGGAAAACTTGGTTAGATTTGCGAAAATGTTTGTCCTTCATTAAGCAAACGTCTTTGTTGAAAGGCGGTCATCGAATATGCCAGTTAATTGAAGATTTTAGGCCCACAAATGTCGACTTTCCGTACGGTTTTCCATCCTGGTTTCGAACTTCAGCATATAATTTATCCAGGTTCTTGCCCAGTTCCTCAGCCGCATTACATCCCTCGAAGTTTTCATTTTCGCCTCTTGCAGACATCCATTATGTAAATACATTACAATGTATTTACTATTTGTGTTGCGTTATTTATGTCGTCGGAAATGACGAAGTTCAATTTCGGTGCGAAAATGCATTTGTTCTTATCTTAATTAGTGTCTGTGCTTTCCCTCAACGTTTACGACCTTGTATCCAATCGCATTAATGCAATTCGCCTTAAGATGCAACCTTTTTGCTATTAGATTGCTTTATTTTCATTTCAGACCGTGCGAAAAGGACGTATCTCACAGTGGCAATGATGTACCTCGTTGCTTAGTTGCGAACAGTAACTCTTGCAATCTATCCACGTATTGTCCATAGCCAGAGTTACGATTCCACTCATAGCTAGGCTTCCTTTGCAGAATAGCTAATCATATTTGATTCACACTTCGGCAGTCAATTGTGACATAGTTTTCATCTTAGAAAAATATAAGGTCATCTAAATTATGTAAATGCATGTCAAAATTACTGGAATATGTTATTTCATAATATTGATATTTTATTTCAGTTAAAAAATATAGAAAATCTTTCACAATTAACTGCGAAAGTGCGATTCAGATCTGATTCGCTATTCTGCAGAGTAAGCTTATGAGTGGAATCGCAACTCTGGCTAAGGACGGTACGCGAGTAGATTGCAAGAGTTACTGTTCGCAACTACTCATTGCTAATCGAGAAAAAAATATCACACAAACATTTTATATCTCATTCACTAATTTTGAATTGGATTGTTATATGATAACTTGCACATTACCATGTCTTGAATTAGCATAATATCAATCAAAAGGACATGTTGTGATTAGTTTTGATGAAAATCTATTTTTCTTTCTCCTGAACAAAAATAAAATTGTGCAAATTTTGACCATCATCATTTTCTCTTAACACCGACAATGTGTTTGTTTTGAAATTTAGAATTTTGTGAAAGCACTGAAATGAAATTTTAGACTTTATACATATCTCATATTTATGCATATATATCCGCGCATGCTGGTCAGGGTCTACACTGCTTGTCAGAGACATATTTCGGCAAAATTAATTACGTACATGTAACTTTACGCATTTCAATTGGCTGATTTATGCCAAACAGTATAATAGTAAACATGAATAAAATACTAAACTGTTAGGTAAATAGTCATATTAAACTAAATTCCGGGCTGTAAACCACAGACATTGAAGATTATGAGGATTTTCAGAATTTTCCTTAAAATAACCATGATACAATCAAACTGTTGATCCTAATATGTGCATTAACGACAAATATGTTGGGATTTATTATGATTTTCATTACCATGGAATATATTTGAATATTACATATTCATATGAATCTTATCAGAACATGGTTTTCTTTTGATTAACATTTAAACGTTTGCCATGAAAAAAGTGGTGGGTGGGTGGGGTATAATTTTCTTCGCAATATCTTATTGATTTTGAGTAATGCTCAATGAATATTCGTACGTTTAAATTGGGAAATTCCCCATTTCGTCATTTTCTTAGTGCGATTGCTGGAGGCGCCGGTCAGTAGATCGTCAATCTGTTTTCTTTTTTGACACGGTTGCAAATCTGTCAGCCCTGCAACGCTGTGTTTTCGTCGAACCAACTGCGGGCGTCTGACTCTCAGCCGAGAGTTCACGATCGGGTTTCCATCATTTAGCTGCTCATCAATATGGTTCATGAATTGACAAAGTTCGTCGTCACTTTCCTGAATCTCTTCTGGGTTTTTTTTCGAATCACAGGGTGAAACGGCGTGTAGGAATACATCTAATTATGTAAATGTGTTATTTCCTATAAATGACGTCGAAAGATGACGAAATTTGTCATCTTTCGACGTCATTTTTGGAAAATATCGTATATTTTGTAAATATTTTTCATGTGATATCGCACATGCTGTCAGGTACAAAGTCACATGACTTGTTTCATTTAAGGCACTGTGTGTCAATATTATTTTCAATTGTTTTAAAACCAAACCGTTTTTTCTGTATTCAATAAACGTAACATGGAAAAGTCAAATTCACCATTGAGAACAAGCACGGTTATATTCGTCTAGTGATTGACAGGTCAACATGCCTTCTGTACACAGATCTCCCTCCCAGCCGTCTCCACAGCCCAGGTGACAGGTGCCATTCACGTGATAGCATGTCGCGTTACCATGACAATTACCGCAGGTCTGGTTGCAAGCATCGCCCCATCTCGAGTCGGTGCATACTATAAAATAATGCAGTATACTATGTATGGTTACTAAGCGAATTTGATCAGCTGTGATGCTAATATTCTGTGAAAACAGTATAATTCTGAAATACATGCATCTGAAAGTTGTCAGTTTTCCATCACATTCAGCACACGTATATCCACGGAGATCAACCAACGCACTGGAACTGGGGCCCGTTTCACCAAACTTCGTACCACTAAAATGTTCGTAAGTGCGAATTTAGGATTGTTTGGAAATTTCAATTCGTGATTAACATTTATTGAGCCTATGCTCAATAAATGTAAATCCAATAATTGTTTGCACGAAAACAGTTTGCACTTACGAAAATTTTAGCCGTACGAAGTTTAGTGAAACGGTCCCCTGGTATCCTGGAATTAGGTTCATATAGTAGACATATAGTAGACAATAAATCATTTCTTTAATCATACAGTTTTATTGGAGTTCAAGAGATAGATAATTTATTTATTTACGTCCCACCAATTGTACAATACTACATAAAGCACAATATACATGTATATATATCGTACAATTGCATTCTCAAAATAATTATGTGAGACGATATGTACGGAGCCCCGCAGGGGACATGGATAGTTTTTTTTTTTATTATTAATTCATTCCCGACAAATAACTGTTAGTTCCCTCAATTTAACAAATGAATTCGTTCCCTCGAATTTATAATTCTTTCCCACGACATAACAATCCGTTCCCTCGAATTACTAATTCGTTCCCACGAAATGACAATTCGTTCCCTACAATTCGTTCCCTCCAATTAAAAATTCGTTCGTGGGAAGGAATTGTTAAATTGAGGGAACAAATTGTTAATTCGTGGGATCGAATTGTTATTTTGTGGGAACGAATTAATAAAAAAAAAGTATGCTACGTCCCCTGCAGGGCTCCGTAGATAAGCAATATAATAACATGAACTTTCCAATGAACTTTACTTTCTGCAAAAAATAAGAAATAATAATTCTTATAAAATGACCTATCAACCTTGTATCACATAAACTGTCTGTTCCACGTTTTGCTGCCAACGAAAATTTGGCCATTAAACACATTAAATCAAAAAATATATTTAAAAGTAAGTACGTTTTCATCAATAACAAAACAGTCACCCTCCACAAAAAAATGTAACTAAGAAAACAAAAGTTAGATTTTGAAAATCGGTCCACAAATAATTATTTTTTTTTAAATATCTATTTTTAGCCCACATATTAAATTCCCATATGAAAATCGTTTTTCGCAATCAAATCAATATTTTATGGAATTTCATCAAATAATTGTTTTGGGGGAAGGTGACACTTTTGTTATTGATAAAACAGTACTTACTTTTAAATAATTATTAGATTTAATATGTTTAATAGCCAAAAGTTCGTCGCAGCAAAACGTGGAACAGACAGTAGAGAGGCCGTCGCTAATCGTCCACACATAGATGTTACAGTATGTCGAAAAAAATAAAGTAAGATAATTCCTTCTTAATATATTGCTGCAACCAGAGCAACCCTGTATTAAGTATGATGCTATGGTTACACAATCAGACAATCGATCCATTTCTGTAATCCTATAATTTTATTGGAGAATCTATATACTTCCCGATAATCTCGAACCCGTGTTGAACTGAGTGTCTCGCGCGTCTAACTGACAAGGCAGTTTATGTACATGTAGCCTGCGGCGATATATGCAGAAGAGTGTTATGTACATGTTACGTATATAGAAGTAAACAACTGTGATTTAGGGAGAGATACTAACCAGTACAAACGTTTTTTATATATAACCTGGATAGTGCGGTCCCTTAACTTGAAAACAATGGATTATCTATACACGCCGGCCAAAAGTGCCATTTTTTTTTGTGGGACGTAGCTAAGGTCATACAGATTCCTAAAATAAGTGGCTCCAAGAAAAAAAGACAACCGAAACACGTTTAATATGCATGAATCCAAGATGGCCGCCAAATATTAATTATATGGCCTATGATTGTACTCAATGGATATGTTTGAGTACTTTAACCCCCAGGAATGCGAGTGTTGGATGCAACAATGTATTTGAGTAACATTACAATATAACAACTGAATCATTTTACTAATTTGCATAAATCCAAGATGGCCACCAAAGTTCATTATTTTGCCATACATTTGCTTCTGAAGGCTATATACATTCATTTTAATATTTCTGATTTGGTTTAGTAAATAGTAAACAATGGCAATTTGGGTACTGTTGCAAGGTAACTGGAGACTTACCTCATTTAAATCAATTTGAAATGCCCACTATATGCCTATATGCATATATAAATGTATATAATATGTCCGGTAACACTAATATTTACATAACTGTATTTCTCAAGGCTCGTTTTATGCAAATACATGTATATACACAATTTTAGATATTAAAGTAATATCCCATTTTTTATTTACCCATAATTACATGGTGGTGCTGAAAAGTAAGCGCGGGATTTCATAAATGGCAACAACAACAACAGCGACAACAACAACAACAACAAAAGTTTGGTGTGCGCCATTTTCGAAATGGGAAGAAACATGTATCTATTTGCCACATTCTCAAGTATATGAGGTAAGTTTTAACCTGTTCTAATGTGAAATAACATTTACAGATCTGTTACATCTCAAATATAGTCTTCCATAAACCTGACTTTTGTTACATAGTAATGAAAACATGTGTGTCATTAGATTTCGCTGTTTGAATGAAATGACAATCTTATTAGAGGGAACATTATAAAACATTTTGGGGAAAGGGCTGGGGGAAAATGGAAATGGCTCTGCCCCAGGGGAACCCCTGGCCATTTTTTTTTAGGTGTGAACTTACAGTGCAGTCTCCGTTTTTGTTCCACCGTAGACAACACTTGCAAACTCAACGCGAACGCAACGCGAACGCAACGGTTTGCTGTAGCGTTGTATACGTTGTTTAAACGTATAATACGGTTCGTACACGTGTAATACACATTGTCAAACCGTTTAGTTTAAAAGCGTTGCATACGTTGTTTAAACGTATAATACGGTTCGTACACGTGTACAGTAATACACATTGTCAAACCGTTTAGTTTTAAAGCGTGTAATACGTTTAGCTTCAAGGCGTATAACACGATTTGGCGTATACATATGTAGCGAGGTGAAAGAGTTGAAACGTGTACAACGCTTTACCTGGAAGCGTGTAGCTATATGAAAGCGTTGAAATGTGTACAATGGTTACACGTTTTAACGCGAATACCTGTTCGGCCCCGATCGCTTCGAGGCGTCCTTGTTTAGTCCCTTTTAAAATATCGCGAATACATACCCTCAGATCGAGTTCAAAGTACATCGGCGGTGTGATTTAGCACTTCAATTGATCCCTAATCCCTGATGCCTAATGAGTCACGCTTTTAACACGACAGATGTACCTTGTCGTTTATCAACATGTTTTGCAAATTGTAGATCACGTGAGCCGGCTCATCAGGATCTGCGGCATTCCTACGTACATGTACATTTATATACACAAAAATGACCCCTAATACAGCGTAATGTAACAGTTCCTAACTTAATATGGAATACCCCGGCCGATAGTCCGTGTCAGTTACTTGGGGTTAAATATTACGAACACAGATAAACACAGTGCATGGTTTCTTTATTTATTTTAACATCATCAGAAATGGCGAGTCTCCATTCATATATTTCCAGGAATGGAACATGGCGTCTAGGGAGACTGACTGGAAGCGGTGCGTAATATGCCAAACGGCCACACATCTGAAGAGCTCCGCCGCCCATTCACAGTCCAGTTTCGTACTGCAGTGCGACAGAAATATATAAATATATAAATCATTCTTATCCAACGTTGAGCAATTTCGTAGTATTGACAGTTTGCCTGTAAGTGTGGACTTTGGCGAGATTGGAACTGTACAGGGTTTTCTTGACCATGAGGCAACGTGGCACAAGACGTGCCATCAACAATTCAACAATGCCAGACTTGATCGCGCCAAGAAAAGACAGCATCATGTGATAACAGAAGACTGGTGTGCAAGTGAAAGTCGCGTCAAGCGCCTATCATACTCACTGGATAAGAATTTGTGTATCTTTTGTGAAACAATCTGCTCAGAAAAGCTTCATGATTATAGTACGTGCAATGCAGATTTAAAACTACATCAAATGGTTAAAGAAATGGATGATACAGAGATGCATGCTAAAATTGTCGGGGGCGATCTTGTGTCAAATGATGTTAAGTATCATTCATCTTGCTTAACAAGATATCGTACAAAATAAAATATCGTAGTTTGTTAAGAGCTAATGAAAGTTCTACATACAATGATATGCACTTGGAACATAGAAAGGCCAAGGCAATGGCATTTTCTGAGTTGGTGTGCTACATGGAAAATGCAGTTATAGAAGATGGTACACACATGTTTGTATTGTCTGTTCTCCAAAATATGTATGACATACATCTCAAAGAATTAGGTCTGATCTAACAACTAACAGATTTCTCGTCTAAAGAATGAAATACTTGAACACTTTTGTAACAATGTGATTCAAGAACATACAGATGGAAAGCGCCTCAGTGTTAGTATTCCCTGAAGGCATACAACAAATGTTAAAGGATGCACTAACTGTAAGAGATTACAAATCTGAGGCATTAGAAATGGCTAAAGTTGCAAAAACTATCCGCAGAGACATCTTTGATTCTGACGAACAGTTTCAGTTTTCGGGTGATTTTCCTCCTGACTGTCAATCTACAGCAGTACCGAACAGTCTCAATGCCCTTGTGTCAATGATAGTAAATGGACCAACTATGAAAGACAAACAGCCCAAGTTATCACAAGCCTGTTTGACTATATCACAATTGATGCTCTTGTTCGCTATGAGGACACCGGAGGGGCACACCCGTCCAACATTAGACAAGCTAACTTCCCATAACCGCCCTCCCCCAATCGAGGGAGAGCCGTTTCATTGGGTTGTTCGCTCAGCCGAGCACGGCCAACTTGCTCCTGATACGGACACGCTCGACCATTATATGTCCACACTTATGTAGAAAGCAATGTAAAAACATTATTATTAAGTAGACATTTATAATACACGATAACTCGCGGTAGGTGGGCTGCTGGTGGCGAAAAAGAAAGGCATACTTCTTACAACTTAGTGTACTCCCACGACCTTTTAACAAATACCAGGTTCTCAGAAATTAATATAACAACAGCAGAAACCCAATGGCGAACATGGCAGCTATGATCCTAACCATTTGGTACCTTGCTCATTCCCTAAGGTTCCCCCAACTATACGTCCAACTCGCATATACGTCGAAAATCTGACCTCGTCATAATTGTGATACATGTACAACATATTCAATACTTGCATTTTGGCCCTCATGTACAGTTTCGTACGTCCGATACTTGAGAGCTAAATCCATTATACATATTAACAGCATATCAAGACATATATCACTCCATGGTTTGTACACTGTTGAACTGGCCTTCTGTAAATATTGAGCTCTGTTTCGGGAATTCCACTCATTTTGGACATCGGAAACTGAACCACTAACCATGATAAACACAAACCTGGAATGTCTAGCCATCGTCACTGATTTATGCCTACACGTTGACTCGTCACACACATTGAGTACGTCCCCTTCCCCACCCATTTTTTCCGCATGTTTCTTAACTACATTATCGAGGTAATACACCTCGCATTGCATTCATATAAGCTGTGTTTGTGCTTCGAAGAGTCCCCAAGTTCTTTCCGTGGGATGGGAGCTTGTCCCGGGGCGGGTTGTCCTGCGCTGCGACCCCCGTGTCGGTCTGTCTAATCTACACTTACATAATGTCAAACAACATAGACCCGATGCGGGGACGCCGTGCAGGCTCACGAATGAATAGTGCCTATAGAAATCGTCTCTTGATAACAATTCTAACTATGCTCCTTACACACGTTAACAATGACTCATCGCTATAATTGTATAGCACAGTAATATCGCTCAAACTTACGTCCAAGCTATGTCGGATAGCCGCCTTGTCAACAAGGAGGTTCACGCCTAATGATAATTCACTGACTCAAAATAAAGGATTCACATCCAAACTATTCAAGGCACTAATTGCCCTAACTAGCATACTCATACTTATCACGATAACACATAATAGAATCATGAAGACAACTCCACACATCTATTTACAAATCTTATTATCAGGTGACATACATCCCAACCCTGGTCCTAGCTCGCATTCCGAACTATCCGATGAATCATCCAACATCTCGACGTCATCATATATAAATCTAATCAACGGGGGCCTTAGCATTATGCACTTGAACATACAAAGCATAACCAGCAAACTTGATATACTGGAAATCGAATCGCAACCTTACGACGTCCTTGTTTTCACTGAAACATGGCTATCACAAACTACACCTAAAGAAGATATATTAATTCCTAACTTTAATCCTCCATTTCGATGTGATAGACAAAACAGAATCGGCGGCGGAGTAGCAATATATGTTCGCGACTCACTCTTTGCAAAACAACGTAACGACCTTTCTATCAATGGCCTCGAATCACTTTGGATCGAGTTACATATTGACCACCGTGAAGTACTACTAGGCGGCATATACAGACCACCCAACTCCAATAATACCGAATGGAATCTTCTAGAAGATGAGCATTGGACCGTGCGTTTAACCAGCAGGCTGACAACATACTAGTCACAGGCGACTTTAATATTGATATTCTAAACGGCACTCCAAATAAAATCAATAGACTTATAACATCTTATTGCGCAGAGCAACTAATCACAACGGCAACTCACTTTACTGAACACTCCAGCTCACTAATTGACCTGATGTTCGTTAAACACACCCAACATGTCCTAACATCATTCGTTGCGGATCCCGTTTATACCGGATTTAATACGTTTCCACTGCCCAATTGTAACCGTCCTAAAATTTGATAAGCCCAAAATAACTGCTTATAAGAGGCACATTTGGCTATACGACAAAGGCGACTTTAATAAATATAGAGAAATTTCTAGCAAACACAAACTGGGAATTCATTCATCAGTCAAATAACTTAGACAATGTGGCTAGCAAAATAACGGAAATCATCACGAACGCCGCTAAAAATTATATCCCAAACAAAATGGTGACCATAAGACCTAACGACATACCATGGTTCAACTGCACTATACGTAGACATTATAAGGAAAAGAAATAGAATACATAAAAAGGCAAAAACTACTAACAATGAACACACGTGGGCATGTTTCCGTAAAATACGAAATGAAGTAACCACCACCCTGCTTAAGTGCAAGGCCGAATTTAAAACCAAAATGGTATAAAAAATTAATGATAATAACTTCAATGCAAAAAACTGGTTTAAACTGGCTAAGCAACTAACAAACAAGCGCAGCTCATCTTCAAAAATCCCCTCGCTTTTTGAAAATGGATATGAAGCTACGACTGATACTCAAAAAACCGAAATGCTTAATTCTTATTTTTGTAAGCAATCATTACTAGATGACAGCAACACAGAATTACCTACACTTGACCAAACACCACCATACTCCATTCCGACTATTTTTCTCACTCCCCAAGATGTACGTGGTGCCATATCCAACATCGACCCTTCTAAAGCATGTGGTCCCGACCTGATTAGCCCGCGCCTTCTTTGTGAAGGCTCCGAAGTCTTATCGCAACCTCTAACCACATACTTCAACAAGCTCATTGCATCTTCATATTTCCCTTCTACATGGAAACTAGCAAACGTAGTTCCGATATTTAAAAAGGCTGACCCATCGAATCCGCAGATCTACCGACCCATATCCCTACTAAGCTGTATTGGTAAACTTATGGAGCGATGCATTCACAAGCATGTATACAATTATATAACTGTCAATAACATTCTCACGCCTCTTCAATCAGGATTCACTAAAGGAGACTCGACGACCAACCAGCTAACATATATATACAACGATATCATCAAAGCATTGGATGACGGTAAAGAAGTCCGAGCCGTTTTCTGCGATATCTCAAAAGCATTTGATAGAGTCTGGCACCGTGGCCTTATAATGAAACTCTCCTCAATCGGAATGACCGGGAACCTTCTTTCCTGGTTTAAATCGTACCTAGCAGATAGAAAACAGCGAGTAGTACACTTAAACGAATCTTCCAAATGGTCTAATGTAACCGCCGGAGTTCCCCAAGGATCCATTTTGGGCCCTTTACTCTTTCTTATCTACATTAACGATATAGTTCAAACTATCAACTCTAAAATTGGACTATTTGCAGACGATACAAGCCTATACATCATTGTAGACGACCCATCAGAATCCGCAACACAACTAAATGCCGATCTTAACACCAATGGTCACAAAACTGGCTAGTAACATTTAATCCATCAAAAACCGAGTCCATGATATTTTTCTGAAAAAAACAAAATAAGCCCCATCATCCTGATCTTTATATGAACAATACTGTAATAAACACTGTAACCGAGCATAAACTCACTTAGGTTTAACGTTCTCTGACGATGGTAAATGGACAGAACACATTTCAAGTTCTTTAGAGAAAGCTTGGCAGAGGATAGGAATTCTAAGATCGCTCAAATTAACATTAACTAGAACAAGCATTGAACGCCTTTATATCATAACCATCCGCCCATTACTCGAATATGGAAACATTGTTTGGGACAACTGTACAAACTATCTAAAAAAATTACCTACGATGCTATACAAACCGAGGCAGCACGCATTGTAACAGGTGCAACAAAACTTTGCAGCATTGACAACCTTTATAGAGACCTTAAATGGGAAACTCTCTCATTACGCCGAAAAAAACACAAGCTCGTACAACTCTACAAAATGAAGAATGGCCTAACACCAACATATTTAACAACACTTATACCTACCGAAACACAACAGTGTTACGCCCTTAGAAATGTAAACAATATACCGTCACTATATGGTCGCACCAGCAATATACCAATTCCTTCCTCCCATCCACTATCAGAGACTGGAACAGTCTACCAGAATCTACCAGATACGCCCCAACAATATCCAGCTTCAATACAGACTTAACAAAGATACATCTAAATCATCCCCTCTGTTTAACGTGGGTACAAGAAAAGACCAAATCCTACACGCTCGATTACGAATGTCTTGTAGTTCCCTAAATTACGATCTCTACAGAAAATCAATAATAGACTCACCTCTCTGTACATGTGGCGCCTCAGAGACTGTCAGTCACTTTCTCACATCATGCAGACAATATCAACACCAACGACAATTTTACCTCACTGATATTCCATGTATTCCGTCAACTGAAAATCTTTTGAACGGAAACGAACACTTGACTTTCGATCAAAATAAAAAAATGTTTATAAGTGTCCAAAACTACATAACAGCAACAAACAGATTTTAGCATCATAATATCATTCCAACATAGACAACCAAAATATACCATACATATCATCTTAACAATAGACGACAACTTCCGGGCACTATCCATTTACGCCACTCGGGGGCGACTCCCCGTCCACGGAATGCTAGAGGGAAATCGTGAGGGTTGGGAAAGGCATGGGCGATTCCCCATTTAACCCCCCACTCCCGTGTTCCTGTCTCATTTGCTTGGTGACCATCTCTGAAGCACAGCCACACGCATTATCATGTCATAAATATAAGGTTTAAACACTGTCAATCTCATTATGTAAGTACATCATTGTAAGACAAAGTTATTCCACTTAGACTATTTCAACATGTATATTCGCCTGTATGTGCACTTAACTATATTTTACCACATTCGTGTCTTACATCCACCTTGTGGGAGACGAATTCATATAAGCTTCACGCTTGTTTTCATATCCCTGTCATTGTATACCTTGTATTGTACCATATACTGTCGAATAAATATTGTTTAAACTAATTGATGCTCTTCAACACAAAGAAAACAATGCCAGAAAGAAACACTAACACACGGCATACCGTTGAACGAGAGCCGCCTCTTGTCGTATATCTTGGGTTGAACATTCACTCGCTAACAAGAAGCAAATAACTAATTAAACAGTTAAACAAAATGGGTGTTTTCATTTCATATGGACGCGTGCAGCAGCTGGAAAGTAACGTTGCAATAAACATGTGTAGACGTTTTGCTGCTACCGGTGAGGTTGCCCGGCACAGCTGAGATCTGGACTATTTGTAGTTGGTGCTATGGACAATATTGACAACAATCCGTCATCCACAACGGCCCACTCATCGTTCCATGGCACTGGCATAAGTATCATACAGTTTCCAACAGAACATAATATTGGTAAACCCTAAGACCCAGTTCCGTTATCCGACATAGTGTCAGATAAATTGCTTCTTCCAGATTCATATTCAGTAGTTCCTACAGTAATAATGAATCCATCTAGGATAACAGTTCCGGCTGTTCATACCAATCAAATGAGAGGTGAATTAAACAGAGCAATGACACTTGAAGATGTCTGGTTACAGAATGCAAGTGAACTTTTGACAAGAGACACACTAACTAATGAAGCAATTGCGTGGGCTGCCTTTCATGCTAAAAACGTATCTCCCATGTTGGACCCAGCAGCTATAATGGCTTTACTGCCTCTCTTCATGGAAAAGGCTGAGACACCAGCAATGTTCAAACATGGCATGGATGTAATCAAGTCTGTCACTGCCTTTCTACATCCTGGTCAGATCCCTGTCATGGCATGTGACTGCCCCATATTTGTAAAGGCAAAATATATTCAATGGACATGGCCAGACTCTCATGGGGAAGACAAATTTGTAGTAATGTGGTGGTCTGCATCTAGAAATGGCTCTGTGGAATATGGCGGGGGATTACCTGCAAGGTTCGGGCTGGACAACAGCAGTTGTAGAGGCTGAAATTGCCACATATGGAATCGCTGAAGGTTTCTTGAAAGCAGCGCATCTGACACGGACTCGCCATGCACATCAAGTCTCTGTTGTAGCGTTATCAGCCCTCCAACAACGTGCATTTCAGCTTTTAAAGAGTTCAAATGAAACTGATGAAACATTTGAGGCATGGAGAAAGCGCATGCTTATCACCAGTCCTACCTTCCAGTTTTTGGATACTGTTATAGCCATAGAACAAATGATCCTTGTCCTTCTGAGAGCACAGAGAGAAAACAAATTTGACTTGTATGTTGAAGCACTTGAGTCACTTGTCTGTTTTTTCTTTGCATTGGATCACTACAACTATGCACGCTGGATCGCAATTCACATTCGAGACATGAAATCCCTCCCTGCGGCTATTGAAGATGCATTCAAGAAGCACTGGGTTGTTTCCAAAACGACAAACCGCTTCTCTTATATTCCTATCGACCAAGTACATGAACAAGAAAATGCCAAGGTAAAGGGCAATGGAGGTGCCATCGGATTAACAGAAGACCAGATTTCTCTTCGACGATGGCTGATATGTGCGCCAGAGCTTGCTAATGTTATCAAAGACTTTGATACCTAGTACATTAATGAAGATGATTCAGATATTAGCCTGCATCACGCAGAAGGACCTTCCACTCAGAAACTGTTCCATCAGCAGTCACGCAAACTTGTAGATGTCATATCCGGCTTTGGAAACCCTTTCCATGATGATTGTTCTGAGCTGTTGGTATTGAATACACGTGTTTGCGCAGATGAATCAATTGTAGAGACAATTCGGACAATTGAATCGCTAGGTAGAAGGCAATATCTAAAGTATGTGAAAGATGTGATCGAGACCAGGGACGTACCAATTCAGAATCCAATCAAGAACAACTCACTTCCACTACTGAAACGCCCCAAATCAAAGACAAATTCAAAGTGGTCGCAGGCTGTTAAAGTACAACGGCAAAACAGCAACCTATTTGGTCGACTATACATTGCTAATCAACAACGTGATGGAGATCCAGCAACGTTTTTCTCCCATGAAAATCAATCTACACCGCCTTCGCTGTCTGATTTTGGTAAGATACGACATGGACAAACGTCTAACCTTCTGGGCTGCATTGAATCTATTGAACAACTTGATATGCCACAATATTTTGATTGCAAAATATTAGATGGAGCCGCCGTTGTGCACATGCTACCTACATCTGACGCCAGCACGTTTTCAGAGTATGGAGACGACGTGTTTCTCCCATTCATCCTCCGCGAGTTACGCGCGACGTCACGACTTGACTGTATTTGGGACAGATATATTACTGGTAGCATCAAAGCATCCACTCGAGAAAGACGGGGCCAGGGGCTTCGCACAAAGGTGTCGGAAAGAACCAGATTACCCCAGAAGTGGCAGGACTTCCTACGGGATGACACCAACAAAACAGAGTTGTTTACCTTTCTGAGTAACACAGTGGCAAGCATGACTGTTCCAGAAAACAAGACAGTCGTCATAACAGCAGGTAAGACTACCATTGTATGATGTGGCATGATTAGAGATTGATAACGCCCCACCCCACCACCCCATTCCTGGTCAAATACCATAAAAGCTTAGTACACGTACAGCAAAGTAAAGAGATTCATGATAATCGACGTACACGACGACCAGAATAAATATGCATTGCACGTGCTACATTCATAAAACTACAACTATCCATTTAAATGTACTCACTGCGTTTACCAATCAGTAAAGAATAACCATGGGTGTTAATTTGTGAACCGCCATGACAAACAGGAGCTTATCAAGTCTACCACACAATTTGCCTGATATGGATTCACATATAGGTTAGTAACATCGATGATAATGCATTTACTACATGACACACAGTGTGGGCCCTGCATGACTAGACTGTGCTAACACATACTCAGCTGGGGCTGCACTGATCGCAAATTCAATATCCTGTTGAGTCGTATATTCCTTGATAATCAAGTTACACGTATGTGCTTTGCAGAAGATGACGTGATCTCCAAAGGATGTGAGGCAATGACAAAGTGTAACCATGAAGAAGCAGATATACGTATGTTAGTGCATATGGTGGACGCATTGAAGAAAGGTTCCACAAACATTATGATTCGGACAATGGATACTGATGTCATTATAATCTTAATCGGACAATTTCATGACATCCTGGAAGAATATCCAGACATACAAATCTGGGTAGTCTTTGGAACTGGCAAGAACATTCGAAATTACCACATTAATACACTGTGCCATCACCTTGGACTTGACAAATCGAGAGCATTGCCACCATTCCACGCCTTCACGGGATGTGACACCACGTCGGCCTTCTTTGGAAAAGGGAAGACTCGAGCTTGGAATACGTGGACAATTTACCCAGAACTCAACGAGGCACTGCTGTTCATGGTGAACAACACGTATGCCCCATTGACATTAGAGTCACCATGCTTCAACGTGCTGGAGAGGTTCGTGGTATTGTTGTACGACAAGACCAGTGAACTCGCGTCTGTCAACGACATCCGGATGGAACTCTTCTGTAAAAAGAACACAGACTTGGAACACCTGCCACCGAGTAAGGTAAAGTGAACTACAAACACATATTAATTCATTGCTTTATATCTCAACGGTAGATCTTGTAAAACGTCTTGTCTGCAATAGTATAAGTTTTAATCTTACCATATTATCCCATTTGGTTACTGGTGATATAAAATGTTTTAATATTTACATACATTTTCTGTACAAAAATAAAGAGTTTTCATAAACAAAAACTGACTGTACCTACCAACATTATCATACAAATACCAATGTGCGTAATGTGTAATGTCCAAATACTTTTCAGGATGCCCTCCTGCAACATTCAAGGCGGGTCATGTACCAAACTTCCATATGGGCGTCCTGTCAACGACCTATCCAGACAATCCCATCACCAGATGTATGGGGATGGGCAAAGGACGGCTCTTCGTGGACCCCTGTCTGGATGACAATTCCAGATGCTGCACGAGGATTCAGCGAACTGATCAAATGTGGGTGCAAGTCTGCCAGAGGATGCATCAGCTGCAAGTGCACAAAGGCTGGGCTTATATGTACTGACCTTTGCAGCTGCACATGTGCACGATAATGCTTTGTAGCGGTTAACATTCCTGTCCCATGTGTTATGTCCCAGATACATTACAATTGCCCACTCATTCTTAATTCAGATCCAGATGTCATGCACCCGCCCAGCTATGTAATATTGCCAGCCTATTGACATTTGGTTGCCATATTGGATTTATTTAGCTGAAACATTCACACAGTCCCACTTCAAAGTGACAAATTAGTAGTCAAGTGACAACACTTCCTATTCCATGCAAATATTTCCAATATGACATCCACAGTGCAAAATGGAATAAATATTGATATTTGGCGGCCATCTTGGAGTTATGGCAATTACAAAATAATCAAATTGTACGTGACAGCCATCTGAATTACTTACTGCGTGAATGTGTGTCATTATAGCATACTAATTGTGCTAAATATAACACAGGTTTGCACTTACATAGAAATATATTGATATTTGGTGGCCATTTTGAATTTATTGATTTTTTTAGGTGGCACAGTGGATAGATTTTTTTGGAGCCACTTATTTTTTAATTATTTTGTGCATCATCATATCTTGCTCCAGTGAAAAAATGGCACTTTTGGCCGGCAGGTATAGATAAATTTGTTAAGGGACCGCACTAGGATGTGTGCGTGCGTGGGTGTGGGTATGTGTGATCTAAGTGGTGGCACGTTTGAAAACATTAGATAAACCAAACGCTACCTTGCATTGTATGTGGTGAAGAGTATTCTACCATGGATTATATTTGTGTTACGTGGACATCCATTTTGTGTGGATTTAAGTATGAGTTTTATGTACTGAATTTACAGGAATTTCAGACTTGGAGAATTATCTCGCATATTGTAATTCTTTAAGGATTTTATTTCTCAGACGTTCCAAAGTAAATTTTATTATATTTCTTGGAAATGATTTTGTCAGTTTATTCTTTATATTTTTATTAAATCGTGGTTTACATATGTACACGTGTTGGATTCAATGTTTTCTGTTATTGAGACCATTACTCAGGCAATCGTTTCATCAGGGCGTACATAGGTCCAAGGTGCATCATCACGTGGTTACAACAACAACAACGTCGCCCACTCCACAGTAAGTATTATTTGATATTTTCCTTAATATGCAACGGATTTTTATGAAATATGGCGCAGCAAACGCGTCTTCATGAGATGCATTTGGTGGTCCAGGGAGTTAGGCACAGACTTATGTCGTTTTTGCAAAGACAGAAGATTAGGCGGAAATACAGAGACCACCAAATGCAGCTGAACAAGACGCGTTTGATGCGCCATATTTCATCAAAATCCGTTACGTAATAAGGACAATATAAAAGAATACGATATCGTTCACAAATAATGCCATCTCATATTACTAGACATACATGACTAGACTGTGCTAACACATACTCATCTGGGGCTGCACTGATCGCAAATTCAATATCCTGTTGAGTCGTATATTCCTTGATAATCACGTTACACGTATGTGCTTTGCAGAAGATGACGTGATCTCCAAAGGATGTGAGGCAATGACAAAGTGTAACCATGAAGAAGCAGATACACGTATGTTAGTGCATATGGTGGACGCATTGAAGAAAGGTTCCACAAACATTATGATTCGGACAATGGATCCTGATGTCATTATAATCTTAATCGGACAATTTCATGACATCCTGGAAGAATCCCAAATAACATTCAAATCTGGGTAGTCTTTGGAACTGGCAAGAACATTCGAAATTACCACATTAATACACCGTGCCATCACATTGGACTTGACAAATCGAGAGCATTGCCACCATTCCACGCCTTCACGGGATGTGACACCACGTCGGCCTTCTTTGGAAAAGGGAAGACTCGAGCTTGGAATACGTGGACAATTTACCCAGAACTCAACGAGGCACTGCTGTTCATGGTGAACAACACGTATGCCCCATTGACATTAGAGTCACCATGCTTCAACGTGCTGGAGAGGTTCGTGGTATTGTTGTACGACAAGACCAGTGAACTCGCGTCTGTCAACGACGTCCGGATGGAACTCTTCTGTAAAAAGAACACAGACTTGGAACACCTGCCACCGAGTAAGGTAAAGTGAACTACAAACACATATTAATTCATTGCTTTATATCTCAACGGTAGATCTTGTAAAACGTCTTGTCTGCAATAGTATAAGCTTTAATCTTACCATATTATCCCATTTGGTTACTGGTGATATAAAATGTTTTAATATTTACATACATTTTCTGTACAAAAATAAAGAGTTTTCATAAACAAAAACTGACTGTACCTACCAACATTATCATACAAATACCAATGTGCGTAATGTGTAATGTCCAAATACTTTTCAGGATGCCCTCCTGCAACATTCAAGGCGGGTCATGTACCAAACTTCCATATGGGCGTCCTGTCAACGACCTATCCAGACAATCCCATCACCAGATGTATGGGGATGGGCAAAGGACGGCTCTTCGTGGACCCCTGTCTGGATGACAATTCCAGATGCTGCACGAGCATGCAGCGAACTGATCAAATGTGGATGCAAGTCTGCCAGAGGATGCATCAGCTGCAAGTGCACAAAGGCTGGGCTTATATGTACTGACCTTTGCAGCTGCACATGTGCACGATAATGCTTTGTAGCGGTTAACATTCCTGTCCCATGTGTTATGTCCCAGATACATTACAATTGCCCACTCATTCTTAATTCAGATCCAGATGTCATGCACCCGCCCAGCTATGTAATATTGCCAGCCTATTGACATTTGGTTGCCATATTGGATTTATTTAGCTGAAACATTCACACAGTCCCACTTCAAAGTGACAAATTAGTAGTCAAGTGACAACACTTCCTATTCCATGCAAATATTTCCAATATGACATCCACAGTGCAAAATGGAATAAATATTGATATTTGGCGGCCATCTTGGAGTTATGGCAATTACAAAATAATCAAATTGTACGTGACAGCCATCTGAATTACTTACTGCGTGAATGTGTGTCATTATAGCATACTAATTGTGCTAAATATAACACAGGTTTGCATTTACATAGAAATATATTGATATTTGGCGGCCATTTTGAATTTATTGATTTTTTAGGTGGCACAGTGGATAGATTTTTTGGAGCCACTTATTTTTTAATTGTGCATCATCATATCTTGCTCCAGTGAAAAAATGGCACTTTTGGCCGGCAGGTATAGATAAATTTGTTAAGGGACCGCACTAGGATGTGTGCGTGCGTGGGTGTGGGTATGTGTGATCTAAGTGGTGGCACGTTTGAAAACATTAGATAAACCAAACGCTACCCCTTGCATTGTATGTGGTGAAGAGTATTCTACCATGGATTATATTTGTGTTACGTGGACATCCATTTTGTGTGGATTTAAGTATGAGTTTTATGTACTGAATTTACAGGAATTTCAGACTTGGAGAATTATCTCGCATATTGTAATTCTTTAAGGATTTTATTTCTCAGACGTTCCAAAGTAAATTTTATTATATTTCTTGGAAATGATTTTGTCAGTTTATTCTTTATATTTTTATTAAATCGTGGTTTACATATGTACACGTGTTGGATTCAATGTTTTCTGTTATTGAGACCATTACTCAGGCAATCGTTTCATCAGGGCGTACATAGGTCCAAGGTGCATCATCACGTGGTTACAACAACAACAACGTCGCCCACTCCACAGTAAGTATTATTTGATATTTTCCTTAATATGCAACGGATTTTTATGAAATATGGCGCAGCAAACGCGTCTTCATGAGATGCATTTGGTGGTCCAGGGAGTTAGGCACAGACTTATGTCGTTTTTGCAAAGAATCGATTTCCGTGTCAGAGCCACGGAAATCGATTCTTCGCAAAAACGACAGAAGATTAGGCGGAAATACAGAGACCACCAAATGCAGCTTAACAAGACGCGTTTGATGCGCCATATTTCATCAAAATCCGTTACGTAATAAGGACAATATAAAAGAATACGATATCGTTCACAAATAATGCCATCTCATATTACTAGACATACATGACTAGACTGTGCTAACACATACTCATCTGGGGCTGCACTGATCGCAAATTCAATATCCTGTTGAGTCGTATATTCCTTGATAATCAAGTTACACGTATGTGCTTTGCAGAAGATGACGTGATCTCCAAAGGATGTGAGGCAATGACAAAGTGTAACCATGAAGAAGCAGATACACGTATGTTAGTGCATATGGTGGACGCATTGAAGAAAGGTTCCACAAACATTATGATTCGGACAATGGATACTGATGTCATTATAATCTTAATCGGACAATTTCATGACATCCTGGAAGAATATCCAGACATTCAAATCTGGGTAGTCTTTGGAACTGGCAAGAACATTCGAAATTACCACATTAATACACCGTGCCATCACATTGGACTTGACAAATCGAGAGCATTGCCACCATTCCACGCCTTCACGGGATGTGACACCACGTCGGCCTTCTTTGGAAAAGGGAAGACTCGAGCTTGGAATACGTGGAAAATTTACCCAGAACTCAACGAGGCACTGCTGTTCATGGTGAACAACACGTATGCCCCATTGACATTAGAGTCACCATGCTTCAACGTGCTGGAGAGGTTCGTGGTATTGTTGTACGACAAGACCAGTGAACTCGCGTCTGTCAACGACGTCCGGATGGAACTCTTCTGTAAAAAGAACACAGACTTGGAACACCTGCCACCGAGTAAGGTAAAGTGAACTACAAACACATATTAATTCATTGCTTTATATCTCAACGGTAGATCTTGTAAAACGTCTTGTCTGCAATAGTATAAGCTTTAATCTTACCATATTATCCCATTTGGTTACTGGTGATATAAAATGTTTTAATATTTACATCCATTTTCTGTACAAAAATAAAGAGTTTTCATAAACAAAAACTGACTGTACCTACCAACATTATCATACAAATACCAATGTGCGTAATGTGTAATGTCCAAATACTTTTCAGGATGCCCTCCTGCAACATTCAAGGCGGGTCATGTACCAAACTTCCATATGGGCGTCCTGTCAACGACCTATCCAGACAATCCCATCACCAGATGTATGGGGATGGGCAAAGGACGGCTCTTCGTGGACCCCTGTCTGGATGACAATTCCAGATGCTGCACGAGCATGCAGCGAACTGATCAAATGTGGATGCAAGTCTGCCAGAGGATGCATCAGCTGCAAGTGCACAAAGGCTGGGCTTATATGTACTGACCTTTGCAGCTGCACATGTGCACGATAATGCTTTGTAGCGGTTAACATTCCTGTCCCTTGTGTTATGTCCCAGATACATTACAATTGCCCACTCATTCTTAATTCAGATCCAGATGTCATGCACCCGCCCAGCTATGTAATATTGTCAGCCTATTGACATTTGGTTGCCATATTGGATTTATTTAGCTGAAACATTCACACAGTCCCACTTCAAAGTGACAAATTAGTAGTCAAGTGACAACACTTCCTATTCCATGCAAATATTTCCAATATGACATCCACAGTGTAAAATGGAATAAATATTGATATTTGGCGGCCATCTTGGAGTTATGGCAATTACAAAATAATCAAATTGTACGTGACAGCCATCTGAATTACTTACTGCGTGAATGTGTGTCATTATAGCATACTAATTGTGCTAAATATAACACAGGTTTGCACTTACATAGAAATATATTGATATTTGGGGCGGCCATTTTGAATTTATTGATTTTTTAGGTGGCACAGTGGATAGATTTTTTGGAGCCACTTATTTTTTAATTGTGCATCATCATATCTTGCTCCAGTGAAAAAATGGCACTTTTGGCCGGCAGGTATAGATAAATTTGTTAAGGGACCGCACTAGGATGTGTGCGTGCGTGGGTGTGGGTATGTGTGATCTAAGTGGTGGCACGTTTGAAAACATTAGATAAACCAAACGCTACCTTGCATTGTATGTGGTGAAGAGTATTCTACCATGGATTATATTTGTGTTACGTGGACATCCATTTTGTGTGGATTTAAGTATGAGTTTTATGTACTGAATTTACAGGAATTTCAGACTTGGAGAATTATCTCGCATATTGTAATACTTTAAGGATTTTATTTCTCAGACGTTCCAAAGTAAATTTTATTATATTTCTTGGAAATGATTTTGTCAGTTTATTCTTTATATTTTTATTAAATCGTGGTTTACATATGTACACGTGTTGGATTCAATGTTTTCTGTTATTGAGACCATTACTCAGGCAATCGTTTCATCAGGGCGTACATAGGTCCAAGGTGCATCATCACGTGGTTACAACAACAACAACGTCGCCCACTCCACAGTAAGTATTATTTGATATTTTCCTTAATATGCAACGGATTTTTATGAAATATGGAGCAGCAAACGCGTCTTCATGAGATGCATTTGGTGGTCCAGGGAGTTAGGCACAGACTTATGTCGTTTTTGCAAAGAATCGATTTCCGTGTCAGAGCCACGGAAATCGATTCTTCGCAAAAACGACAGAAGATTAGGCGGAAATACAGAGACCACCAAATGTAGCTTAACAAGACGCGTTTGATGCGCCATATTTCATCAAAATCCGTTACGTAATAAGGACAATATAAAAGAATACGATATTGTTCACAAATAATGCCATCTCATATTACTAGACATACACTGTGTAATGAATGTTTAACTATGCAGTATATCCGTGTATGTTACAATGTAGATGATTGTATGAATGCATACTACTGCAGCAAACGCTGACAGCGTTGTCAACAGTGAAAATTTGCGTACGATTGATTGCGGCGTTCCTGTAATGCGTGACTATGTCCACAATTTACGAACGATTTACGTGCCGTCTCAAAGAGATCGTTGAACTGTATATGTAAAGTATATGTCTTCTTATTTTGCGTCGGATTTGATATACTTGACATGTATATCAAATCCAACGCAAAATAAGAAGACATTGTATTTGTTGTAAAAGCGGCGTTTACCATGTACAGTTGGTACATTGTATGCAATCTAAATTGAAGCACTAACTCTCGCATACATTACATATAAAAACAAACCTTTCCCGTTGTTCTGCGATGCTGTGTTTCCTAGAGTGTCACAGCGAAAGCGATAGCCTTCAAATTTGGAAAAACGATGAAAGCATCTATCATATATATTAAATGACACATTCGCATAACACTGTCGCAGCAGAACTGTTCATTGGCTCTCTTACAATATACACGTGCACGTTCTCTTGTAATAAGTGGCGCTTCAGGCGGGATCGCTAATGATATATCGTCACCTGACATTCGTAGTTCAGTCTCTTATATAATTTATATAACTCGATGTCAGATTTCAATACTAGATGTTAAATCTGAGTACTACATAGCATTATTCTGTAATACACGCACGCAGATTAGTCCCTCAATGCCATATGCGTCGCCTCGCCATCCGGCGGTGCAGCACAACTACCATCGATATGACTACACGTGCCCTTTCTCGCACAATTACCACGCGTATAACTGCAGTATTCGCCATATGTACTACGGTCACAAACTGAGAAGGAAATGTCGACGTAAACAAACTTGGCTCAGTATCAAATGACAAAACAATGGCACTGATCATACTGTTGAAAGTTTGTAATGCATGCTAGAGAACATCTACAGAACCAATGCATCATTGTTGACTTCATCACGTTTGATATGACATCACGTAAATATATACTGATGCCAATAGCCAGTTACCGTATTGATAATGGAATATTAACATTAAATATGTTCTATTACACTTGTATTCAAATGCTATATATACGAGGTATGGACTGCACGGCGCAGTATGAGCCGTCATGGACCTTATTACTAATGCAAAATAACAGAAAAATATAAATTAAATAAATGCAAATGTATTTGTGATACAATACATTGTCGATGTAGAGAAAACAATGGCATTGAACCAGTCACATATGCATTATTTCGACAATAAATAGTCGTTCAAGAATGTGTACAATGCATATAGTCAATAAGCAATAATTCTCGAGATACATTTATACGTATAAACATGCATACCTTTATCAGAAACATGCATACCTTTGTCGTTTTTAGAATTTAAAATATACCTTACACCACATCAGTCATACAGAGAAATAAACAAATTCCTCGCTGCGTCATCTCATTCTCCAATTTAATATATAATGTCACATGCATGTAACTACTACTAACATGTTTGTGCTATTTACTAATGTAACACATGCTGAATATACTGGTTTATTAACCATAATCTATACATGTTATGCTATCGTGTGTACATACGAAGTTTGTGGTATATTCTAAGTCAAAGGTATTAGTTTGATAACAAGTCACCAAGCGATAGCAAGTGAGTCATGGACGTGGCATGTGTGAGCAATAAGCTGTAACATACGATATCTAGACGTCGCAAACACTGTTATCTTCGCTCAACGGTATCATGGTTCGGTCGTCTACCGATACTACACAGACATGTTCATGTTTCTTTCTAAGAATCCATGATACCGTGCGAACTCCAGTTACATCATATGTCTTCTATTGTATTTGTAATGTATATTTCTCTGACAACAAAATCCCTCAGCATATTTTGGAACGGAGAATATGTTAAAACCAGCAAATATCCTGTGAATGTATGCGCCCTGCTATATGTAACTGGCCAAGACTATTTAGTGACTTAAAATGGTGACGAATTTGAAGGAAGATGTTCGATATGCTTGCCACACAAATCACTAGTATTGCATTATTGGACACAATCTATGGTAAGTATATAAGTACATTATATCATCACGATTAATGCATACTGACGACAATATCAAGGTGCATGACCACGTGGTCACGACAACAACAACGTCGCCCACTCCAAAGTAAGTATTTGATATTTTCCTTAATATGCAACGGATTTTGATGAAATATGGCGCAGCAAACGCGTATTCATAAGCTGCATTTGGTGGTCTAGGGCGTTTGAAACAGACTTATTTAGTTTTTGCAAAGAATCGATTTCCGTGTCAGAGACAGGGAAATCGATTCTTCGCAAAAGCAACAGAAGTATGGGCGAAAATACAGAGACCACCAAATGCAGCTTAACAAGACCCGTTTGATGCGCCATATGTCATCAAAATCCGTTAGGTAATAACGACACTATAAAATAATACGTACTTTGAATCGGTACTTGTTGTTGTTGTTAGTACCACGTGATCATACACCTTGACTAGTGAACGTTTGAAATTGCATTTGGAATGTAACTGTGCTATTATTCATGTTGATGGAACTGGCTTCAGACAATATAAATACTTTTCATTAAATTGTATCTCACAAATTATCTTCAGCGCACAATATATGCATGTATGCGTACCATGGAAAAACTACATCATAGTCATCGTTCCTACCTTCTCATCGGCAACAACTATTCTTACCAATCTGATTGTGTCCTGAATGAATCTACATCGAACCAACTTGCTCATATACAAGATAGCAAATTATGTAACGTCATTGATAACGGTAACAAAGTCCGTGCTATGCTCCGTGAAATGTCTAATGCTTTTCGCAATGTATTATACTACTGAAGAATGAAGTGGCGGGAACAACTTGTTCTCTGTTAAACTAGTATACCAATCGCCTTCAACGATGCAAACAGCGAGTTATAGTGCCAGAGTATTTTTTTGGTTATTAAATGGTTTATTTCCACTTTTAAATACAACATGTACATTTTATAAAGTTTACAAGAGAATATAGCTAAATGAAATACAATGATTACATACTATATTAAAAAGTGAAATGTATGGGAGAGTAAAGTAGTTAAGATATACAGAGCATGAACAAGAAGGAAGAATGTAAGTGTTTCTTTCTCTGTGTTCACACCTGCTGGACCTGTGTAGTTGTGTAGTTTATATTTAATATAGAGATATGTTGTGCTTGATTTTTCGTGCGGTGCCTATAAGAACTTTATATATTAAATCTGCCCCACTTAATAATATGCTGTTCTCTTTTGTCTTTCATTGTCGCTATTTCTTCTTCTATATGTATTCTATTTTTCAAGTAACTTACAAAAGATTCGAAAGTAATATCATGCTTTTCATATTTACATTTGAAAATATAGTATTTTGCTAACAAAATTATAAAATTAAATTGTTTTACCATCAGTGCCTTATTTGTTATTCCTAGAGAAATACTTCGAAAATTTATTTCAAATGTTAAGTCATTTTCATTTAGATAATTTCGAAGCTGTGACCAAAATTGTTGCACATGCATACATTCCCAGAACATGTGTTTTATGCTCTCAACATACATAGAGCAAAAATCACATAGACTGCTATTTACTATATTACAACGATAGAGTAGTTTATTTGTCCCAATGATACGCATTAAATATCTATACTGGAAATTGCGTAATGTTGAGTCTATTGTACAATCGAAAGCTAATGTGTAAATTTGTTGCCAGTATAAATTATCATCAGAAAATTAATTTGTCCATTTTTGTTCAGATTTTTTTTCTTCCATATTTTGTTTGTGTGTTTGTCTTGTATATAGTAATTTGTTCACATAATTGCTGTCTTGTACTCTCGATATAAGCGACGTAGATTGTGGAGTTGTGTTGATGCTTTCTGTTTTTATTTTCTCGGCCCATAATGGACTTATGCTGTTCACAATACTTTGATATTTTATAAAATCGTCCTGACGTATATTGAATATTGCTGTAAAATCAGTAAATCGTAGAAAATTCCTTACTCTGTAGTCATATAGATGTTCAACATATTTAATGCCTTTATTGTACCAATCTTTGAAAAAGATTGTTTTGTTTTGATGCTTTAAATTGGAATTATTCCAAAGTATTTCTTTTGATACTGTGTCATTTCTGGAGGAATAGTTAATATGTGACCAGGATTTTAAAACATTATTTAAAAACTTATTTTCTTCCGCTATATTTAGTGCCAGAGTATTGCATAACATGGGTTTTCGCAGTGTAATAAAAATAATAATATACTCGTGTAATAAATATGCAAATCAGGTCGTTGTAGAAAACATGATACATGTAGATGACCAGTGCAGCTTATATATAATGTGAGTATGCAAATAAATATAATCTAACATTGGTGTTGATGTAATATGATATGTATTAAACTGGTTGAAATCAGTAAACTCGTTTAATAAATGTCGTATTAAATCATAACTTCTGGAAGATCCCCTGTTTATACTTATCTTGTTATCTATTTTTCTGCTCGTTATGATACATATGCTGGTGTTCTCATAGTGGACCACTAGTATTATTCTTAAACACTTTCAGTGGCAGTGTGTTTAACTTATTCTCAACTATTATAATGCTAGCTGATTATACTATTATGTATGCTGCAGCTAGCACTCTTGATATGGCAGCAAATGCAATGATTTCCGACATTGTCAAAACACATGAAATGATGGATATGTTAATGGTAACAGTTACACGTACCTTCAAATGCTACATTTCTATTAATATCTCATTAATATAACGCACCACAAAACTCCTCGCTCCTGATGATTCACAGTCATTGAATAACGTGAGTGGCATACATCACGTGTGTTATGTCTTGAAAATATTTTAACATAGCAATGTCATATGAACCTGACAAAATCAAAAGCATTGACGCATACATGTATGAACATAATGAGGAAGTTGGCAGGTATCCTCCAATTGCCAGGTATGAGGATATCGCTGTAAAGAATGGAAACATCCTGGATACTCTCAGCTTCGATCTCAAAAAAAAGTTCTGGAATCATTAGTATAGTGTCATTACATTTTGTCGAGTATTGTACATTGTCAAGTATTATACTAACAATTATCTGTTTGCAGATACGGCGAAATCCGTTGATAATTTTAATTACATCTAATCATTGTCTGGACCTATCTGGAACATGTGCCCCGTGTGATCACCATATTTATCTAGGAATATATATCCACATACGCGCTAACAAGACCAAATAAATAGAGGATCTGACATGAGTGATGATTCAATATGATATTCATTAAACGAGTTTACTGATTTCATAAGAAACTAGACTATGCATAGGCAAATCATTGCATACGCAGCTGTACTGGTCACCAAACCTGTTTTCTGCATGCATCTCTAGTAACACGCAGTGACATTTGTCATGGCATGACCATGTTGTCATTTTTGTCTCTTCATGTGTGCATTGATCCGATTGAATGCGGAACATTAAATGTAATAGCCGCACCTGCACATGTACCATCCATAGCGATGCAAAAGTTGCAGCAGTTCACGATAACACTTTTCTAATGTAATAGAAAGTCGTGATGTATAGTTAATGTCAACATTTGCCATGCCACCGGTGTAGCAGTACTACATGTAACCACTGTGACACATCTTCCTCACCATCCAGCGCCGCAACATTCGCCACATAATATTGTGACGACCGCGATTGAGGTAGCGTGTCGGGTCGTCTACATGGAATACCACACCGCCTTACCATCAGACTGTTATTGCTTCACTGAATTAGTGGAAACTAAACTATTTTATCAATAATAATGTCAAACAATCAATACCAAAAAAGACCCGGATGCTGCACATTCGCAGTGATATAAATTAGAGGCACAAAATGTACAGAATCCGCAATTCTGGAATCAATTGTTTAAATTTAAACAATCCGACCTGTCAAAAGCAATTCACCATAAAACTCTAAATAATCTACTATAAATGACAACAGACCTATTGAATATAATGCAAAAAACTCCCTCTTTAAATTAAAACTAACCAATTCCCTCAGCATACCCAAATTACATCAAAACAATTGAATACCTTTTCCGTGAAACAAAACAGCTGATCAAACAATGGACATTGTTTACTCTACCATAGTAACTGCCAGGATATGACGTTATCATGAAAAACTAAAACGTATACCGACGTCATGCATGCATTCCGTACATGATAGGGATAACATTACGCATACGCCAGTGGGAAGAACCTTGTACTACCAGGCTGTATTTTAAAACCACATAGATGTGAATTTAGCGATATAAAATAGACTTCAAGCAGGGAGCATGCCACAATTGATATGTGCACACATATATGCATAATTGGAATACCAAAATAAATACGGAACCTGAATATATAAATGTTGTTGGTATTGTTCAAGGGGTTAGTGGAATTGACACGATTACTGGGCTAACTCTCTCATCTTGTTCTGCCACTAGTCCCTTGAGTTGTGAACATACTCTACAACATATATAAATGTGAGCATACGGCTAGAAATAATATTACATGCAAATACATCAACGAACATACTTTTACGTATAGAGTCTAGAATCTAGAGTACAATAAGAACTGCGTTACCATCGTGACACGTGTCTCCTCGCCATCCAGCAGTGCAGCCATCAGCACAAACACCATCGATATGATTACACGGATCATTTCTCGCACAGTTTCCACATGGAGAATTACAGTCGTCGCCATAGGTGCCATGGTCACAAGCTGACAAGGAACGGTTGATTTGAACAAAGTTTGCCAGTGACAAATGAGTGTATGTGTCAACGAAGGTTAAAGGTATGACTTGCACAAACATGAGCATCGCCGACACTAGGCATAATCATGTACGTATGTACTACATGCAGCCGTAATGCCACTGATATCCCGTATACAGAGCTGATCGATGCATCATCATGACTTCATCATGATTGATATGGTATTAAGTGCATGCCGCCCGATACCAATAACCACAACACAGAGCGGTCAGAGACTTGGAAATAAGCATTGACGTTAAACCGGTATTGTTACACCAGAATAAAACAGTTATATATAAGTTCGAGGTGTTGACTGTACGAACCAATGAACCTGAAGGCAAATGTCCTGATCTATCCCTGTGATAAATGATACTATGTCGACACATGATATTGTTGTAAAACCTAAATACTGCCAGGCTATATGACAAGCAGATGTGTTTAGTTCGTGCATGTGAATCATTGAGTGCGAAAGCCGACGCTATAGCAGAACATAATTATATAATGTGATCAGAGACAGAATTACCCGAATAAGTTTCGATGATATTGTCAATAAAACGACATTGCTACAGTAACTGCAAATTTGCCGTACGACAAACTACCTACACATATGCTGTTCAATCAGTATGATAGCAAATGTGTATCATAAGAGTCGCCCGTTTGGATTTTGGAGTTGGGTTCGTAATCTCAGCAAAATGGGAAAACGTACCCTATATACGCGAGAAACCTTTAAATTACACGACATAAAACGTCGCAACTATGTCATTCAGTGCATAGATGTTCGTATTTGGCGGAAATAAGGAATTCTGTCGCAATACTAACGGCATAATGTAAGGTAAGATTGTTTGTTTCTGTCGTCTGAAATTAAATTCTCCGTGATACATGTACAGCCAGGTCTAGTTGTCTGCAATCGGAAAATGTATACTTGCACATCCTCATCTCTGAACGTTTCGGGTTATACGCAAAGGTATACGTAACACAGAAAGTGGTTATATTGAAACAGACTTATTCGTAAGTAACGCTGTACTTTATATGTAGTTGCACGCGTTGCTAAATAGATCTGGCCTAGGTCCAGTGACTGTTCTTCATGAAAATGTGAGGAATTTGAAACAATGTTCATTATGATTTTCATAATAATCCTTAGTGTGTCATGGACACAATCGAGATATTGGTGTGACAGTGTTCGTGCATATAAACAAATAACTAGACATTATGTTTGTAAAACATGGATATGCTCCCTTGACATACTTGACTGTACAAATGTATTAGTGTTTCAGCGACATTTGGACGGTGAAAAAAGGTCAATGTCAAGTTAATGGTGACAAATGTTCAGGTGATTCAAGAGTCCAAGTATTGAATCATTCTTTCTCGCAATATTGAAATTATTACATGTGGGAAAAACTCTTACAAACTTTTCGACTTAACAAAGTCGCTAAGTGTTTCAACGAAATTTAGAAGGTGACAAAAGTCAAAGTCGTGTTAATGATGGTGACAACTGTTCAGGTGATTCAAGTCTGCAAGTATTGAAGATATTACATGTTGGAGAAACTCTTACAAACTGTTCGACGTAACAAAATAGCTAATTTCGAAGCTGACAATGGTCAATGTCGTGTTAATGGTGGCTCGTGCGTGTGAAAATATTTCAGGTGATTCAACTTTCCACGAATTGAAGCAATCCTTTGATCATAGTTAACGCGGTAAATCCAAGAATTAACTAAAATGATATATAAGAGACAAAAGTCAAGGTCGTGTTAATGATGGTGACAACTGTTCAGGTGATTCAAGTCTGCAAGTATTGAAGATATTACATGTTGGAGAAACTCTTACAAACTGTTCGACGTAACAAAATAGCTAATTTCGAAGCTGACAATGGTCAATTTCGTGTTAATGGTGGCTCGTGTGTGTGAAAATTGTTCAGGTGATTCAACTTTCCACGAATTGAAGCAATCCTTTGATCAGAGTTAACGCGGTAAATCCAAGAATTAACTAAAACGATATTAACCGCATCTGCACATGTACAGTCAATAGCTACAGTTCCTGAAATCCGCCACAGAATGTTATTTACACTTATGGTAATACTGTATAGCGAGATCTCCCATGCCACCGGCATAGATATACTAACCACTTTGACACAATTGCCCTCGCCATCCAGCGCCGCAACCTTGGCCACATCTTCCACTAACATGGTCACAACTTCCATTCGCAGCACAGTGCCCGCATGTGTTCTTGCACTCCTCCCCATACGTGTAATTCAAACACTCTATTTGAATATATGGTACGTGTACAGTGTAAAACATATGCCGGCGTATTTTAAATGATACATTATTAGCTAAATGGATGTATTACGGGTATGACATTTATATAATTTATTTACCTATTTACCAATGGGAAGATGCTTTTATCACCAGGCTTCATTTTGAAACCACATACATGTGAATTCAGATATATAACATAGACTTCAAGCAGGGAGCATGTCACAATTGATGTATGCACATGTCACAATTGATGTATGCACATGTATGCATAGAAGGAATACCAAAATAAACACGGAAATTGAATTACATTACTGTTATTGGTAATATTGAGATTAGTGGAATTGACACGATCAGTAGGCTTCCTCTCTCATAGTGTTTTTCCACTACTCCATTGAGGTGTGAACATACTCTCCAACATAGATAAATGTGGACATACGGCTAGAAATAACTACATGCAAATGCTTCAACGAAAATACTTTTAGGTATACAGCCTAGAATCTAGAATAAAATAAGAACTGCGTTACCATCGTGACACGTGTCTCCTCGCCATCCGACATTGCAGCCATCAGTACAAATACCATCGATATGATTACAC
The DNA here is from genome assembly GCA_029237695.1 of Conchocele bisecta. Lineage (NCBI taxonomy): Eukaryota > Metazoa > Mollusca > Bivalvia > Lucinida > Thyasiridae > Conchocele > Conchocele bisecta. The sequence continues at coordinate 19,916,243 of CM055274.1, read as the reverse complement.
GGGGCATTTCCCGTACAGTTTCCACACGTAGAATTGCAGTCGTCGCCATAGGTACCATGGTCACAAGCTGGCAAGGAATAGTCTATGTGAACAAAGTTGGCCAGTAGCAAATGAGTTGATGTAGGACTTGCACAAACATGAACACTACGCATACTCATGTAGTTAATGTACTACATGGAGCGGTATTATCATTGATAGTCCATAACATATACAGAGTTGATCGATGCATCATCATGACTTCGTCATTATTAATATGGCATTATAATTATAAGTGCATGTTGCCTGTGTGAAATGTACCAATAGCCACGTCCCTGTCCTGTCAGTGAATTGGAAAAAGATCATTACAGTTAAAGATGTATTGTTACACCAGTATAACACAGGTATATATAAGTACGAGATGTCGACTGTACGACCCAATGAACATGAGGGCAAATGTTCTATAGGGGTTTCCGAAAACAAACAATATCAAAATGTACTGTTATTGTGATTAGACTACTACAGTTACTGCCATACTCGCCCTAATGAATTACACGCTCACTGTTGTGGGGAAACCATACGTTTTTATTTGTTTCCCCGAATAAATGGCGATACTAACCACTGTGACACAAGGACCGTCGCCATCCAGCGTCGCAGCTTTCGCCCATGCACTCGTAATGTTTAAAATTGGTGGAATAATTCTTATAAAGAAAATGTGTGTCCCAAATAGATGGGACCACAACTTTAAAATAGCTTTGCAAACGTTTGTATTTACCATATTACCCCTTCAACACTGCAAACCATACAGCCAACTCTTGCAAACACTGAAAATCCAGATGAGCCTGTATATCGATCAGGATCGTCAGTGTTTGTCATTACTGTTAAGGTGTTGAAACAATTGATGGCTGGACTAGTTACTAGAGATACTGTACTTACCATGGAACATACCATGTTATACATTTAGGGGTGAAAGGGTTAACTGACCCCCCATGTAAAATCCTCCAATATGTTTTTACAAATGTGAAAACAAATTCATAAGATAATATCAAATTAATGCAATATAATTAATTAGTTGTCTTAGTTATGTCATTACCACTCCCTATGGATGGCTATGTTTCGGAGGTGATTTTCGTTTTCGACTCCGCCTTGACCCGCCGCCATCTTGAGCCGAGCCATGTTAACGGGTTCATATTACCAGCCAAGCTGAGGAATCAAAACGCGATAACTTTATCTGCGGTATGACAATTGTAAGTTTTTGTGATTCTACACAGTCAATATGGTGTCATACGGCAAAATATTTCCAAAATCTGCAGAATATTGCGTTTTTGATAAATGTAAAATTAATCCAATAATTGTTTACAACAAAACAATGTTAATGTGAAATTTACAGAATTTTACACTTACGAACATTTTAGTCGTACGAAGTTTAGTGAAACGGCCCCCCGTTTTAGCAGAGTTCGTATGAAAATAACATTAATATATACATGTACATCTAAAGATGGTTGGACTGGGTTTCAAAATGTATTCGAAATATGTAACGTCGTATCAATCAGTCGCTGTGGCCTAGTAAATAAGGCACCCGTGTCGCAACTGGGAGGACGGATGTTTGAGCTTCCACTCGGACTGATGTGGCAAGTTGGTGAGCCGCCAGCTAGTTAAACAAAAGCATAAATGATAGGAATTAAGCAGTACTGATTGTTCGATTGTGTGTCTTATCAGTCAAGTCAACGGTCCTTAAAATAGGGGTGGAAATATAATATAAATAAACTAACAATCTTTACTATTAGTCTATTAAATTATTGAGAATGTCACATTAAAGGTACTGTGTCTCAGCTGAGGTTGAAAAGTGGGATACTGAGTTAGGAAAAAAACATTTGACTGAATAGTTGTATTGGTTTCTTGAATATATTTGCCCCTGTGAGTGATCTGAGAAAGTAAAAGTAAATATGAAAACAAAATAGTTTATTATCAAAATAATAACTAGCGTACTAAGTAACGCTAGTTTTGCTAACTATATAATTCATATTTCCCACTGATGTGCTCACATGTGCCTTGCTTTGACTAGACACTATGTCACGAACTATGTCTCCGATAACGTTCAGTTCTGGCATATTTAAATTCGGTTATTTTGTATGATCATGCGCGTACATCGTGTGTTAAGATATTACAGTGTTAATATGGCGATTATATAGAAGTGCGCATTGCAGCAATGCTGAACATAATATTGTTACATGACTGCTGTTGTTCGACACCGCTCACAGCCGTGTTCAAACGAACAGCGGTTGCTGTTTGACCATGGCTGTAGAAAATACTCATTCCGGGGCGAAGCCAACATCTACGTAATCAAGGTGTATGGTCACGTGGTTTCCGAACCCGATTTTCCGACGTGACATAATGTGTGACGTCATTTTACAGTCGATTTTCATTAAAATCTTCCTAACAAACGGACGGATTTTGATGATATGTAGCGCACCAAATACGATGGCATATGTGTTTTATGGGTGCCCTGAAATTTCTTTACAATAACTTATAAATTTCACAAAGAATCGAGTACTGTTTATTTCTTACATTCACGTGCTCTAGTTTTTATTTACATTTACGGTAACCGATTCTTCGTCAAAACGACATAATTATGAGATTAAAGCCGCCTATACAATAAAGGGCAACATGTACCGCATTTGCTGCGGTGTATTTCATAAAAATATGTCATTCCATTGACAAGATATTAAAGGAAATCTACTGTAAACACATCTAAAAAACATATCGTTATGCCGTTCGGAAACCACGTGATCGCCCACCTTGGTAATGCATGTGTCTCATGACGTTACTAGAACGGGCCATTACGTCACCAGACCAGTCCACAACGGTCGCACTGAAATTTTGAAATTGATATGGCTGAAACACGCGACGTGTACTGCGGCCCCGGAATATGAATGGCTAAATCAGCTGACAGTGTTTGAATTGAGCAGATTATCAACGTACCGAAAGTACTGCATATATGGTCAAATTACATGATATTCCCGACGGAAAATGTAACAATAACGTTCGACCATGTCCAGTTGTGGGTAAACGTTTGCCGTGGCACAAGGGAACTGTTTGAACCCCAAAGCTGGACATGACATGGTCGAGCCTTATATTGTAATAAAGCTTTAAACATTTGAAGCATTTCAACCAATTTTATATTTTTGTCTCATCTGCAGCGAAGCGGTAGTCAGTGGTAACATGAGGAATTACGTCACTGCTCGCGTGTTTTTCTGTAGATCGGAGAAAGAATTGCGTCACTACTAGTGTTTTTTTTTCAGATACTGCCAAGTTAAACTGGGCATGGAATTTCCTAGACTTAATAAACAAATGAGAAAATCAACCGACAATCGCATGTTTATGACCAAGAACAAGCTGCGACTGTATTCGTACACTATCCAGTGATATATCTCAAGTGTTTTTGTGATGTGCTTATATGGAGAAACTATCTGAGATACAGCCACTTTAAACTATAATGATTACTGATATAATTATTGTAATAAGAAGATATTGATTGAAATTAATTATTTTAATATTATGTGTTTAATACTTTTAATACATAGACATTGTAGTTCAGGTGGAAAACAATAGAACAAAAGACAGATACATTTCTATATAATGTTAGAAAACATAGTGAATGTTACATATGATGAAATGAAATAATATGACAATATAAAATGAAATAATCGCAATAGCTACACTAGCACCAGCATATGACAATGCATACATACATGTATATAGATGTATACTTCAAGCTATAGTGTACTACACGAATTACACATAATAATTATGTGACTGTAACTGGAGAAATGGGGTTTATGGGTTTTGCGACCAGTGAAGATCCAGATCAGCTTGTGCACCCGTAGCATTTTCAATGCAATTTAATTCATTAGTATTTAAGCACAGTTTGCTTCTCGTCAGAAGACATTGTCCTTGTCGGTGCAAGAAGAGCAAAAGAAAACATGTTATACAGTGTAACTATATAAATAAACACATGTAACATGATAACCTGTGAGCTTAGTTCTACCCAGATGGAAACCATTCTGAAAACAGTAGTTGTCCCGATCCGTTCATGCTAATATATAGAGAATAGTAGATTAGTGTCGTGAATGGGAACATATATGTGGCGTTGCACGGAAACGGGATGGGCGAGGCCATCCCGTTTCCTTACAGAGCCAGATATATTTTCCCATTCACTGCACTAACCTACTATTCTATTTATCCCGTCAACACCTACACATCGCTTTAAAGTGCACAGAAAAAAACACCAGTCGCATCATCCAAATCGGAGAATCGAATAGTATCACAACCGCACATATTCATACGCAGTGATTATGTCGTATTGACAGGATATCAAAAATGGTTCACGGCACCGTATTTCACGGCACATACGCACTGAGTCTGTGTTGACGGGAGAAACATCGTTATCATGCTACATGAGTGAGCTATTTGATGAGGAGCTACACTGGTCATAAATCCCATAAGTCCCATTTCTCCAGTCGCAGCCACATATAATGTTAATAGAAGAAACAATACAGCTGGCTATAATTACCATCGTGACACGCGTGTCCTTGCCAGCCGACGGTGCAGCCTTCCGAACAACCGCCATCGACGTGATAACACGTTACGTTGTTCGCGCAGTTGCGACACGTGTAGTTACAGCTGTCGCCATAGGTACCGTTGTCACACGCTGAAAACGAACGAGAAATATGCCGCAGTCACTGGAGAAATGGAGCTCATAGGATGTGCGACCAGTGCAACTCAGAAAGTATACAATGTAAACTGTTATGATTATAGTATTACAGTATCGAACATAAATATGCAAAGCTAAATACAATGAAACCTCTCTAAACCGGACACCATGGGAGGTCCCCAGGGTGTCCGACAATGAGAGGTTTCACTGTAAATCATGTTGTCATTCTGAACCATAGTTGTGTGTTATGCGATCACTAACAGACATTATCACCTGAGATAAATGACAAGAAACTCATCAAAAATAAGATCACATGTGTTTCCTTGGTGTCCGGTTTACAGAGCAATCACTGTACCTAGTATCTTTTCAAACATACGAGTTGAAGTTAAGCTCCACTTATTTATAACTTGTGGTCAATGCACGTTTAAAATACAATATAAATATCCGTACTGCTTTTCTGGCCAGGTAATAATGTTCACGTGCTCCCAATTATAACGAAGAAAGTAATGCCTGCCTTTTCCTACACGTGACTCAAGCTTAAAGGGGCATATCTGATTTTTCCAGTTTCACACCTAAGTAGTAGGAATCGA